>JBBMJY010000020.1:6115550-6154835 GCA_037833715.1 Toxotes lorentzi
ATCAATGTAAAACTGCACAATTTGGATTGGTTTAATTTTCTCTTGCGGGGAAATGCATCGATCACCCACGAAGGATTTAATAGTCTAATCTAATTTACACATGAAGAAATAACTATGTGCTATAACAACTTAAAACGGCAGTGGACTTTTCTGCCAGTAATACCAGCAGTTGCACGGAGAAAAATCGCCGTGTTGAGTCAAACACAAGGGTGCTCTCTGCGATCTCGTCGAGCTACAATCATGGTTAAAATCCACTGGGGAGGTGACTGGGAAACTGCTTTAAAATTGCAGGTTCATTCGTTTACAGCCGCTTTACAACGTCTCGGGCTGTGCGTGGGAGTCCGTACAAAGACAAATAAATGCATGTCGCTCTTATGACTGCGCAGGAGTGCTGCATATAAAACCCACATTATTTACTTTTGGCGTGTCAAAATGACTCGACCGGGGTTTAGTTATCAGAGCTTTATGTGGGGTTAATAAGTGACAGAGTCGAGCTCAGATCACCTTAAATCCGAAACTACCGCCTGCAGGTACAAAAGAACCATCTGCTCGTGGACCACCATTGTAAGAAAAAAAAAAATCTAAACAAAAACTTGTGGTTTATTTTCACACAAACAAGAAAAAAAACACTGTGCATTTGCAAAATTCTATTTCTCTGCAAACTCTAACTAATGACCCGTTTTATTTAAAAAAAAAAAAAAGCGTAAGAAAATAAGTTTAGGTGCTCCCACACTATTTCATTCCTAACCCCATCCCCCAACTACAGCCTTTCACTTCATTTGACGATGGCAGCGATTTGCTTAAAAAAACACCTCTTTCCCCGTTCAAACACAATACAAAGCAACGCATAAACTCCTGTCAGAGCGGCCAATGGACATTTCAACTCCCTGCGTTATCTAGACCGGCATTAAACCTTTAGTTTTGTTGAGGTTAAACTTCACCAAAGAGGCAGAGAAAGCAGCGGTGGCTGGTTTCTTTCACAGCCCGCTGCTCACAATAGCCGACCTAACCTCTCTCAACTTTTTTACACGTTACACTGATGCCGAAGCGAAAGACCAAAGACTAGAAAAAGGTGCGCCGAGCGCAAAAACAAAAACATCGATTCACGTACCTCTTCTATTATCAGTCTCATAGATTTGGAGGTTTTTCATGTAGTTTATGTAGTCCCAATCTCGGCATGGTAATTCACGGACTTCTCTCTTCTCCGTTACTCCATCTACCACCACCAGGCAGCCTCTCTCTTTGCCTTCACTACTTCCCCCTCTCTCTCCCACACTGGATCTGCCCGGTATCTCTCCGCGCTGCGCACGTCCGGATCTACTTACCGGGTGCCAGAAGGATAAGACCTTTCCGCTCTGTCTGAACCCAGGACCTGGGTACTTTGATTTATAGTGGCTACATTATTTATTTGTGTAAAATATTCTGAAAATGGCTAAAAGGCTGTGCTTGCCAAAATCAGATTAATCTTAATCTTATAACCACCACTTCACCTATAGCCTCAAGGTAGCCTAGTCCTCATTATGGGAGTAATTTTACAGAAATCATTTGTTTCCATAACTTTCAAACCCCCGTACACTCACTTCTGCAGGGAAATTGATGATGGCTCTATCTGCGGAATATTAACTTATTATTGTTTTTGCTCAAATTGCTCACATTTGGGCGCACAAGATGTAACCTAAAAGCTATGTGACTCCATGATGTGACTTTTTTCCGTTTATGAATTTTAGCTCAATTTCATGTATTTCATTCGTCTTTGCTTATCACAACAATAATTCCAATTAAAGTAGCCTACAACAAAGTCCTTTTGGGGTTAGGGCACGTCAGAAATCCCTACAAAGAGCAAAACCTTGTCCTTCCCAAATGGGGCTAACCTTAATCCAATATTCACGTCCAGCTGCAGCACAAACCACTTAGTCTACGTGACGAGATCATGGAAATATAGCGCCCAGCAGTGCGTGCCTAGGTCTGTATTTTGGCATTATGGCTGGGTGACTGGTGATGGAGGTACAGTCGCCATGAAGGTGCAGATCCTATCAACCCCCCTCCTCACACAGTCATCCTGACTGCTTCTCAGACCAAAGCTCCACTACCTTCCTTCTACAGGCACTCAGGAGTGTGGCTGCTATGCGATTGATGGCGCTGTCTCACTGCTCTTGCCCGGACTGCAGTGATCCAGTTGGTGCGCCTGCAGAAAGCCTATGCTGCATGCAGCTTGACAACTTGTCAACTTGTACTGCTTCTCTCAGCGTGAGTGTGTGAGTGCGCTAAGCGTGCGTATTTGTGCATTTGGTTGTTTGGTTGGCACAGTCACACTTTTTTTTTACCGCCCCTAAAAGACACTTTGACTTGAGAACAAAGTTTTAAGAGTAATTTTAATCTCATTCAGAAACAAAGACTTCTTGTCTTCTAATTTTACTCAAAGCTACTCACCAGACCAGCTGGATGATCGCCGGCGGCCGCTCCAAACTTCCCTTCACATAAATCTAGGCAATTTTTGGTAAACGCTTTTTGCGCGCATCTCTAGGATTAGAGAGGCTTCTGTCTGCGTCAATCCGTCACTTTCTTCCTCTTCAGTCCCTCACAGCTTCAGAGCCCGGTGTTCCGATCCGCTCAGCGCCTCAGAGTCATCACACATGGTGGCTTGACACAGTAGAGCTGTAGGCTATCGCTTGCCTCGCTCCTCTCCTCACCAACGGTTCAGGTGGAGTTGCATACTGTTGCTGCCTTCAGGTGATATCGGAAATATCGCAGTCCTGATGGGAGCGCACAAAAAATATATTTAAGAGACACCAAAGTCGTGATTTACTTGTCTACAGTTCTCCTGTTCTGAAAAGTAATAGAGCTGCTGAGGGGGCGGAGTGAAAGGAAGTCACATTAACAACTGATGGAGAAAGTGATGTCTTTGATTTTTTTTTTTTGCTTGTATGTTTTTGCTTTGGCTCTATGGGCTATAATTATTTGTTAATCAGCTAAATCTCACATAGTCTAAGTAATTCATTAAAATGTGAATTGTAGCCTGTGTCTGGTGCATATTTTCTCCCTCAGCATAGCCTGGTTTGATGCTTTTCTGACATGCTGCACAGCCATTAAAACATTTTGTAATAGGGTCATTTAAAAATATATATCATTTCTGTACCAAAAGCACTTGAAATTCATCGGAAAATCCACAAAGTCTGAAAGTAGGAACAACATCAGATCTCCCTGAAGGCACCCAGGATCTGACACCTTCAGTCTGAGAAACGGCTCAGACGTCACGGATCCTTCTCTCATGCCATGCATGTACAGCTCAGTGTGCCTCCTGCAGTGTAGCTGTGCTTACTCTTACTCATTGACTCATTCTGTACATGAGTGATGTTCTTGCACCTTTAAAAAAAAAGCACCATCTAGTCTTGATATTGATCAGTAAATGCACTTGAACATCAGAGAAGCAAATGTCTTCATTCAGCTCTCCGAACATGTGGTTAACAGCTAAACTCCACACCGCACTGTGAAGTGGCTGCCAAAAAATGCCTCAGCAGAGAGGGCTGCTGGAACCAGCGGTCCAGCGTGAGAATCTCTGCCTAATGTCCATTCAGCACTGGCTCATTAAAGTCACATTTGCCCACAGGCTGAGTAAACGAATGAGACCTATGGTATGTGTGCATGTATGTGTGTGCAGGGGGGGAAGAGGGAGGGTGAAAAAGGTTGAGCTTGTGTGTCAGAGAGCAAGTGTGTAGTGTTTCATCTCTCTCTCATCTCTTGGTCTCCCCTCTATGTTGGTCCCAGTTTTGTCTTAGACAATGTTAGGTATCTGGAACAGCTTTTTTCCCTCTGTCTTGGCCTCTCCTCTGATCTGCCTGTAAAGCTTTAATTGAATTCAGGTCAGGTGATGCCCAGGGCTGGTTCCATTGCTTTGATCTCACCAAGTGTTGGCTGCTGGGGGTCAGGTCCTAGAGCCTTACAGACCTTATGGATGTATAATGTTTGCATTGGGGAACTCCTCCAACCCCTTAATGACAAATTAAATCAGTTGCATAGAAAGAATTACTTGAAGCCACTAAGGAGCAGTGTCCAGCAGTAACTCATTACTTAAACTGGAATTATGCTTCTCTGAAGATAAACATTAACAGCTATGCAAACAAATGCAAAGAAGGGTGTTATCAATAACATAGGCTGCAAAGGTTGAGGTTCTGTACTGCCCTGTAAATCATAATTACAAGTTGTTGGGCCATAAAGTAGGCCTGAAGTATAAGCATTTAAAAATGAAATTGTGCCAACAAATCAAACTAAGGTCTTAATTCAACAAAAAAGCGAGTGAGTCCTGATAACTTTGAATCTTAATCTGTGATTCAAAGTGAAAATGCTCCGTTTACTCATGGTCTGTGGTTGGAAAATGCAGGAAAACCATTTTACCTCCGCCAAGGAGGGTATGTTTTCATCTGTATCTGTTTGTTGGTTTGTTTGTTTATTTGTCAGCAGGATTACGCAAAAAAGTACTGAACCAATCTGCACCAAATTTGTTAGAGGGATTGAGCATGCAATCCTACATGTAACCCAGCTCGCTGCTGAAGGTCAGTAAATATCTCCACACTACAGGCTGACTGCTTGTCGAGGATTTAGAGTTGTTTTAGGGTATCTTGGACGAAACTGTGTAACGAAAATAAAGTAATGAGTAATATTACTAATAACATTTTTAATAACATTGCGCAATTAGTGTAGTAATATAATTCTTTATTTTAAATAGGTAGCAAGTAATGAGTAATTTTTCAAGTAAGTTACCAAACAACTGCTATGGAGTAACGTGCAACCAAGAGCCTTTTTATTGGAGGCTATTTTCTGTTTCATGTTACTCTGACTGCATGTAGTGTGATAGCTTGATGACTGACACATTAGTGTCTGCATCCTGTGTCATTGTTCCGTCTAGATGCCTCATTATGTTAGAGCTTACAGAATGCTGCATATTTTCTCCCATGTAACACACTGCAGGCTCAATTTCCTCTTAAAATCATACTAATCCGCTACAGATTGTCCTTGTATTGTTGAGAGATGTTAGGAACAGGCATGGACTGGCATGCTGAGTGAGTTAGTTCTCCTTTACCCATGACTAATGTCTTAAGCTGTAGGTTCCCCTGCAACCTGAAACTGGATAGAGATCTGGAAAAGATACAGATGATTTGTAGTGCGCCTGCAGCAATAGAGCACCCAGGTATCTGTTTCTCCCACCACCCAATCTGTGTAGAATCTGATTCCTGAGGCAGAGCTTAACTGTAAGAGAGATTAGAATAATTCAATATCTACCCTGCTGAAGTGTCCTCAAGTAAAGACACTGACCCTCTCTGAGCTAGTGTCACTGTTCATAAGATGACCCTCTGTGGAAAAAGAGAATACATTAAATGCTACACAAAAACTGAGATTTTGGGTTTTGTACTTTGCTTTATTTGGTCAACAATGTACCTGACTCTATTTTGGTATGGGAATTTTAGAAAATAATACAAGATATTTATAGGAAATAATAATGAACAATTGACATTTCCCCTGCAGTTGGAAACAAGGTGCTGTGCTCTGAAAATAAAGTCTTCTGCTGCCTTAAGCAAAGCAGGAGATTATCTAAGCAAAGCCCCTTGGTTATAGAAGCTTCCGTAATCACCTAAAAGAATGACACAAGAATACATTGTGCTATATCCGGAACAACGTGTTTGGAAAGTTAACATTACTGCATTATTCACTGGTGCTGTTACTTTAAGAGAGCATGCAAGTGAAAAATAAAATGTGTGAAACAGATTAGGGCACTTCTCTCTGTGTGCAAGGCTATCATGAAAACCTATCCTTATCTTCAGGGAAATCAATATCCCCTTTTTTCCTGCTTACAAACTCTATATTTGACTCAGAGTTGCATTTCAAAGCTCTTTGTTATTCACTGGTTCATAATCCAAATAAAATGGCTGTCCCTGGAGGAGTCCCCAGGTGGATCACAGAAGTGCATTCAAAATGTATTGTAAACAGGCTGTTTGCCCTATAAACCCCAAGAAAAAAGACCATCTAGTCGCCCTAGAACAGAAAGGGCAGTGATGATGGTTTATATGGAACCAAAAGCACGCCGTGACGTCCAAGTGAGCCTCTGTTGCACTGTGGCTCAGAGAACTCTTTCACTCACCATTTATTTCATCGGCCTATGTAAAAAAAACCAATTCATGTTTCTTGGGATTTCTTTTGATATTCTAACCTCTACAGCGCTGGCTGTTAGAAGCTAAAACCTTTGTGATTTTAATAAATTAACTACTTTAGCATCTGAAAAACTATAGCTCCCATGAAATAAAACTTTTTCTTGGTTTTGATCACATCCAAATTAAGAGTAAAAACAACAATTCATGTTGATTACTGAGCTTTGGAGTCAAACTAGCTGTTTCCCCCTGTTTTCAGTCTTTATGCTAAGCTAAACTTCTAGCGTCATGTTTAATTGACAAACGATAAAGTGGGATCAATCTTCACACTTAACTCTCGGCAAGAAAGTGAATAAGCACAGTTCCGAAAATGTCAAATTATTCCATTAAGCTTGTCATAGAAAGTATTGTCATTGATCTTGTTTTATCATGTAGCTCAGATGCATTGAAACATCTTTTTTCTGACACTCAAAGCTCTTCTCTTCCAGAGAGTCTGGACTCTGAAGTGCTGATTGACTAGTTGTAAGAGTAGGTGGCTTGGGGAGATAATATCTTTGAAGTGTACTAAACATATCATGACTGCTTACCGTATGCAGGGCAACCTGAGTGGTGTCACTGCAAGCACACTGAGGTAGAATAAATTGTTATGATAAAGTAATTTAATCTGCTTTTACATGCAGACTAACTCTCTGGCTCAGCAGAATGTGTTGTGTCACACGTGAGTACTACATCAACATACAGTCTTTGGTTAAAATGTTTCTGAAGCAGACGTCTTTTGGCTTTTGAGTGGCCAGCTCTCCGATGTGATGTAATATATAATGGCGGTGGGGGATAAACAACAAACTGAACACAACACTGCATGAGATTTTTGATGTACTGTATTCCAGTCATTTTTTTCCTTGCTAAATCCTAATCCCACGGAAATTGTGTCGGGATTATACACAAAAGGCACATTTTGGACATGGATTTGCATGGATGGATTAGTAAAGCCTTGTAATGGAGGCTCGTGTTTGTAGCGAAACCTCTATCTTTTTGTTGTTGCACATTAAAATGATGCGGTGCTCCACTTCACGTTAACACACATTACTCATTTCCCACCCTGGGAAACCAGATAATTTCTCATTGCTATAAAAGTTGTGAATTTTTTATGTATCAGCAAGAAACAGATGCCCAAGTCAGAAATATTCTGCTTTACAAGGACAGTTTCTCATGACAACAATCCACTCAAAACAACAGACACCCAGTGCTGTATGTTAATTTACAACTCAAGGCTTTAAGACAGTGATACAGAGGATTGGGAGTGCTTTGAACCCCTGAGGATGATGTTGCCTTTCACTGTCACCCAGCCCACATTTTCCCTTGAACAAACTGGTGCTCAGAAAATAGAAAATTGCAAATAAAATGAAACCATTAAGTACTTCATAGTGTATTCATTCAGGCTCCACATGACACTGACTCAGTCTTCAGTTGAATATTCTGTACAAAAACAAGCCAGTCATAGTCATCTGGCATTCATGTATGTATTTACAGACACATTTGCTTATCTAATAGGAGCCATATCACGTCTCAGATTTAGACAGCTTAGGGAATGCCCTGAGGCCCTCACACTGCTTTCTAATCCTCAGATCTGGGGGATGTCAAATCACTCATGGGAGAGAATAAAAAGGACCTAGAAGAACCAAAGTTTCCCTCGTCCTCTCTTTCTGCCTGTCTTGTGTACAAAAGGGAGAACATTTGTGTGACTAAGTGCTGGAATAATGTGAGTACGTCCTTGGCACTAGCACAGCAGAGGATGTGTGCTTGGTCCTTGCCTGCAGACAATATTTTGTGTAATCACATCCGCGGCAAACAAACAAGCCACCATGTTTAAACTGTATCCTTTTTCACAGGAGGTAAAAATTAAACTTTATTTTTAAAGTTTTTATTTATTAACATAATTATTGGTGTCTTGTTGCTGAAATCTGTGAATCACCAGTTCTTTGTCACTGGTAACTCAATACTATGGATCACTTTTATGCTAAATAAACCACTGCTAAACCACTCCCCCGAACAGCAATTGTCCAGTCATAGCTCAGCAACTGTAACTTGGCATGGCAGTCATGTCAAGCTTTGGATTGTTTCACATGCTGAGTGAGTGTGCATGAGGCTCAGTTGGAGTGATACTCAGCATGTAAATATTTTTGGAGGGTGGCGTCTTTTTAGCTTTTCCAAAACCACAAACACAAGAGAGACAGTATAAGGAATGTATTAAACAGTGTGTTTTTCTACTCTAAAATGAGGAGCAAACATTAGCATACTTGCTAACTAGCTTACTAACTAACCCAGCATTACTTCAAGGAGTCAAGGAGCATGTCACTGATTCACTATATTATTTTGTTCCCCAGACTTACTAACGTTGACATGAAAGCTATATTCTCAATTATGTGCATGAAGCTGATACTGTGAGTTCTGCCTCCTCTCCACACAGACTCTTAGCAGGAAAATAGCAAAGTGCTTTGGTGGCAAATAATCTGCCCTCAGGACATGTTGAGGGAGGGCTGCGCTGGTGGCCCTAACAGTGTTGTCATTGTAATAAGGCAATATGTTCCTCCTCTGTGCGTGTGCCTGTGTGTAATGCTTGTGTGCTTTAAAACACCTCATTTAAATGAGCTGGCTCGAAGATGCAGAGTTTAATTGACGTGCATTTGTGTGTTTAAGTCCCCTCTGCAAGACTCGGAGCTGGAAATCGGTGCCAGGACAGAGATGCAAATCAGTGGAGCAGCAGGTAGAGAGTGGCATTCATCAATGTTTGATGGGCTTCTTTCTTTCTTAGAGGCAGCCCGGTGAACTCACGACAGCATGGACTGATGAGCAAGAGGCAAACGCAAGTAGCCAAACTGTAGCACAGAGGGTCATTATCATATGTTTTGTCTAAATCAATATCCCAGGCGTAACATTAAAAAAGAATAAAAAGACCCTGAAACAATAAGTCATTCCATTTTCAAGAGTGAAAGCTCTTTCTTCTGTCTGTCATTCAGTTAAATATAATGTGGTAAAATGTGCATTCTTGCAGGCGCTCAGGGTTATTGCAGATGCATCAGTTTCCACCCCTCTGCCCCTCAAAGGATGACATCAGATACAATAGCTGCTGACATTTTAATAGTTGTTGCAGAAAAGACTTACTCAGTAATCCAATTGTAAAGTTGGTGGGGTGGGGGGTGGGGTGGAACTGGTGGTGGTGCCATATAACATATTAAGCTGACTTGATCATCAACACTACACCTCATCAGCATAATAGAGAGTTGTAGCTTATGTGGTTCTCATGTTTTACATACTGAGTATGTCTTCTTAAACTGAATTATTCCTTGTGGCAATATAGGTGTAATGCATCAATGCGTACAAAGGTGCCTCAAGAAGCAGGAGTCTTGGGATTGGTGATGAGGATTTCTGAGGAACCCCATATGTTGTGTATCGAGATTATGTTCAGATCCAGACATCCAGAGAGGGACAGCTATTCACATCTGGCATTAGAATATGTTTCATGTCATACACATTAGGAAAATAGGGATATTGCACCTGTGGTGTCACATGCTACTTTCTGAATGGATGTTTTGAAGTCTGGAGATGAGTTTGATTTGCTAGCTGTCGTCTTGGCAGTTGCTAAAGCCTGAAAATTTTAATTTGGAATCTTGGGACAAGCAATAAGCAATAAGCACAGCGGTTTCAGAAGCTTGTCACTCAAAGCAAACACACCTCAGTATACAGTATATTCCATCATTTCATTTTTGATGTCACTATCTTCATTTTTGAAGTTAAAATTAGTTATCAGGAACCTAATGTAGTGACATTCAAACTAAATTAAATTCAACTGTTTATTTAATTTAAAAGATATTCACTTGTGATAAGATCACCCGTACAGTACCCAGTAGTACAAAGATGGGACTGGACCTATGGGGTGCCCTCTGCAAAGAAAATACTGCAGAACAGGAGGCCCCTCCATATGTAGCACTTTGTGAGCACTGATCTACAGAGGTACCTATGCTTTTTAGTTCTCAATCAAAAAGAAAAGACAAAAAGAACCACGAAACAGACAATGAGACAGATAGATAGAAGATAGACATTTAGTTTAGTGGAACTACTAAATTAACAATGAGAATGATCTGACCCAATCACCAAGAGGACTATAAAGCATCATAGACTTAAAACAAATCATCACATGGAGTCTCCTGAAAGTACATCCATCAGTTTCTGGCCGCCTTCCCTTAGAATGCAGTTACTAGCTATTTAGCAGACATTAGACGGGCCCTCGTTAGCTAATGACCTGCCACACACAACTTCACTGCTGATTCAGCACAGAAGTCCAGCCAAAGCCAAGCTCAAGTACTGCACATAATACAGCAATGTCCATGAAATGAAAATAAACTTCCAGCACTGAAATAATACTGAGCTAACAGTATTAAATGCCATTGTCTGCCTTTGCCCTCGCAAAACTGAAAAGTTCACTGTCTGTTTTTTGCTTATCTAATAGCAATCACCTCTCAAGTGCATGACCTTTCTGAGAACAGGGATCAATACAGCTTGCCATGATGCTGCAAACAAACCACTGTTTACCTTAGTGTATCTTTCACTCATTTAAAAAGGTCAACAGACTCTGTTATACTGATAGGGCGAGAACTCTGCCCTTTCTTTTTTGGATTGATCTGCAGGCTGCTGTAACGTGGACTGTACTCGCTCCTGCTATCCATCTTTTCCCTGTTTCATTTTGTATGTATACCCACATGAGTGTGAGTGTGTGTGTGTGTGTGTGCAGATGAGAGAGGTTGTGCAGTGCATGTGTGCTCAGCTTTTTGGTACAGTTCATGTATTGTAATACTCTTCAAAGAGATGGGTCAAAACAGTGTTTTATCATCAGGCAGGCTCGGCTTCCCTTTGAAGGTCTAACGAATGTTTCTTGCAGCCCGGGCCCTCTTTGGGTTTGTGTGCAAAACATTACAGGGGCAGTTGTTGTGGGGGAAGTGGCAACAGCGGTGGCTATTGAAGTTTGGGAAGAATGAAGGCTGAGGATTAGGGTGTTCAAACATCGCTGTCCTGTGCAAGTCTTGATATGACTGCACCTGGGAACAGGCTGTGCTGTACAGTGGCAGTCCAGGAGCTGTACTGTCAGTGTAACAAAACTCAGATTAGGTAGAGAAATGAGCAACACATCTTGTGCACAAGTGTGTAAAGACGACACTCTTTTACTACAAAATCTTATGGACCAACATCATGAAATAGATGCAACATTTATTTTAACTGTGATCATAGTTTGTGCAACTTCTGTAAAGGTTCTGTAAAAATGAAAGTTTTACTCACCTAGAAAAACTTTGCATTCAGTAAAAATGAAAGCTTCTATAAACCATCCATCACCCTGACCTCTCCAGCTTTACTCTTTACCGCTCTACTTCGGTGTCAGTCTATTTCCTTTTTCTAGGTGCATTGCTAATCCTGTTGGGATTGGAAAATGTAATTCTCTCATTTTTCCTGCACAGGGGAGGCGAGCATTTTAAGAAATTGCGCTCATTCTTGCTGGAGACCAGGCAGGTCTTTGTGATGTCAAGAGGCTCATGCACAAAGACCAATGTCAGAAAGAATTCAGCAGAATTTGGTGTGTGTAAAATTGGAAAATTGTTTTAGTTTTGAGGTTCCTGGTCAAACTATGGAGGTTTGCGGAGAAATAGACTTAATAAGACTTTTTTCTTCCTCATAAAAATCACATCAGACTAGAAGTAAACCTGAGAGAAAAATAAAAATGAGAAAAGACAGAATAATGGTACCAAATTTTGTCTTGGAGCTACATAAAAGAAAATTTGCCCTCTGAGAAAACTAAATTCAATATTTCCAAAAGGGATCAGATATTCATATATAATGATCAGGGAGAATTCCAACTGAGAGGGAAAATGATAAGGTAACATAAGTACAATCGAAGGACTGCTGTGACTAATCTCAAGGAAAGCTTTCATCTTCTATTTTAAGCTTGCAGCGTATTTCAGGTGAATAAAAGCAAGGAGGGAAAATTGGACTAGTTTTATGGCGTGCAAGGAGTGGTGGTGATGGCAGTGGTGTGTGTTTGTGTGAGGGTGGGGGTTGGGGGGATGGGGTTGTCCTGTTTGCCCGTTTGTATAAATCATCACACCACTGCTTTGGAGTAACAAAAAGGCAGTGTAATTTGTCCATTTTCCACCTAAAACATTTCCTTTAAAGAGTGGGTTTGTCAAAGTTTCCTTTAGAGATTTCATGATTTATGTTCCTGCATTAACAAATACAATACATACATTACACTAATATATATGGATACACAAACACACAAGCTAGCCAAACTGACTGAGTGTTCCCATAAGAGTCAATAAGCCTGCATGTATAGTCGGAGCATAATTAATGAAGGGCTGTTGTACTTGTGGATCTTGTGGTTTGATATGGTGCTGTGTAATGCTACCTGTATCAAAACGCTGTTACAGTCAACTCCCTGCAGAGAAAGGCTGCTTTGTATTTCTGTCAACGCAACAAAACACCATTTTTTGGCTGGAAATAACAAGGGGAATATCCCCTCACTTGTCTCATTTTCTTGGTGTACCAGCTGCTCTTCCCAGACAGGAAAATGCCAATAGGAGAATATTGAACCAGATAACAGACTATGACAGTGTTGCTTTAGTGAGGTGTCAGTGACATTATAGAGGATTGCTCCTGAAAGTGGAAAATCCAATCAGGCTGTGACTCTCCCTGGAGCTAAAGGCCCACAGACTACAGAATGATTCATTCAAATTCTTTGATCAGACCGAGTTATCTCCCAACTCCACTGGGACTGAAGACAAACTGAGGGGATCTGGACCTTGAGGAGGGAGACAAGAAGTTGTCTTTATACTGGGATAATGTAGTGCGAATGTAATGTAGTGTAGCACTGAGTCATTGCAGCTATACTTTATGAAATTGACAGAATTAAAAAATGGGTTTTATTTCATCCACATGGTCATTAGTACACAGTCCAGTGATGTCTACGTGCTCAGCCTAAAGGAATAATATTCTTAAGATAATGTATGCAACATGTGAATCTGTACCTTTTTGTGAGAAGTCCCAAAAATAATCAGCACGGAAGTTAAAATATTGATAAAGAATAATATGACTATTTTATCACAAGCAGTAAAGAAATCATGAAAATTGCACAGCCCTTGCAAAGTTAGTGAAATTGAAGTGAATATTTCATTTCTTTCATTTCATCACAGACTGATATTATACAGCAAACTGGGCATGAGTGACTGGAAAGCCTTTGGACATGGTTGATACTGGAGAATCAAAAATACATTAGATAGGGCAAAAATATTTCACATAACTGCAGGGGTGACCTGGGATGTTATTATCATCATCATTCATTTAGTTCCACCCTGAAAATTGCCCTTGGCTACTCAGATACGCAGTCCACTCTTCAACCTTTTAAAATCTCTGGCATGTTTATGCCCTTGGTCTTTCTTCATTGTGTGAATGGCTGTGGCTCGGGCATCAAGGCGTGTCATTAAAGGATCGTAAGCGCGTGACCAAGGCAGGTTCATAGTAAGACACACAAAAAACTGCATGTACTGTACATTTATACATTTATGCATTTCACAGATGCTGATGTTGTGACCTACAAGTCAAGGGGAGGGCAACGCTTCTGCAGTGACATCTGGGCATTATGCTTGGCCATATGTTGTTATGTTCCTTTATTGAGGTTCCTTCTAAAAATAACATATTGAAATGCTAGTCACAGGGTTTATTAGGGACTATTTTGATGGCTATTTCATAAAATGTATTTATCACATTGTTTCAAAAAATTTTAAAGATTAAAATAATCAGGAAATCCTTTGAAGACACCTGAGGTTATTGGTAGTAACAGCAAGTGCTGTATAAAACAGGTTTCCACCTCTGATATGGGAGTGTGACAGGCTCCCATATTAGATTAAGTTACAAACAGTGACAATGGATTGCATGCATGCATCTTTTTCAGTATATCTGACTGACTCCACCACTAACAATACAACCTACTGAGTGACAGAATCTAAACACACTGAATGGCCATTACTGAAAAAAAATGTGGACCTTAAATAGTCTCAGAAACAGGGTGAATGAGTGAACACCTTGAAGATTACAACGTGATGTCACAGAAACCCACAGGAAAGGATTCCTTTCCTTTTTGCAATAAAATGTCTTTAAACCATTTTATTCTATTAGGCCTCTATCCATTTATCTGTCAGCTGACCCCTATTATGAGAAATAATAGCAATCTATAAAGGTAAGGTTGTCTGCTGTTCTATCAGCAATATACTATAGTAGCCCACTGGCCACTGAACAAGAAACAATGCTAAATCTTGATCTACTTTACACCACTAACGTGCTTTTTTCACAAACTGTTTATCTCTAAAACTGGATTCACTTGTCAGGGTTTATCAAGACATCAGCTAAATGGTGTCTGAGCTTTATCTACGCAGTGAAAAAAAATCAGAGTCTCCAATTCAACTCCATAGACGATAACAATCTGAAATTACAACTTTCAATTTCCACAGAGACAAGAAAAATTGGTGCTGTTTGCTTGCAGTACAAAATTGCCACAATACATTTATATAGTCACCAACAACCTGTATATTTCCCATCTATTGTCTGTGAACAAAAGGTACAAACTTTCCTTTTTTCCTCCAACTCATTTATTCTTAAGACGGTGCTTCCACCATGAGTCTTTGTCAGGCTTTTATTTTCTATTGATCCCTTAAGTTGCTAAGTTGCATTTTGTTGCTGGGACCATCGTACAAGTGTAAGGAGACAAATTAAAGGAATTCATTGTGTGAATTTGAATTAGTCATTTATCGTTGGATGCCACACTTCAGTATGTGCATGCTCAGTGCATACCTGTGTTGGAAAGGCTTTGGTGTCATAAAAGCTGACCAACTAATGTTTTCTTCAGTTTGACAGAATGCAGATGTTGCAGTTCTTATGGTATATAAACTAACTGTCCCAAAGACTAATGCTTGAGGTGGCTTATACAGTTGGCTTTCTTCACCAGACAGTGTTGACTATATTAGTCTGCCGTTTGGTTTGGCTGGGCAAATAGGGTATTCTATTTATCAGAGCTTATTTGTTAAAAACAGCTGCCTGCTGCTGCTGGAAATGGTTTGATGAGAACACTGTGAACCAACCACACAGCAGAAGCAGAAGAATGAGTTTGAAGAGGCAAGAAAAAAAAAAAAAGAAAAAAAACTCAACAAAGCAGAGCAAAGTGATATTTATCTGTGTCCATCACAATGAGTGACTATAAGTGAATATAAACTATATTAATCCGTCAAGCTCTAAGTTGTTACAAAAAAATAGAAGAGACCATGTGGAATGTGTAAATTGTTGATTTGGATTCCCTGGGTTCCCAGGTGGCCATTGCACTCTAAGCAGCCACTCTGCTTGCTAATGCCTCAGCAGCTATTTTTAATGATGAAAGATACGATGAAATTGCTCTTCCTGCCACTGCATTTAGCTCATTACGCTTCCACTACAGCTAAATGGAAATGCCCTTCACTTGAGGCAGTAGACCACCCAATCTGGCCCCTGGTTAATTTATGACAGCTCCCTCCCCCCAAACTTCCGAGCAGTTGTACCCTGAGGTGACAGGCACGTCACCATTATTTACCCTCATGCCACCACCCGCAGAATCAGCAACTGGCTCAAAGGTCAGCAGGCTGTGTCTGTCTGCGCCTCAGCCACCAGACGCTCTCTCTTTTCTCAGCCCGCCTGTGCCTCGTGGACACTCCGGGGAAATCTGATACCCCCACAGCTGCAGCTACCAGAATCAACAAGTACAGATTCTGTGCAGTCCCACAGCACATTTGTGGCAATGACAAATATACCTAATTAATGAACAAATCATTTTAATGTGATCTCTGCTCTCTGGATCCCTTGATCAGCTGCTTTTCTTTCCTTTGGAGAATACAGTGACATCAACTCACTTGGCTTGTTAGTCAACATTAACAACTGAACCACTGGCAGACCTGCTAATAGTATATGCTGTCTATATAGAGAGACACAGCTTGTGCAACAGTGTGCTGTAGTAAAAATACCTATACCTATACCACAACTACTTCTACTACTACAGTCACAACTAATATAACATTAAAAGAGATGAAAAATATAATATGCCCAAGATTACATAAAATTAAAAATGTACGTAAATGACGTAAAACATGTCTGATGTAGTGCTTTATTAACACAGCTGGCAACTGCACATAGGAATGACAGGTCTCTACATGCTGAATGGGTGCAAATGGGACCCTAATTAGAGAGATACTGAAGCTACCTCACAATAAACAAACAATGCTGCTCTTTCTTTCCCATGCCTCCTTCGTGCGTGGATTGTCAGCTGCTGAGGATGGTGACTTTTTGCTGGGTTGGTTAGTGTTAGCCTTGGTCTTTACCATGATAAATGCATGTAGCCATCCTGTGCATATTTAAAGCCCTTTTACAGGTTTTCATTTTAAAACAAGTTGGTCAGAAGCTAGCCAGAGCCAAACAGCAAAAGACAGTAGAGAAAAACATACATATTTTTAAAACAGTAACTTCTGATGAAATTTGACTCCACACATATCATACTGAGACGAGGGGAGAATCATCTACCATCTACCTTTCTGATAGTAACATATTGAGCACAGAATAAACATGCAAACTTCTATATCATTCATCGAGAGAGATCTAGGGTCTCTCTCTGTCAACTTCTTTGTGCACAAGTCAGAAAATGTCTCACTAACACATTTTCTACTAAACAGAGTGTTTGCATGTATTTGGTATGAGGTTTTAATATTATTCTCCTTAGTTATGGAAGTGAGAACTCATAGGGAAACTGAGTTTGAGAGATGAAAAGATAGAAGAGGGTTGATGGCAGATTACTGCTCAAACAGACAGATAAACTAAAGATACTGTCAAGCTTCTCACAAACTATGTAAAACCACCAAGACTTTGTTTAGATGGTGCTTGTCATGTGTCTTGAAAGCAAAGCTGACATCACATTTAAAAACATTAAAAGATTTGAGTTAAGATACTGAAAATGTCAGCTTTTTTCATCTAGAGAATGTAATTTGCTTTCTAAATAAGGTTATATTCTGCTCACATCCATCATCTACAAGTCTGGAGGGAGTGTGAACTGTAAGACAGCTGTTCAGTATGTATGTGTGATGTCTGTATTTGTGTTTGTGTGTGTGTGTGTGTGTGTGCGCGTGCGTGGACCAGTCGTAGGCTGGTCAGTGATATGACACAGATGCTGGAAGCTATATGAAAGAAAATGAAGCATCGGCCATTGGTAACTCCCACATAAAAACTGTATTGCACTGAGGGCAGTGATGTTACACCCCATTGCACTTGATTACAGCTGTAACTGCACTGCTCATGGCCACCTACATGCGTATGAGATCACTGTAATCTTGAATATCCCACAGTTATACTATTATCAGCACAGGCATTCTAACTTCTTGCCTGATTCCAGACCTGGACTTTGGGCCATTATTTTACAGTGTATCCCGATAGGCTCGATAGGCTTGATCTTACAGTGTGGCGCAGGCTCTTAGAGAGAGAATTAGCCTTGGTGCTTTATGCCAGAAGGCTGCTTACCAGTGCTGCAGAGTGAAAGTTTGTGGTGATTGTATGATAGGCAACATGGGAAGAAACTCTGATTCCAAGTCTGAGCAGTCTGAATCGCATTCAACTACCAAGTGCAAGGCAAGGACAGAGTATCGATCATGATATCATACTATGTATGCATGAACAGTCACAGTTTGGCTAATGGATGTTATGGGAATTCACTGTCACAAGCAACTTCCAGCTTTGCAGGTTTTTCATTGTTTATACTTTTGGAAAAATGAAAACTTGACCATGAACATAGACCTTTTAAACTTTATAAATGTGTCACAAATATGTGGTTTTATCTTTACAAAAGGATCTCTAATTTCTTAAAAGACCCATGCACTGTAGTTTTTAACAAATGTTATGAATTTCTTCCACAAGGAGATAATTCTGTAGTAATTTTGTTGGGGATTATTTTCAGCCTTGGATAAATACACACCAGTGTCACAAAATAAACACCAATTGGTCAAAATAAGCTACAGTTGTGCTCATGTAGATGGAAGTAAGTTAGGAATATTATAGATAATATAGATAATATTTGTTAGTTGGACCAATTCATTGTTGGTAGAAGAATAGAATTTGTTCCCAATAAGAGAAATATGAAATATCGCCAGCCTTGTCCTTTAACATCCTCAGTGGAGTCTGATTTAAGGACAGGATAGGGCTCATATTTCTAAAAATGTAGTATGATGTCTAAGTCAGCCCCACAACTGGCCAGCTGCCTTAGAACATTAAGAATGATTAGTTGTTATTATTAGTGTAACAACATATTACACGTTTGTAGCTGCAAATCTAGAAGATAAATACTTAAGCCAAAAAACCCTATAAAGCAAAAGTCAGTTTTGCTGTGTGATATTTGTAGAAATTGTTTAAACAGATATTTTTGCCAACGGTTCTCAAAACTGTCCAATTTCCTTTTGTAAAGCGGCCAATTAGGATGAGGGGATTTATGTGTTGTCTCTCTCTCTCTCTCTACACACATACACACCCACACACCTACAAACACACACACACACACACACACACACACACACACACACACACACACACACACACACACACACACACACACACAAATCCCAGGAGCAATCATGGCAGATAGCAGCTGGCACGGCTTGTCAGCATGTGTATGCAGCAAAGGAGTGCGAAAAACAATCAGAGGGCGATGCTGGTGACCTCTCTGCATCTGCACTTCCACTGGACCATTTAACACACAGCATCCACACTGCACTAGTTAATGTGAAGCATTAGTGAAAGACACACTTGCAGTTACCAAAAGAAAATGAAAACCTTGGCTCCAAAACTCTAAAATAATGCACACAGGTTGACCTATTGTAACATGCACTGGAAATATTTGCATGAGATACAGTAACAATTTTTGAATAGCTTCCCTTGATATGCTTAACATAAATGCTGCTAAATACAAAATTTTGGTTGAATGGGTATCAATACAGGCATGTTGGAATGTAACCTCTTAATATTATACAGAAATGTGCCAGCATATCTTTTTTTTTTAAATAATGTGAGAGCTGGGTGGCTGCTTTCTTATACAGAAGGGCCCCTCACATTTATGTGGTATGTGTTTGTGCTGAAATCACAAAGCTTTGCTGTGTGTGGTGAGACACACATCCTCAGAGACTCTTCTTCATCCTGCCTGGAAGCTTAGTTAGCTGCATAATCACTTGTTTGCCTCTGAAGAAGAGAAGGGAGGTTTGTTAAGATACAATGGTTCTCATGGGGCAACAGCAACACACACACACACACACACACACACACACACACACACACACACACACACACACACACACACACACACACACACACACTGGCACTGTATCCTTAATGTTTTCAACATGACTCAATTTCAGTATCAATAAGTCACTGTAATTGATGCCCATCTCTCACTGAGACAAAGAGGATTACTGCATCAATTCATCCATCTGCTCACCCATCCAATCATCAAATATACATCCAATCATTCATCCAGCCTCTCATTCACCTGTCTGTAAATTTGTCCATCCTTTCATACACATCCATCTGTATTGGCCCTTCCATCTGTCCATCCATTCATTCATTCAGCTCATTCATTCATAAGTCCAGGCATAAATCCATTTGTCTGTCTGTCCTTCTGTTTGTTCTCCCATACATACATCCTTCATACCCTTTTATTCCTATTGAGGTTCACTGAGTCTCTCTCATTGTGCACTGGGCAAAAGGTAGTTATGTTATTACAGGGCTACAAATAGGATTATTTTTAGTACAACTTTCTCACTCTAGCAATCTGATCTGAAAACACATCAGGGCTAAATGGATCGTAGTTACTTACAGTGCAAAACCAATATCTTACTTAGGACTCAGAGTTAATGTTTCAGGGAAGCTTCTAGCTTTGAAGGTTTACTACTTTTTTGATTCTTTAGAGATATCTTGTAGGCAAGAGAGTGGTCAGTGTGGGCTTACAAACATTATGATGTAAGGAGTCAGGAAAAGGCAGATGTCTTTGTCCTCCACTCTAATACATGTGGGAGAGAATGTCATATAGATGTTATCTGTAAATGTCATTTGTACATGTGCTGACACAGCTAGAGTGCAGTTACTTGTGCTCTAATTCATTTGGACTATGTAACTGAGTAGACCAATGTGACATGCGTCGTTCCCAAAGGCTCACTCCTTGGGCCTCTTTTATTTGACACTGACATATTTCTATTGAACCATATTATACAGTAACATCCCCAAAGATTTTTTTCACAAAGGAAATGAACAAATTAAAAATTGCATGTGGCAAAATTTGTTGAGATAAATAAAGACACAACTGGTTTTGATGCAAAAGGAAACAAGTTTTTAATCTTGAGTCTCAATGTCTGCTTTTCTCATTGTCATCTTTAAAACATAGTAAGAATCACGTTTCATGTCTGGGTACAGCCTTAGAGAAAGTTTTTATTTCCAACAAGTTGAACTACTGTAACAGTCTTTGTTTCCCCAAAGAGACTCGCAGGCATCTTCAGTTCATTCAGAAAGCTGCTACCAGGATCCTAACACAGACAAAGGAAGCAGAATACATCACACCCATTCTCAGGTCTTTGCACCGGCTTCCCTTTTCTAAATCTCTCAGTGGTTTTGACCAGAACACATCTGTGACTCTCTAATACATCTCAGGTTTGCAGGTCTAACTGTTCCCAGGGTTCAAAGTAAACATGTACAGATCCACAGAGGTGGGACACACTGCAAAAAGAAATACAGACTTGCCCCAGTTTTGACTACCTTTAAATTTAGATTAACAATTTTCTTTTTTGTTCACTGCCTTTTACTGAAGCATCTTCAATTTATTTTTGCTTTTATCTTTTTAATGTCTTTTAAAGGCTCTGTATCCTCATACTCTTAATTTCATATTTAATGATTTTGATTATCCTTTTGAAGAGAATGTGCTGCATACATAAACTTGCATCACCTTGCCTTGTCATGCCTGAGTGTGTATAAGTATATTATATGTATTCTGAGATGGAGATAACATTATTCATTTGTGGTTTCTGGTTCTCTCTTTCTTTCTTTTTTTCTTTTTTGAGCTCAGTGTTTTCTTGATCTCACCAGCATCTGTGCTTTATTATGTTTTCAAATGCAGCTAAATGAGTTTGAAACCTTATTTTGTATATTACCTCATTTTGGAGAGTTTAGTCTTGTAGATATTACTTTTAATCACAGATTTTACCACACCAGTGCTTCCTTGTAGCACAGTATTATAATAGAAATTAAATTGAGGTTCATTTGTTTCTGAGAACAGCACAGTAGAATCTTTACTTGATTTGTTTTACACTTGAAACGTTCAAGGATTCAGGCATTTCTGAGCAATACTTGCGTCTCTTTAAAAAATCTTACAATGTTCTGTACTTCTTCTGTGCACAAGGACCACATCATATATTTATATCTATGTTTGGCTATACTGAGGTACTGCATTAGAATCTGTGTGTTTGTAATAAAATATGGTCTCTCTGGTCGCAGGCTTGCAGCCATCAGTACTCTGTATCCTAGTGAGCAGAATGGGGGAAGAATTTCCTTGCTGCTTCTTGCTTGTAGGGACAGATTTGCGGTTAACAACATCTGAGCAGAATCTCAGAGCAGCGTGCTGTTCCACCTGCCAAGGGACTGTCAGCCATACACTATAGAGCTGCAGTTAGACAGGGAAATAAGAAAACACACACACATACATGAAATCATATTCAAACGGAACAGGCTTTTTTTGAATAAACAATACCACTGCGGGCAGAGAATGTTGTGAGAGGTCTCTATAAAGTGCCAATGTATTCATTTTCATCCAAAAGAAAAACAACACTATAAAATAATAATTCAGTTTCCTTCTGATCACATCTGTAGGCTACAATACACAGTCACAAAGGGCAGATCACATGGCGCACACTGAGTTAATATACTGCTGGAAATAGACTGCCAGCCCTCCACTATGGTCTGAATTGGCTGTGCTTGTGCTCTAAACAAAGGCTTGTTTCTCCTCTGGAATAATGAACTCTCCATCTGTAAGGAAGGTGTGTGTGTGTGTGTGTGTGTGTGTGTGTGTGTGTGTGTGTGTGTGTATTATGTGGACTACCCAGCTGCTGACTTATGTAAGGGGGGTTTAGTGTAAACACATGTCCACGGTCAGGAAGGTGTCAATCCCTCTCTTTTCTTGCCTCACCTTCACAGCTCATTTACTCCTTCCATGGGAATCAAATAGCAGTACAAGTCACCTGTAAGAAAAGCCTGAGAGTTTCCTCTCTTCTCTGATAAGAATCGGGCCTCACCTTTTGGGCAGGAACGATTGGAGAAGGAGAGGCAATTACTCACTGAGGCAAAAGTCTTTTATCAGACTCACAAGGGATTTTTTTTTTCTTATGTTTGATATGTTACACGGAACATCCATACTGCCATAAATTCCACATCCTTGTTAAATGCTCTGATATCACAAAGCCTGCGAATTATACAGTTTAGTTTGCATGTAAAATAGTGCTCAGCAAGCTCTGATCTCTGACCTAGAAAAGTTACTCAGTAACTAACCAGGAAGTGTTGGTATGGTGAATGATATATGATACTGCTACAACGGGCTTTACTTGATTAATGACTTGGAATGAACTGTGTGTTTCGTTGTGCAGCAGTGATCACAGCCGTTTCTATGCCAAGGAAAGGGTTAAAGCTTTACTGATCAATTGTCTGTGGTACAAATACACAAATTGCATGTGACTAAACTACAAAGTAGTATCAAATACCCATTCCTACCAAACAATTTCATTTAGTTTGACCTTATTTGATCAAATTGTTTTTGTGTGCTGGGTGTGTCAAAATGCAACATGAGGAAAAGCAACCATGTTGGAAAAGCAAAAGCATCTTTAAAGTGTTGTTACTGGCATATATCCAAAAAATAGTAAAACATATTCACTGTTTAAAACACTACTTATAGTGTGTAAATATAATATGTTTGCCACACAATGCTACAGAAACATAAAGCACAATGGTTGCAATGAAAAAATATAACAGCCTTGCAATGATACTATTAGTTTTATGGATAGTTTTATGTTGCATTTTATTGTGTTATTGTGACCACTCACTGTATATAGCCAGTGTGTACTTCATAGTGCTGCACTGCATTATTGCTATTAAGTAAATTTATTACAAATTATATGAAATTATTACATAGAAATGTTGATTAAATCCAAGAGAAGTGCTTGAAAGTGTACACTTCATTCACACAGTTTGCATCAGCCAGGTCAGTTTAATATGAAAAATATTTAGAGCCTCTCTGTTAATAAAAGCTTTATCTGGCACATCAACCCAGAAGTGCTTCCATTAATCCCTTAACTGTGAAATGTTTAGTGTTAGTCAGTTCTTGTAATAGCATTCAATTATTATATTACATGACTTAAAAAGGTATTCCAACACAAAAAGAAGTCTGTGTTTATAATTTAATACATCTGAGCTTTATTCAGGAGCATTATTATAATTATGCATGTCTTAAAGGCAGTGCACTGTTCACGGAGGGAGAGGATTTTTATTTATGAGTGATAAAACAACCATGGACCTCTAAGGAAAATGGTTAGCATTACAATTTATCTCAGGCAGACCTCTGAATTAGACTCCTGTGTGGACATTACAGAGTTGGTGCACTCCATCTCCATCCATTCTGAGCGCTGCACACAGCCCACTTTGTCTGTCATACTGAGCACACAGATTTATCTCTGACAAATAAATTGGGAACTGTGATGATGGACTCCGACTTAGTCATGACTTGTAGCCTGCCTTGCCCACTCATCGGCCACCAATTGGCCTATCTGTCAATCAGTGGGCTCCATGATTTTCATGTGCCTCAGATTATGTATCGTTTAACATCTCAGCTCATCCAACCCCTGCAGCTGTCTATCATTTAACATAATCATCTCTCTCTCCCCTGAGGAAGTTTGCCTGTCAGTTTTCTAACTCCCTCTTGACTAATTTTTTCCTGTCATAGGCAAACTATAAAGTCTACCCTTCTCCTTTTTTCCACATCTTCCCTCCTTTGCTCCCTGCCCTGGACTTAAACCTAATGAATCCCTTACATTTCCCCTCTGCCTCCAATAACAGTCAGGACTGTTTCAGCTCTTGAATGGAATATCAAATGTGTAATTTAAGAACTGCCTCCACAGGAAGCCTTTGGCCCCACAATAAAGTTCTAAATGTCCTAACAGAGGGCAAATTCAAAACAGGCAAACACTCATCAAAATGCCATTATTCACTGTGTGGTGCGTTCTGTTGATAAATCCCAAATCTCAAAGGTATTGCAGAAAGTCATTTGAGAACGTACACCTGCACAACAAAGGAAATTCGGAAGCTTTATCATTTTTATAAAGGTGGCAGTGTCAAACCATACCAATGCAAAGGTGGGTTTATCCTGATGTCACTTGCACAAAACTCAGCCATAAATTGTCATATACTATATAAAAATTGACTCTTTTTCATGGGTCTTTGCAGACAGATCAACATGATCTGCGATATCCTCCCAGTATCGTATATTCTTCAACACTATACACTAGTGTGACAGTTCCTTTTCAACTCAGTCCTTGACCTGTGTCCGACATGATCGACCATTAATGGAATACTGTTGCTGCTTGTGCAGCAACCCGTGTGGATGATCCACCTTGTGATCAAGGTCCCTGCAGAGTGAGTGATGTGGGTCACTAGATGAAAATAGGGGTTAAGGTGAAATCAGTGATTAACTGGCTGATTTACACAGTCAGTGTACTTGCTAATAAATAAGATGAGCCTCATAGGAAACAGACCAAATATATTCTTGGGCAAAAACACTACTTATCATAGTCAACCCATGAGCTCTTGCACATAGAGGCCGAATCATCTTCAAAAAAATTGTGCTTTAATCTCTTCTGTGACTCATGTGCAGTTTTCAGTGTACACTGTTTGTAATGTGTTTTAGTACACAGCCACTTTCATTTCCATGTGCCTGAGAAATTAATCAAATGTCTGGTATTGTGTGTGCTATGAAATTTGAATTTTGCTCTACTTTTAACAGTCTTGTTAAAACCAGCTCCTCATTACTTGGGTTGCATTATCGAGCCAGCAATGTAGACGACAGGAGATTTATTTGTACGTACAAAGACAGAGGCCTCGAGTTTGAGTGTGAAAGCATTTAATGATCTGTTATTGGCAGCATTAGTTGCTGACACAGGCATCATCAAAGACCAGATGTAATGAAATAAAAATGAAGGGCTAATTGGAAATAATGTGTGGTTTGCCTCTATTGTAGTCTTGTAAACTGTCACCAGATCTAAAACCTAACAAAACCTTAAAGTTGCTCTGATTGTCATTTTTATACTAACAAAATGGATCAAAATGACTACATGTAATATAAAAGGTGGTGTTAGCGATGTACCCTCAGAGAATTATCACCCAACTCTGCAGTTTCTTTCAGCTCTGTGGAGCATTTTAGCATTTGTTTAGCATTGTTTGGGTTTCAGGGCCAGCAGCTTTGATTGACTGTCACTGCTCTCATTAGCTTTGTTTTCATCAGCACCAGGTTGCTATTTTCAGAAAAAAAAGGCCCTAAAAAACAACTGCATGCTAACTGTCTAGCACCAGAGAGCATACAGATAAACTTAGCAACTAGCTGTAGAACATAGTTTAACATTTAGCAGCTAAAGAGGCAGATATTTCCCTCACGAGTTGGTGGAGAGTAAAAACAGAGCTAAAAGGACAGCGATTGGACTTACATTAGGTCACATAAAATATGACTCCAAATGAAAGCTAATATCTACTGGATGTAAATAAGACACTGTCTGGTAAGCACATTCACTTTATCAGTTTCATAAGGTTATGTATGTACACTAATGCAGCTTGTTGTATTTCTCCCAAGAAGCCACAAAAAATCAACTAATGTGAATTTAAAAGTGACTTTGCCATGACCACAATCTTTCACTAACCTTATTATTTATATATCGTCATATCATAGTATACATTATCTCAAGGCACTTTACAGAGTGAGGTCAAGACCTTACAATATTATAGAGAGAAACCCAACAATTCCCACACGACTAAACAGAATATGAGACTCAACAACTGTAATTTACATGCTTGTGTTTTCCCTACTCACTATATTCTGTGTATTTTAACTTTTGTATTTCTCATCTCTTCCTATCTCTCTTCTTGTCCCTGGCCTGTCATGGTTAATAAATGTATGACCTAATGGGCTGCTGTGGTAAAACTTGAAAACTAAACCACCGCATAGCGTCTCTGGCATCAGCCCAGTCTCCGAGAAAATTTCCTTGCTGCCAGCCAGCGACTACTTGAATCAAGTGGAGACAGAGCAGGCTGATATTAGGGATGAGGGGGCGCAGAGAGCCTCTTATATACGATCTTCATATCTCATCACTGGTGGAAAAAAGCGAGTGTGTGGGTGTGAGCACATGCAAATGGCTTGGGGAGGGGCAGACAGGCGAATGAATAGACAGATTGAATTGAATTGTGAAACATTCCTGAAGACAGCAAAGCAACGATGTATTGAGGAAAGAAGGCAATGGTAAAGTCCAAAAAATTCACTTTATTAGAAAAAAATGAATTTATAATTTTAGAAATTCTCACATTCAGTCAGTTCTGTGTTACAGTATCAAAATACAAAAGACACACATTTGATTGAATGATTGTCATCTTAAAGAAAGAAATGGTTCCTTTAGATCTTATGAACACCAGTGGCACACAGCTCCCTGATCTCAGAACTGAACACAGTTTAATGAGAGACTAAAACTTAGTTGTTCTTCATTTAATGATTTTTCTCCCCTAAGTTTTCCTTAATAATTTAGGAGAACAGCTGGGCAGAATGTGGGCTGCACATTCATTTGAACTCAAGGAGCTGTAAGTACTGTAGTAGATAAAGAATGACTCTTCAGTCATTACTCCTGACTCCTGACTCATTTAACACTCATTACAGATGGACATATTGTGCATAGAAAATTATGATCTCCTCATTCATTCACACTTCTCTGAGACTCACTTGACTTTTGACCTAGAATTTAAATCTTCTGCAGGTGTCCTTCATTAAACGTGAGTTGCAAGTTAGGTATCATTTAGCAACTTGTCCAGTCTCATCAGATTGTATTACAGTGATATTTCACACAAAAGTCAATAATTCATTTTAATGGAATTGGGAGTTAGAGTCAAAGGATTAGATGTCAACAGTAACTTAAATCCACATACTGTACACCTTTTGTTTGACACATGAATTTGTGCCACTGAAAACAACAAATTGCATCCAGTCACAGACCTGGAAGTACCATTTGCCTTTTTGATTAACTATGGCCACAGTGTTTCCCTAGCCTAGGTGTTTACCTAACCTTCGCAGTACTTGTAGTATAATAGTACACAATGTCATGTCACCAAGTTATCAGCATCACCTTTCACAAGGATGTACAAATTTACTTTGCTCTTGCATTTTCTGACAATGGAACTATATGTCAGGCCGGTGAAATGGTAATGTCAGACTCTTCAATTATTGGAGGCCTCATGCTCATCGGTAGATCTATACCACGATCATTATCTGCAAAAAGTTCTGCACTTTAAATCAGAAACTGCAGCTTAGTGCACAGTAACTGCAGCGGCGTGAAACTCAGATGCATATGGACCTGAGATCAATAAAATCAATTCCAATTTCATCACACATCGCCCAGCAAAAACTGCAAGGTCAGTTTTAAGAATGTCTATGTAAATAAAAGAAAATAGATTCAAGGGGAATAATAAAGTTTCATGGGTAAGAGTCGAAACTTTAAAGAGCTACCAACTGGGATTTTTTGCACTGTCAGACTTTGTGGTGCAAGTACCCTTGACTGCAGTGAGATAAGGCATTATCTGGCTCTATTGTTCACTGAAACTCCCCTCTTTGCTCTTCTTTTTCATTTACTTCCTTCAGCCTATCTAAGTACTGATATTTGTACTTCCCCCTTCCTACTACATTGTTCATTCTAGCATCCAGCTCATAAAAACACTGGCTACCTGGTCAGAAAGCAGGTAGCACCGTCCTTTCTCCCTGATAGCTGGCTGTTTCCTGCCCTGAATTTTACAGGTGAAGTTTTACTGTTGGTTAAATGTCAACTTCACAGGTGTACCCCTTCACAGGCGCATTTTGTGTTAAAAAAGCAAGATGCTCTCAAAATGCCATTTCACAGTGACTTTCGGTTCTGTGTCACACTGCCAAACCAAAATTCATCCTCTGACACCATCCTTCCGGCTCCAGTTTATTATGCCTTGGATGTTGCACCTTGACACTGACTGTAATGTATTCATGTCTGAATGACAAACCAGAGCCTTCAGTCTTTATGGCATTAGAAAAACAATGAGCTGATTATAGTGTAGATCAAATATGACTGGTGGATACACTGTGACCATATTTAGTTGAATAATGACCCTTAAAAGGCCAAGCTTAAAGCATATCAGTTTTGATGAAGAGTTGCTCATGATATAAATCTTCTTTTGAGAGCAAGAAAAACACACAGCAATGATGCAGAAACATTCAAGCCACCTACCAGCATGTATTAAAGTTGCTCAGTGGAGGCTTTTTAGTAACAACATTCAGAGCTACGCATTGATACACACTGCCTGCATCATTAAGGCCTAACAAACATGTCGAATGCATTTCCTTCCTCATAAAACATTTGCAAAAACAATTTTTTTCATACTTAAAATTGTGCATTGTTTATATCAATGTTTTCTTCTCTTAGCAGCGAGTGAGAATGATAATGAGTTACATACAGTGTGTATTGAATAAGAGCACACACTATACTACGTAGGTTGCTCACCCGAAGTGAATGATCCATTCACTTGTTCACAAGTTGGCATTAAGTATGTTTTGGAGGGTCCCATCACATGGGACCATGTACTATCACATCAGGAGCCCTGGTGGAGACTGGCTCCTAGTATTGGTTGTTATAGCTGTCGTTTTAGTATTAACACTGACTAGAATTTCTGGGAATAGTTTTTCTGTGTGGAAACTTGGTCCACCATCATTAGCCTCCACAGTGGAGGGCTAGTGCTGCAATGAAAATAGAGGCTCACAGACAACATTAAAAGAAATATGATAACATGAGCATAATTAAATCCACATTTCTCTGGCTTGAAAGCTTTTGAATCACTGGAAAAAAATGAAGAAAAGCATGATTGATAGAAATGTGTTGTTGCAAATACAAAAGTGAGTGACACCCAGTTAACAAAAAGTTCAGTAATTCACTGAGGTGAGTGCATAAATTAGATGTGGCTAACAAACACAAATCCAAATGTTTTGAAACGCTCTTTATATCTTTTAGAAACGGAATATTGTACATTCCATTGAGATTCAAATACATTTAAATTCAAATACAAAAGGGAGCGATAATATTATTCCACCACTATCTGTTATCACTGGAGAACAGCCCACAGCCTTGAATATGGATATAATAAGCACTGAATAACTGGCTTATTTTCTTTAGAACAACTGATTGGTTCTGGTGGATTTGTCATTGTGTGTAGACTTTAGATGTTTTAAAGAAAGGAGGAATTTAATTACACATTTGACTATACCTTGCACCTGTAATGGCAAAGGCAATAAGGCAATAAATTATTTTCCATGAGAAATTCAGAAAATGAATATACTGACAAACTTAAGAAAACAGACTGCGTCACTGTAAGTGTTTGGGCCAATCCCGTCTGACTGTGGGAACTCTGAACAGCTGCCTAAATATTACTCTGTTACTCCGAGCAGGGTCACTGTTTCTGGTCAGTAGGCATTGGCGTTGACTGTTTTCACAGATTTGCTCTCACTTTGGCAGTGGTGTGTGCCTGCAGTAGAGAGCCTGAGAGGCATTTTGGCCATGTGTTTTGTGATTGAGTAGAAAGTCTCTGCAAAGTATGGCATGCCAAAATTTCTCTTTTGTGACAGCAGAAGAATAAAATCATCACCTGCATATGATGGACTTAAACTCAAAACAGTAAACAGTACATCTGCTATCAGGGGGAAATGTTTTTACAGACATTTACTGATCAAAACTTGTGGGAAAAAAAAAAATCTATTTGTTGCAAACATACTCAGCTTTAAATACCGTAGTAGCCTAGAATCATGAACGTTTTACAGTCAAACAAATCAAATTTCAGTTCAACTTCAAAGAAAAAAAAAGTGTGTGATGACACACTTTTCAAATAGTGGATGTCTTATTCAGTACTCTTTAACTCTTGATTCTGTGTACAGCTGTGTTAAAAAAGCAATTCTATCTCTGTTTGAGGGCTTTAGTTGTTGGTTGTCGGTCAGGACTGGAGGGTTTCTTTTGCTCGGTATGCTCTCAGTCCTTATCAGCTTCCTGCTCGGTGCTGAGAGCTGACCTTCAGACATTATCTTTCCCCACTCTCTTCTCATCAAAGGAGAGAAACGATAAGAACTGACTGTGTAGTGATAGAAACCTTCCATTGCGAGTCCTCCTCTTGTGCTCCTCCCTTACAGCCTGCAGACTGGTTGACTCTGTTATGGGGACTCCTCCAGCAAGAGATTTAGTGCATCAGTGATCATCATGGGTGTATTGGGGTGGGGGTGGGGCGGGGATCCATCATTCATAGACCCACATCAAAAATAAGACATGACCTTGAGGTCAAACACACAGGAGACAAGGTTCAGTAGGTTGTTGTATAAGGTAAAACTGACAAGACTGATAGAACTAGAACACTTCAAGTTAAATCTTTCACATAACTCTTTTTTTATTCTTCATTATTATTACTATTATAATTATTGTTATTATTATTATTAGATTCTTAACATCAAATAAGTGCAAATGCATGCTACAACACAAGTAGCAGCCTCATTTCAGCAGTCTTGTCAAGCAAAAATGTCACTTGATCTAAAGAGAACGACAAATAATTATGACCAAGGGCGTTCCTGAATTTTGGTGTGAAGCCACAGCTGTGAGGTGGCATTCACACACACCCATCTGGTTGCAGCACCTGGTGTTGGTATGTTCTGTTCGAGTGGGACACAATTAATGTAACCCACAAAGGCAGGATTTGTTTGTGCTCATTGGTTGGCCCACCTGCAGCTGCTTTTGGCAGGAGACTATTCTGAGAGTGGCAGTCAGGGGAGATGGCTCCTTCTCCATGTGTTAATTAACAAGGAGGTGACTGTACAAAGAGGGCGTTTTTGGCTGCTTTCTGCTGTGGAGGGGTTACTAGAAACCATCCAGCTCTATTGAATAAATGTGCTCTCATGTCAACTTGTGCAGGAAAACTGTTCAAAGGGGCTGTTTCTTAGTTCATCAGTTTGAGGGATCCTTTGAAAAGAGACAAAATAAAAAATACTAAGAATAAAAAAAATATCACACATGACAAAATTCATTTGAACTATTAAGCAAGCACAGTTTATACCACATTTTGTGGTATAAACTGAGCCAAAATCTGTGTGCCAATTAAAAACTTAGTTTAGAGTTACATGTTAGATGTTGATGCCACCCTAACCATCTAAATTCATTAACAGCTTGGCATCTTTAACAAGACTCATTAATTCCTCAGAGAATAAGAAAATATAATGAACCCAGAGATAACTGGAGCTGCTCAAATTGGGACTAAACAGTGTCATACTGCACATTTAAAGCATTGGAAGCCAGTGGAAGAACTTGTAAATTTTAAGTATGAAATGTCAATAAAAAAAAATTGACCTCAAGGTCCATGTATTAGGTTATTAGGTTTGTTTTTTACATCCACAAATCACATTGTTACTTATAGCAGTAATAGGTGGTACTACTACTGCAGAGTAGGTGAAAAAGGAGCTGCCCTATCGACCTAGGACATATGCTTTCTTTCAGTTTCTTTTTCTCTTTTTCCTTTTTTGGGGGAGGCATTTTGAACGATTCATTGAAATATCAACTCTTGTTATCCTGTAAATATTTTAATGTGCTCTGTAATTAATAAATAAGTACTCAGTAATTTAAATACTATATTTTCCCCCTTATTCCTTAAAGTTTTGTTCTTACATGTTTGTCCTGGTACAAGTAAGTTTTTTTTTTTTCTGATAACCCTAAGGTACCAGAATAATTACACTGAAATCCCTGGGTTGTAATCTAACATGTTACAGAGTAAGTAATAGCATTTCAAGCATTTGAGTCATGTCTGTGCAAATATTTGCTTTTAAATCTATTCACATCATGCAGAATATTCACAGCATCAGAAAATGTTGATACATACTGGAGATTACAAGCTGTTTATCTCAATGTGAGCACCATTGTGGTAGGTACCCTGCAATGTAGTGCATCTGTTAATTTCCCTCCAAGACCTGTCTGTTATGATCCCTGCAGTGTAGTGATGGTGAGTGGGAGTTCTGTAGGAGAGGTAGCAGTGGGCTGGTGTAGAGCGACAGTCCCACTGATTTATACCCTTGTGGGTCATTTTCTGGGAAATTTGTACTGTACTTTACACAGATGACTCACATCCACTCCAGTATGTTTTTATGCTCAATGCCAAGAGAGCCCTTCATAGCAGTACTGTACATCTTTGTAACAATAGCAGAGAACTGTCAGGTTTATTACAGTATCAACAAATCTAATGTTCTGTCTGGGTAGAAATATGTCACAGTAAAAGTTCAGCAATATCTGAAGTTTGAAAGTTCTCTGTAGCTACATATATTTTAATTTTAACAAAATTCAAAGGCTACATGTTATTTGTCATTTAGTGTATTTTTGGGGTGCTGATTTCTTCTTGTTGTGTTGTACAGTGTATGCTCATTGAGACACTGACTCACAGTGGTTGTGAGTGAAAAAAAAATGTTACCACTGTTTTTCACTTGTGAGCGCCATTTTCCTGCAACAGTTACTTCAAAATGGACAACAACAAAACAAAAGACAATGATAAAAGACACTTATTTATTAATACTTATCAGCTGTGGCATGCATTTCTGCAGTGTCAGTGAATAAAATACAAATTGTTTGCTTTGTTTAAGAGATGAAAAGGTTGGAAATTCTACATTATAGCCCAGCAAATTGAGACTGTAAACACTGTGTGAAGTGAGATAATTATTAATGCATTAGCAATGGGCTTTTGCATGGTCTGAATACCTTATATGGACATTGGATGTCTCAGATTCAAGCAGACATATCAACTGTTTTGCTGGAACAATTACCCCCTAAAAGGCCTCTCCAACCAAACCATGCAATATTCATCATATTCTTCTGGCTAGCGGCCCTTTGAGATTGCTTGTTTTGTGTCCATGCACAGGGATACTACAAATTATGAAGCAAGGACATCATTATTGGAACAGTGGCATGTCTAGACTTATTTAGGCCTAAAAGGATCCATAGAGTGGTACTGCCCTCAGTGATTTCAGTAGCAATAACTCCTTTTCTTTTGCTCCTTTGAAAGTGAGGATAGCAGCAAAGGAAACTCTGTTTGTGTGTGATAAATGGAAGTTGGTGAAAAGCAAGTTAGCTTGATGTTGACTCACCTTGTGCTTTTCACAGAAGGTTTCCACAGGATTCCTGTGGCTTTCAGGTGTATGAGTTAAGATGCTCTGCTTATTCACATAAATTTTTACTTTCCTGAATCACTCACTGGAGCAAGCTTCAGTGTGAAGCTATGTAGATCCAGTGATGGTCACAGAAGAGATTAAGGCAAAGCATCTAGATTGGCTCCTATCATTACTAAAGTACATTTGCCTGTGAACTGCAGTGAAGTAGAAGCATAAAGTATATTTTTAAATACAGAATAAAAATGCATCAGTTCTTTTCTAACTTTTTTCTGCCAGAGAACTCTGTTTCTCACTGATCCTCTATTCAAGTCTTTGTACTTACATCAAATGGCAGAAATCAATTTTATAATTGTTGTTTGTTGTTTTAAAGTCACATGACATTAACATCTTTATGTTCACTCAAATGCCAGCTTTGATGTATAAGCATGTTTCTTTTACATCATTTGATGTATTTTGGTCTTGGAAAGACCTGTAATTGTGTCCAATACATACCTAAAGGTCAGTGTGATTCTAGAAATAACATGGTGTTGGAGAAAATTAAATCAGAACAGGTAAGTGAATGGCCCAGACTGATGTTTTTTCTGTCTAGCAGACAGATATATATAATAAAGGTATTGAAAGGAGAGAAAAGAAGCTCTTCTTTGCACTGATGACTAACTGCTGCAAGTCTTGTTTGTTAATATCTCTATTTTCCGGGTCGGCTATGTTTCAGCGGTGGCCAGTGTATGATTTTCATCATCCAAAATTAAGAACACAGCATCTACAGAATAGATTAAAATGTGATTTCATCCACAGAGAATAAATAGGTGTCAAACAAATACAGATTGCAGACCAGCTTGCTGGTGATGAATGATGATAGTGAGGCCATCTCACCAGCATCCTTCACCTCTGCTGAATGTTGATAGTTCAGTAGAACCACTTGACAGATAATCAGGGAGACATGTTCAGGTCACAAAGCATCCAGAAGGTCCTGCTTCTCCCTCCCTACAGGCAGACCATTAGATCACTATCACGGATCACTGGCTAAAGAACTGTCACCCTACACAGGACCTGATCTAGAGTTTATAGGGGCCTGTGTAGGACCTAGTTTGAGCTTCTTTTGATGATTGCATAGCAATGTCTCTATTCATTTTCCAGCCGAGGAACGAAAATCTGTTTTTCCACTGTTTTTCCAAATCTGTTTTTCCACACAACTGATGAGCAGTTGTGTTTTTGGTCAGAAAAGCAACCTTTACAAAAAATAGTTTTAAGGCTGTTCTGCCAATACACATTCTTTATAAGCATATATAATTGGTTAATAAAAACAGATTAATAAAAAAGGTCCACTCAGTTGCTGGAATTTGCCCAGTAGTAATGAAGTTGTAGATGGCAAGATTTCCTTGTTTTTTTCATGGCAGCACTTTATGAACTTCTCATCCATGTTCGATTAAAAGCTGAGCTTTTATGTTCATTTTTGACCTTGAAAAGAATTAAAGCAGTTAATGCAAACAGTTTCACCACAAAGTGAATTATTTGTCCCATAAGTGTTATGCTCTTCAATTAAAAAGAGCAGTTGCCATCATCTCACAGCCTGACCTGTTGCTGCAGTTAAGGGAGATTATTGCGATGGTAGCCCAGTTACTGAATGGACGCAGATTGCCTACAAATGTCCTGCAGATTTCAGCATAATTTTACTGAGTTTTATCTGTGATAGCACAAGGTTTGGACCTTAAGTACTTTGTGCCATGAGATCAAAACAGTAGAGAGGCAATTAAGAGTAGCATAATAGAATAAAGATTTCAAAATAATGTTAGTGTTGGAGTATTCTTAATTACCCTTCAACACATATCTTTCAAAAACTTGTCTACACTGCAGTACTGAAAGAGAGGAAGCTCATTCATGTCTGTCAAATAATTGAACAGGTGAACCACTACAGAAATTCTTTTGGAGGGTTTAATTTATTTGAATGCACAAAGTTGACAATATAGAGAGAAGATTTTTTTTTTTCACGAAATATCCTGATTGTATGTCTTTATTTAATATCTCAAGTGTGAAGAGAAAAGCACAGCATCCACTCATGGAACAGACCCAGAGCCTCACACTGGGGGAGGCCGGAGTGAATAACAATGTGGCCATTGTCTCTCCAAAGTATCAGAGACAATTTGGCTCTATGTCCATTGGGCCTGTGCTCTATCCATCCATCCATTCCTGAGTACAGAGCCCTAACCTAAGAAGTGTATTATGGTAAACATAATGGCTCAAATATAGAGCCACTCAAGAATGAATTCAGCATTCTGGCTAGTTGTGGGGGGCCTTTGACCAACCAGGTGTGATGGAGCTGTGAATGAAAGAAAAACATGTGTGACAGAATAAAATTTTCCATTGGGAAAGAGTAAGAAAAGAACAAGAAAAATTTAAATAGCAGTTTGAAAACCTGCCAAGACAAGCAGTGAAGTCAAATTCAATTAAGTGAGTTAGGAATGTTTTAGCTTAATTTCCAAATTTTTCCTCATAAACTACAGACAGAGTTAAAATCCTGATCCTGAGAAGTAGCAGAATATTTTAATCGCTTTCAGACTGTAGTTGGCTACTCTCCACTTCATTTGCACCCACACATCCAAGCAAATCTGTGCTTGGATGATAAGACAAAACCACAAGGCAATTTTTACATTTTAAATACAACCTATTATTTCAAAAGGCTCATGGTTTTTATTTTGGATTTTTTTTCCCGCATAACATTGGACTACATTCTTTATACATGCAGGGGTACTAATAACTCACATGCCAAAAATTCTTGCTAATTCAAGTTTTCCAAACAATTCCTTGACAATGGATGAAGGCAGCTATTGTAAGACTGGTGTGCCATCAAGATGGCACTGAGATCGTCCACTGAAATCAGTTCAGCTGAGACTTAAATTAGGTGTAGAATGAATGACTTACTATGTGCATGACTGTGTTCTGATATGAATGATGTTATTCGACCTGAAGCATGGGTTGATAACTTGCATGTTATCCCAGGGTCAGACACTGATCCATCTGTGCATTACACTCATCACTGCAGTATAATGAATACAGCTAGGTGAAATATTCTAAAGGATGAATATGGAATTCATATTATGAAACCATGTAATGCTACAATCCTCAGTCACACTCACTCACTTATTCATTTATTCACACTGGTTATTCATGATGAATTTCACTTCAGAGGATGGTACAGAAAAATCCATCTGCATATCTTCATGAAGCTTGGTGATGTAATGGCTGCTAGCAGGGTTAGTTGCTGTAGCACTGTACTACAGATGAGCTAACCACTAGCAAGCTAGCCAGCTGGGAACATGCAAGTACAACTAATAATATTTCTCAGAGCTGCTGAGAACTGTGATTTTGAAAGCTAGTTAACTTGGTCACACAGGACAATAAATTCACAAGAACAGTATTCAAGAGACGTATCAGGGCTCACATCCTGAGTCCCATTTATGGTTAGGTTAGGGAAACAAAAACACTTAAGGCTAGGGAAAGATTGCAGTTTTGTTTAAATACTGTGTCCCTTTCCTTGCTTCAACCAAATGCTGTATGAGTTCAAACAGTACATGGACATTGTACTGCAAGATTTGATATATTGGCAGGAAATAAATATGCTGTCTGTGAACATTTTACTGATATGTTCAGTATCAACATATGTAAATTAACGACATATCCTCATAATAGAGGATAGAAAACCTAATCCTGTAGTAATTATGCTACCTACAAAACGTATTTGCTGTTGCAGCTGTATATAAATGTAATTTTGAGAAAACAAAATTTGTTGTGGTCTCTGGTTTGACTTTGTGTGTCAAAGTTAATCAAAGTTGAACTCAATGCAAGAAATTTACTCGGATCTACTTCACCCCTGCAAGAGAATCCACTGATTGCATTAAAATTAACTGATTTCATTGTGACATTTTGTCGTTTTATATGCTGGAGTGAAAGCCTTAAAAGGCATGCTGCTGTCACTGTAGTCACAATGCATCATTTCACTTGTATTAAATCACATCATAATAAATAAATTCAGTTCAAGGGAAAAAATGCCTAACATCACTCAAATGAACTTTGATAGGATGCTTTGTCTTTGACTATCAGAATCTAAGATGGCAAGCTTTTATGATTTTATGCGTATGTGTTTCCTGAATGTCACCACTTTTATTAACTTAGGGATTCTAAAGTTTGTGATGTTTTGTTGACCAAATTTGGAGATATTTTATGTTCTCTGGTTAAGACCTTATTATCCTTTGGGAAGATGTGTTAGAAGTGGAGGTTGTTTATGGTGCAATAAAGTCTGTGAGTGTCATCATCGCCTTGCATTATGGAGGCTGTAAAGCCCAAAGGGATTCACGAAGACTGCTTAGTGACGCCAAGGTCAGAAAGACAGGCAGGTGGCTTTCTTACTGAAGGACTGACCATGAGACAGCAAATGCTGTCATTGCTGCTGGATTCAAACATGTGCAAATGCTCCCTTGTTTTGGCGTAAATACAGCATAATTTTTAATAGTTTAATCAAAACTATAAATAAACAACTTGTACCTCACAGTGTTGATAGTGAGAGCATCAAGGCACATTGTAAATAGATTTTTTTTTTTATTATTATTCTGGTTAAAATATCACTGTGCCAAAGAGTACTTCAAATACCTTAAAGGACATTTACTCATTAAAAAAAAAAAATTGAGGTAGTTTCAAATACTAATCAGGGAAGAAATTATAGAACAGAGTTAAGGGTAAATTTAAATGCAAATCAGCTGAGTAGTAATAAGCACATGGAGATATTGTGTCAATGTAAGGTTTTAAATCACCTTGTTACTTTGCTTACATGGCTGTGCAGATTTTAACCACAAATTGTCTGCAGGACAAGGTACACGTAAGGTAATAGGAATTTTGCCTTCAGCAATGAAAACACCTCTCAGCAGCAGCGCATCAAATGACCTCAACATCCCGACAACCTGGACCCTCATGGGTGCTAGTTACACTGTGAAAAAAAAAAATGTCACTAAAGATCTCACTACACCATACAGCTGTATTAACAATGAATCATTTTGTCTTCCTCCTCTTTTTTGTTCGACCTGGATTATGTTCTGTCTGCAGGCGCATAGCAGAGCTCATCAGCAGTCAGAGATCTGAAAAGGTAAAAAGGACTCAGGAACAAACAGCTTTTGTGCATAAATGTGTCTGAGGCAACCATGGCCTTGTTTCCAATTAGGACACATAGATCTCATTATCAAAAAAAAAGCCATCTCTTTTGAATTTAACAAATGGCATAAAATCAGATTTTAAAAACATTATTTGTAGCTTACACATTTGAGACATGATGAGCTGTATTTCTCCTAAGAGACAGACTGTTTCCTAAAAACTCTCAATGGAGCAGGAAGCAAAATAACTTTTGTAACAGTCAATCCAGGAGGCCATCACTTCAATCTTAAAAAACAATACTGTTACTAAAGATTAGTGGCATTTTTTGATGAAAAGGGGTTAAAACCAAAACATGTAAATCTATATACATATGTATGAGATATA
>JBBMJY010000020.1:6154935-6170204 GCA_037833715.1 Toxotes lorentzi
TCTTATTACTGTAGTACTGTAGCACTGTAACAGTGTTTCTATTATTTACTACTAAATAAATCTTAAAGGAATTTGTCTCAGACATGAACACTTTGAGTAGCACTTGAGTGCTTGCCAGTGGAAGCAAAACATTTCAAAGTCACACCCATCTATAATGAATTTTTCTCCTCGAAATGTGCAGATTGCATTTTATGTCTAAATTACAAGTCTGTTGGGTAAATGGAAAATGCTGGCAGCTATTCCCAGGAGAGCTACAAACATTACTTCAGAAGAACGATGGCTCATAACTTCGGGGAATCCTTGTCCTTGAATGTGTTGACATCTGAAGGATTTATTCAGTGAGGATGAATATGCTGCTCTAGACATCAATCTCCAAAGGTAAGTATAACTCACAAGGGAGGTCTGTGACACTGAAAACTGAGTGGTGTTATTAAAGGTCAGCCTTTGGCTCAATCTACAGATATAATAGTTTATTAAATCAGCCTGTCCACAGAGAACAGTCCACTTTACAGTGATAGATACATTTAACAAGCAGTGAATACTGAGCCTCATGGTTGTGCCAAATGCAAAATCATGGGATCACCAAAGCCGTCAGAGCACTTCCTCTGGAAATTTTTGTGTCCATCCACTGATTACAAATTTTCAATCTACCCCAAAGTAGTGAACCAAATGACCAACATTATCACCCCTACAAAAATAAATTAGATTAGATAGGGGATGGGAGAAAACTAAAACTTGCTTGCTGCTGCTAAGCTTAATGCTGTTTGAGTTTCTCAAAGTGGCTAAAATTGTTACACTATTTAGCATTCTATCTACAAATGGCAATTTAATATCCAATTTTCAATGTTTCAAAATAAATAAGTTCCTTTTTAAAAAAATTAAACCTGCAAACTAGGCACGAGGAAAGCATTTTAGTGGCTTAATGACTTTTGTGACTTTTGTCACATAAAAGCTCGGGTACGCTTACACACACACACACACACACACACACACACGTACTGTATATGGTTCATTTGGCATATGCTTGTGGTGGAAATGAAGTTGAAGGGGAGTTTGTCAGCCGAGCTGAGAGCTGGCTAACTGTGTGGAGGAGGAGGAGAAGGAGAAGGAGGGGGGCAGCTGACTAGCACGACCATATACCACACCACAGCCCGCAGCACTAAAGCACAGAAAGAGGCAGTAGCCATCTACATACTCCATCTGTGGAGGAGACAAATGAACTGCAGTTTTATAGCTTATCCTGCTGAGCCGGAACATAAGAATGTGCTGGAGGTTTTTAGAGGACCAATTGGTAGGAAAAATGGTGAGGGAAGTGCTGACTTGTGGGGAACTAAAAAACATACCAAACAAATTTTGCTGAACAAAATGGAGATGGCTGGCTGTTTAAAAGGCTATAATCCTGTGATGAGAAAAGGGTAAATAAGTTCTTTAACTGACACTGTCAAAAACACCCATTTGTCTTGCACTAGGCTATGTTTCCTCTAATATTGAAAGCAGGTAACAAATAAAGCTCTTTTAACCATTTGATGATCTATAAAAAAAACCTTCATATTTTTCTCACCACATTTATATACTGCAGTCCCCTTTATTTGTGGCATCAGGCATGCGCACTGATTTTAAGATGACAACGCTCACAAACATGATTACATGGCCTCAAGCTCTACTTTTGATCCTCATCAGTATGCATCCTTAGATCCTCATGGCGCTTTAAACTAAAGGTACTGAAAGACTTTGAAAAAAGTTGCCCAGTGAGCATAGCATCCCAGAATTTGTATCATATGTTAAAACACTGAAAACACAAATTTTAACACAGCTTTTCTTTGATGTAATGTCTTTCATTTTTGTTCTTTGCATTGTGATATTTTATCATCTATCTTTGTTTTTGTGGTAACCTTAGAGTTTTATTTTTCTTTACATTAACACAGAATGAGAGAGGTGATGACGTGTTTTGACAGCATCAGAGGTATAATATTAAAAAGGTATGGTCCACCCCCACAGGTGTGTTCAATTGTTCACCTGATTAGAGCCTCCCTCAGGACTGTGTGGGCGTGCAGACTGTGGTTGATTGACATCTTCCTCAGTCTACTGATGATTTTGTTGCACTTGTTAGAACAGAATACCTTACACCTTTTCTATTTTTATAAGTATATGAACAGTGTCCCAATTCCATACTACATGCTCTACACACGTTTTGAGTATGTCGTATGTTGTTCTATTTTTGGCTTGACTGCAACTGCCTGGCTAGTCCTATGAATGTGAATGTCTATCACTGAGTGCTGCAGTTACACCACTGGTCAGATGGCTGAGTGTTGAAAACTTCTTCATTGGCCGTTGCCCCTTCCAAATGTATTCAATTACTCCATCTGGGGGCATTTACAGACAGCGTTGCCAACTTTGTTGCTAGATCGCCAACTTTTCAGTAGTGCATTGGTGCAGTGATTTTGTCAGAAGATGTTGTGCTTTAAAAATCTGAATTTTAGCAGCGCAGAGCAGCAGCTTGGAAAGTGACTGTATGTTAACATGTAGTTTTAAAGGGTTGTGTTTCAGTCACTATTTCATAAAAGGTGGCCGACAAATTTAAACAGAACAACATGCAAATGAGAGCAGCTTCATTGGGAAATAATTTAAATACTGTACATGTGAGAACGGAGAGTAAAGGGCTAAAACTGGCTGACACAAGGCAGAATGCAAATATGACGCAATGACATCAGGAAAATGCTAATTAGCAACATTTAGCGACTTCTTCAGTAGACTTTAGCTACTTTCCATTTAAAGTAGCTGTTTACAGTAGTTCCACAACATTTAAGTCCTCATTTTTGCACAGTCACCATACGTTTACTAGGTTTTGACATAAGCTAGTTTGGTCTCTGTTGCTCAGTGTGCTAAAGTGATTAGAACGAAATACATACGTACACAGTTGTGAGGCATTGCAAAGGAAATGTAGGAGCTATGCACAGCTGCAGAAACGTAATAAAACTGGAGGTGGTGGTAGTAATGAGGGGGCCACAGAATCTAAAAAAACAAAAGTTGTTTTTCTTTGTGAAGTTTAATCAGCAGTGCCATCCCAAAGTCACAGTTTAACTTCTGTCAGAAGTACAAAGCCATCAAGAATCTTTCTTATTTTTTTTTACTTTTTTATAATTGATGGCAAAAACAAGATAATCACTTATATATAAGGGTAAGGGTTTATATATAATATAATATTAATATACTACAATACGTAGCACATAGTATGTAGTATGAAGTTGAGACAATTCTGCTGAGTGAGTTTTTTCAGTATTTTCCAGCATAGACCTGAGCAGAGGTCTAATCAGCCTGAATGAAAGCACCTGTGTGGGGGCATGCAGGTGCTTTAAAAAAGACATGCTCCACTCAAAATCACACTTCTGAGTATCTGACACCCTTTCCACATTAACTTCATGTTTGGCTATGAAAAAGTTTGCAGTTTGCTTCTTTGCAAACAACTGAGGTTGTGATAAGTCTGAATGCAAGGGTTTAGTGTTTTTAACGCATAAAGATCAAAACCTCTATAGAAGTGTCTCAGACCAATTTTCCAGCATGTGCAAAACTGCCATACTTTCTCCAAAATGACTAAAAACCCTACTTCATGCCCATCCTCATGCACAGCCCTGTCAAGTTCTCAAGGAAGGGTGCTCATTGACTGGCTGATCGCCATACTTTTATTTACATTAAATTAACAGATCAGTCTCAGTCCAAGATTCATTTGCATGCAACTCAAAAAGCCAGATAAATCCATTGCCAAAATAATATACCTCTTGAGGGCTCTGAGTGCCTGAGATTTTCAGATGTTGCACAAAATCTAATTGGAAATTTTCCACGGTAGAGTTACTAAATAGTTTTCAAAAAAACCTAAAGACCTGCAATAACTACATTTTCATGGATAAAAGGTCATTTCACATTAGAATGTACTTTCACTAAACAAATGCCTCTAATCAGAGTATCATTTTCATATGTTTGGTTCATTTTGGTCAGGCATACAGTGTCTTATCATGCATTAACATTTTTAACATTTTCTTCTGTTGTATTATGATGTTGTTGTTGTTGTTATGAAATTAACACAATTCTTACTAGTTATACAAATTATTTCTGACAGTCCTAATACAATTTGCACCTTTTCTGAACCACAAATTCGGAGAATGTCAGACCTCAGGCTTGTTACAAACTCCGGGTCTTTATTCTGTGATGGAGATTAATCGTGGCAAACTCCTGAAAGCATCTGTGTAATGTTGTGTGTTGTTGTGCATGAGTGTGTGTGTCTGTGGATTCTGTTGGCTCGATAACAGCGGGTGAGAGCTAAGAGTAAATCTTTGTAGAGGTGCTTGGCTCACCTTCTTGGTGCTAACTGCACACCTGCAGAGCATAGATTAGACCTGAATTATCTGAGAAGCGAACCTCTGCTGCTGCCTCTTCTTTCTTAATCTCAGCTTTCATCTGAGGCTTGTTATTGCTGTTTTCCTTCCTCTGAAGCAACTACTACAGGACTTTGTGTCTCTCAGATCACCTTGGATGTGGATAGCATGTTAACTGCCTTACAAATGTTTGTATTACGACACCAGAATCTGCATTACAAAAAAAAAACTTAAGTTCTGACACAGACTGAACCTAAGCAAACAGGAAGTGCACAAATGCCATAAATTCTAGGTTATAATGTGGATTCATGGATGTGGAGAGGTCAACCACATACCACCTGATTGACCTCAGTCACATAGAGGCAAAACACTGAATATAGAAGCTTTGAAACTACAGGCCCAGAAAAACATGAACACATTTGTTCCAAAATCCAACTGTCACTGCTCCAACCATTAAAGTACAAAAACCTAGACAAGGAAATGTGTTGAGGCAGGATGCAGACGTTGGGTGAAATGTGTGTCCATGTGCTAATAATCCAACTGCCTTCCAGCTGGTGTTTGACCAGCAGCTCTTCTTTTGCTTCTCTGCTTGGGCAGTTTTTGTTCACACATCCCACCTGAATAAGGCTGAATCTTTTTCCTCTTCTTCTTTTACTAACTTATAAAAACTCAGCTTCCTTTTTTTCCTCAACATGGTGGCATGCTGCTCTTAATTCCAGTAATGCAAATGTGTGAGTTGATCCATCATTGTCACCTACTGAGATGAACACTTCTTTAAAATATTTTTTATGACATTAGAGGTTGACATTGCAGCTTGTTTTGGAACACAGCCATGGTTTAGATCAACTGACAACAGATAACTGGACCCAAAGAAAGCACGTGTTAAAAGCAGTTCTACTAGTACAAAGTTTAGGCTTCCGGCTTGTAACCGGCAGGCAGGTTGAAGTCAAGCAAATACAGCAACAATCAGCAGGTGAACAGTAAAACTTAAGAACAAGATTTCAGGCAGAAAGCAGAGAAATAGGAAACAGAATTGACTGGGCTGCTAAGATACAGAAGAACATTGATTGATTGGCAGAGAGAAAGTGTGAGCAGCTCGCTACATACAGCACACTGGGGTTAATGAGTGATAGGGAGCAGCTGGGCAGGGAAAGAATTAGGTCAGGTGGTGAGCCGGAGGATGAAGCTCTGCAGAGGAGGCTAGTGGACAGGTGAGGAATAACAGACACCCTTTTTCACACAAGACAATTTAACTTGTCATAGGAAAAGCACAGGTGTCACTGATAAGATTAACAAAAGCTCAGTTCAGCAAGGCTGATGGTGAACCAGCATGCCCAGTACCAGGACACTGAAACCAAAGCAGCAAGATGGAATTCAGCCATCACTAATTTGTTATTTACACCTGTGCTCTTCTGATTTTGATGTTTAAAAACATGGTCTGTGGAAAAAAAGCAAAGGCAGAGCCATATTGGAAATATAAAGCTTGATTTATGTAATGCAAATGTAAGCCTCTGTAGCAAATGCTATGGCTGATGTGCACCTCAGCAAAAATTAAACCGCATACTGGGGCTACAATACTAAAGAGGGGAGCCACAAGAACTCAGTAATCTGCTGCTATTCACAAACAAATCCTCTGCAAACCTTCTGCTCACTGTGATCACTGCGACTGCACCACAGCAGTCACTTAGTCAGTGATGAGACATGGTAAAATAGATTTTATTTATTTTTTGTTATTTCAGTTGAGTAAAAACGTCCATCGTCCACTATCAGTGTTTATTACAAAGTAAAATGAAAAGAGAGTAAACAGAGTTACTGTAGGAAATATAGTAATAAAAAGTAATAATAATAAAAAGCACATAAGAAATATCTACCTGCAGTGGTTACAACAAAGGCTGAAATCCAGTGTTGGACTATAAATCAAAGCCTACGTTATAAGTATACTTTAAACTGGTTTAAGAACAAATACATGAGGATAAAGCAGATGAGAGAAAATTCCATATACCAGATCATGGACTGGGACAGGGGGGTTGGACTGATGCTTAAAAGGGGGAAGTCAACAAACTATTTTTGGCATTTTTACCTTTATTGATAGTGACAGTGGACAAGGAAAGGAAAGGCAGGGGAAGTAGGGGGGTGGAGGAACAACATGAGGCAAAGGGCCCAAGCCAGATCCAAATGCAGCCTGCTGTGGCAAGGACTCAGTGTCAGTCCATGGTATGCCCTTAACCAGGTACACACCTGTAAAGTTTCATGATTGTATCTTGCACGATGTGATGCTATCGCAGCGACAAAATCTGTCGAGACAGCCAGCCAGTTGTGAAACCGCCTCTGTTGTACTTCCCATTACAGTGGCTGTCTCCAGGACCACATTTTGCCATGAATACTCACAAGGTGAAAACAATCCAAGGACGACACTGTGGCTCACTGTCATCCTTGGTAAAAATGTTCCATGGTTTAAAAAAAAAAAAAAAAAATCAACAAAATAACAAACAAACAAAAAAAAAAAAACATACATCAAAAAACTTCCCAGGAAGCATAAACCAGGAACAGTTACCTGTTATCTGTATTTCAGAGGTGTGGAACCAGAGTGTGTGTGTGTGTGTTTGTGTGTGTGTGTGTGTGTGTGTGTGTGTGTGTGTGTGTGTGTGTGTGTGTTTATAGCACCACATTCCATAATAGATGGCACATTTTATGGAACACCATCTGTTTAAGACACAGGGTGTTGGCTGAACATGTCTTCCTTCATCTGAACGATTTTCAGGAGGAAGACAGTATATTGTGTGAGTGGGTCCAGCATTTGATGAGATGAGACAAAGGTTTCAGGTTTTGACAACACAAGAAACGTTCCCTACAGGGTTTTATCCCAAACCAGCTTGGTCTCATATTGTTTTGATATCCCCATTCGGTGTTTTCTAACGATCAGTCCATTAATCCTTGCGTGAGGTTGCAGGAAGAGTCAGAGGCTGATTAGGATGAGACCATGCAGCTCCCCCCATGCTCAATCGAGCATTTCAAGACTCAGCAGGGAACTGCTGGCCATAATCTGGGGATTTCAGATGGCAGTCAAGTGTGAAGTGTCTGACAGACAGAGAGGTCAGCTGAAACTGCAGGGAACCAATATCACTGCCCACTATTTTGCCAAACACAGAGGGGGCACAGCTGCAACAAACACCAGGAAAAACAAGAGTGATACAGAGAAAAGGAAGTCACAGGTTATCAAGGTGCGAGATATACAAATGTGTAGAATTTTTCTTTCAACGACATAAAACAATAAAATGTGGTGCATCGGAAACGTTACAATCTCTTGGAGGACCTACAATAGAGGATTCCCAAAATATTGCAATAAATTCAAGATAGTCTGTGGTGTGTTATCTTTTTAATATGGCCCAAACGCAGTTGCGATGACCACATTCATCAAAATCATTTCATTTGTAACCACCACAGTGTTCCCATATGTACCACCTCCCAACACCTCATGATTTACTACATCCATTAATTGTGTTTTAACCCAGAATGCTGTTCTGTGTTTATATATTCATATATTCAGCATATTTGATATCTGTGCAGAGCATGAGATATAGGGTATTTTCTTTATACAACAGAAACAAATACATTTTCAAATGGAGCTCTTTATATGTGCATGGATACTGATAATGGACAGCCATTCGGCCATGGCCATGACCGCCCTGTTCAGCAGGCATTTAGTGGGAGAATATTGTTATGGTGAGAGTCATTTATCAGCTGTGATGGCTCCTCAGACAATGACACTGTGATTTCAGGACCGCACTGACACAAACAGCTCCCACAGCCTGTTCTCTACAGGAACACATCCAGAGAGGATGCTCAGCGGCTGTTCTTTCCTCTACTTTTCTCACGCACACTACAGCCCTGTATCCTCCTCCTAATTAGAGGGCTGAAAGGATCAGATAGATGGTGACAAATGAAGACATAGAGCACCTTTAGTGGTGCTTTCCCATTGTAACCATGCAACTGTTAACAAGCTTCAAAAGATTACCTTTTTCTTTTCTTTTCTTTTCTCCACCTTGTTCATCCATAGCTGTGAGATTATGATGAGGAGGGGGGAAGAACATGAGGAAGGAGAGTGTATGGACAAATATTTGAGATCTGAGGTGCTAGTTCACTCTAAATATAGTAAAAAATAGCAATACAAATATAGTAATTTAGACAGTAATACAGATATTTACTTAATTGACCTTTCATTAAGCCATGCACCTCTCAGTTAATGCTGCACATGTCAGGCTTTCCATTCTTGCATGGCAGATGTGGAGTTTACATTTATAAAGAATGGAGATTTACCACTGAAAATACATAGACATTTTTAAAACATTTGGGGTCCTTGATTTCAGACAGTAGTAAACAAAAGCAGCCTTTTTTTTCTAGCTGGTGACCATCAATTTTGTCAGCTGAAATTATCACCCTCGCTGGCAGATAGCCCATTACACAAACATTATCCATTAGTTGGTTGAAAATGTGTCTCTAACTGGTTTTTTAATGTTTCCGGGTGACTCATTTTAAAATGACATCCCTGTAAAAGAGGTCAAATATGATGGCTACATACGTGAGATAGTGCTAAAAGACTAAAGCTAAAGTTCACAAGTCCCAGGGAGAAAATTCAGCATCCTCACCAGTTGATGGGCCACGTAGAAGACATTACACACACATTATAGAACATTGGTTTTGTGTTGCAGTGTGTACATCTTGTTAGTTGTAGTATTATGATGAACAAATATCTCATCTCTGACCCTTATTTTATTCTAACACAATGCTGTTTAGCTCCCATACTTGGACAAGCAACACAGAGGATATAGATTTATGCTTTTATATTTGTATTTACAGTATATTTCCCTTAAACAGAACTTTTTTTTTGTTTTGTTTTTTTGTTTGTTTGTTTGTTTTTATGCAACTAGTAATCCCACAAAATCTAATTAGCCAATGAAATGCCCCTTGGCCTCCTTGCTGGGTTAGATTAATGAATATGATAGTTGGCTAGCTGGAAAGGCTAATGTTTGCAGCTTATAAGTATTTAAGTTTATAAGTTTATAAGACCTCATCCTATAAACTATTTCAGCACAGTGCATTTCTTTTACAACCGCCTCATGCATTTTGCCATGTGCAGAAATTCAAAGCTTGAAAGTCCTGCTGTCTTGTTACAGTAAGATCTGGCAATTGCTGTTCAGGAGAGGGATTTAGCAAATGATCAATTACGCAAAAAATAATTTTTACTGCACAGTTAAAATAATAATTCACCAAAAGCTCACCTTACATACCCCTGACTGCAGATGATTTTTTTTATTCCACTGCATTGAAAATGGAGATCCAAAATGCTAAAATAAAGAACATTTAAAAAGAAACAGATGAACAGCCTCAGTCTTTTCATATAGTTTGATTATTAAATTCCATTCATACTGATACATGTGATCAGTAAACACTCTGGCAGACATCCAAATGACCCATCTGCTTAGATAAGATTACATGAGAGTATAAGAATCTTATAATTCGGAATGCCTGATATCCAATAAAATATAGCCTTTGTCTACTAATCTGATCTGATCCGATAAAATAACATGCTTTGAAAATACACAAGAAAACAAGATGTGCCCAATACAGAGCTGCTCCCACATTTGCCTGCCTGTGACCACATTGAGGATCAGTTTCTCAAAGCTCACCCTCCAACTCGATAGGCCTATGGTGGCCTAAAATGTAATCTGTGCAGGATTGACCACTGTCCCAAATCTCTGAGGAGGAGCTCCAACAGAGTATGATCTCTTCTGCTGGGCAATGGTCATTATGTAGCTTATATTGTATCAGAAAATCAACAAATGTATGTTTTTCAGATGTTCTGAAATGATAAAAGTTGATTAACTGTGGCACGAGAAAAGATTTGCCACAATCAGGCACAAATAGGTTTAGTTTCGTCACAGTGCACAGATACTCAGAGACAGTAGAGTAAATGCGTCTGTGGTTGAAGAATCTGTCAGCTCAGTTTACAGGTGAAATGACACTTTCCCCATCAGCTGACAGACAATAACTGAATGCAGCCTCAGAGAGCATGATTTCACTTCACATTCTGACAGGTTCTGAAGATCCTGTGATTAATTACTCTTTGACCCTGAACTTAGGCTGCAATGTCAGTCTACAGACTGAGAGTCTTAAAATAGACTACTGTAAACTTGTTGTAACCAATAACATGAAACAAGAATACTGAAAAGATCTTGATTCAATATTATATGCCACTGTTTTACCAATAGAGTTCACAGTAAAGCTGGCAAGATGTACAGTATGTTGGCCTGACAGACCTAACCTGAGATCAGCCTGACTGCTGTTCATGAGGGAACTCGTTCAGTAGCAGAGAGGACTTTCCTGATGATTAGCTAATGTCTTTAGCGTACCTGTGAATAGATTAACCCACACCACAGCCTAATAAATCCTCTTTGGATCCCCCACTTTCTGGATTTGCTCATGAAGAACAGCAGACGCATGCCTCAGAGGCATCAGCTGATAGGGCTTACGGGAGGTAATCAGGGCTGAGCCCAGCACTGAGCTCCCAATCCATTTGTTTAGCAAGATTTGCACCTGTCGCTCTCTTGTTTCTGTCAAACTGAATGTAAACAACAATCAAACACAATTATCAGTTCTTTGGTAAAGAAACAAACTTTAAACTTACCTACTTTGTGTAAAAGTGAGTTACACTGACAGAACATGCAATGCACTACATCAAATCTGTATACATTTTATTTGTTTCACCAGCAATATGTGGAAAATTCAAAGTGGCTAGGAGGTCATAGTTCAAAATCAAAATCCTTTTTATATAAAGCTTAGTTTGCCTTACATAAATACCTGTGAAGCACTTTGAAACTGCCCTGTAAGTAAAATAAAAATCTGAAGGGGACAAAAACCTATGAGCAGTGACTCAGTAGACAGAGCGGACAAAGTGGACATTAAAGAATGCAATAATGACACATTTGCTGAGACAGTCCTCCAAAAATAAAAAATAAATAAATAGTAGCATCACTTGTTTCAGCAATTGCTCCAATATGACATTTGTATGTTTGCATTCAAATGACAAAATCTGTTTTCTTCAATGAATGTAAGAACAGTGTTTTCATGTTAAACTCCTCACATACATTATTCTGCACAGAAATGGTTAGATATCCAAGAGAAGTAACAATAAGAAAAAGACATTATTAAATGGAGGGGGACTGCAATATTTATTTATTTAGCACACTCAGACAATTAAATCCATTTTCCTAATTCCCACGAGTTAGTACAAAGGACTTTAATAGTCGGTTAGTATTGTATCACATTGAACTGTTTAAATTGGCAAGTCAACTTAAATGTTCAAAACAATTACAGAATGACTTAAGAGCCATTAGCACTGTTTTGACAGTTGTACCTATATTAAAAATACAAAAGGCCTTTTTTAACATTTTACCCAGCATGTATATTTAAGAGATTGTTTCCAATTAGTCATTTAATTGGGGTCTTTTTGTTGTGTGTGAGTTTGGTTTGACAAGGTATGCTAAATGAAACATTTGATCTATAGAACAGAGGAAAAGATAAAAATAACATGGAAATGGAGCAAATTACCTGTAAAATGTCAGGAGGATATGATGAAAAGACCTGTACTGGGAATCAAAACTAAACTGTATTACTGACCTTCTTAAGGCCCTTTTGAAGTCTACATGTCTTTAATAACTGAGTAGTGATGTTTAGAATTCAAGAAAAGAATGAATGACTGATGGTCTTAGACTGATGGCAAAAAAGAACTAGAGAGTCCTCCCCAACCACCCACCCACCTACCGCTAGCTGCAGTGGATCGGATGGTTCCCCCTACCCACTTTAACCCCTGGTCAGACCACACCTGGCCCAACTCATTCATCATTTTGACCTCAACTACACAGCTGTAAAGTTTCATAACTGCATCTTGCATGGTTGCAATGCTATCATAGTGACAATGTCCACACACACACACAAACACACATTATGGGCCACATTTCGCAATGATGACACACACAGTTGAAAACAATACCAGCCATGATGTCGCTGTGGTAAACATAAAAGTTCTCTGTGAACTCTCTTTGATCTCTCTGCTGATAACAAGAGCACTAATACAAAACTGCTGGAGGAAAAAGACAAATCAACTGCTCAGTAAAACCCTGCTGGCTGCTGGCTCTCTCTGATTGGATGAGGTCCAGATGAGGCAGTGGTCTCTGATCAGTACTAATAGGCCTTCTAAAGCCTGATTAATGTATTGACAGTTCGGGGAGTAATTGATTGCGCTCAACAGGATTGTAGTCATCAGCATTCTACAATAACTGTGATTCATTAACAATAACACTGACACACATTGACAATAAAAAATTCAGTCATCAGAATACAGATCATAGAAAGACAAGGTGATCACCTTTCATGAGTTTCATGACGGTTTCGTGACACATCTGGAGGATTTTAATTTACTTCATAGACACAAATCTCGACATAGGTGTTAATTATTAATGCTGCCACAACAGTATATGAAATGACACCAAGATTCAGACACCAAACTTTAGGCTGGCTACAGTTATCTGTGACGGAATAGGGCAAACTAATATCTTTGTTTGATCTTGTGCCTCTGTTTGGTCTAATTAAAAAATATATAATCTCTAAGATTTTCATGAAGTTTGTGATTCTATTCATGGTCTGCATTTTTTTTTTATTTATTTTTTTAGCAATGGTCATTTGATGTATTTACATTCAGAAGTTACTTCTCAAGTTTCTTTATTGGTAGGAGCAGGGTCTATCATTCCCACACTGCCTTCTCAGGCATCAGGGATTTGCAGGAAACACAGCATGCATGTGATCCAGCATTATTCTTTATAGCCTCACTGTTTGCTATATAATGTCAGAGCTTTATTACGTTACTGCTAATGCAAACCAAACATTTCCTACTGCTACTGCTTTGCATTAAAAGGGCCACCACATAACATGTGGTGCCAATGCAGTTTATTTGAAACCAAGGTTACCGCTGACCTTGATCATGATCTGAGCTGCTCAAGGAGGGTTTGCTTTAGTGTTAAACCACACTTGCTGTTCCCACAAGGAAATTTTAAAGATAAGGACTTTAAAGAGTTTTGTATTTTTTTTTAACCCCAATTACCCTACTCCTGCTACTCAAATCTTAATGCAACAGAGAAAAGAGAACACACACAGCAGCCCAGCTATATTTCCAATGAAAATGCTCTGATTTCTGTCTGCCTTGACACTTGATATGCCTTTATCGTTTAGAAAGAAAATAGTGACGACACAGTTTGACAATGCTTGAAGATCTTGGCTTTCTATGGCGTGCCATATGTCACTGGATCAGTAGAACACTGGACAGAGACAGAAATAACCCTTGGAAACCACTAAACCACTTGGCCCACTCACTGAGGCCAAGATTAGTCACATAATCACAGGCTAATAATGCCACAATCTGCAAGATTAGTAGTAAATCATGTTAATCTGTGCACCAGCAATACTTCTTTGGTTGTTTTGGCTGCAGATGATTATGTTCCATCCAATGTGTCCAGTGTGTCCAGTGTCATATTTCTACAAACTTTAGAACTTAAATGACTTTATAAGTACTTGCCAAGAAGTGGTATTACAGTTGCTTTAATCTAATTTGTAAAGTACATTTATCAGTGACAGAATGTTGTGATAAAACTGTAATAAATATCAGCAGTCAGTACAAATTATCAAGCAATATTAAAGACTGACATTCCATTGACTCAGGAAGTTAAAAAATGTTCACTCCAAAAAAAAAAAAGCGATTATTATCTCTCTTACTCCTAAAAGTGACAATTTTCTTGTTTTGATTTGGAGCATAACTTAAAGGAAACTTCTTCTGACATGTTATTTTTTGTGCCAATAACTTAAAAAAATATTTATTAAAGTGTTTTTTTTTTATTCTGAACTGGAAAATAAACAATTATGCAGCAGTAATAGAACTGGTTGCACTATTAATAACATTACCCGTAATTAGGTGAATAATCAATGTTTCTCTGACACTACACAAGTGTTTGTGTCAGCAGCTGCTCTGCAAGTGTTAATGAATGTTCTTCTTGTGACTTGTGACTTCTTGTGCTGTGCTGAAGTGATTGCAAAATTGTTTTGTTCACTTGATAAAGCTCGGGGTGAACTTTCAAAACTATCTATAAGTGTTAAATAAGGTCTGTTGGTCTATGCTAATAAAATCACTGGTAAGTACTTTCCTTAATTTCTTATCCAATCAGTTCAGTGCAGTCATTTAACTGTCTCTTCATTCCCATCTTTTCCTACTATACTTTCCTAATATGCTATACAATACATCTATCAATTTGCATCAGAGCTTCTTGTGACTTCTGCAGCATTTATCCAGTGACCTCCACCAGTACATAAGTCTGCTCTCTGACACAGATCGGTTGTTCCTCTTGAGATGTTTTTATCTGACTTGGGTTTATTTTGGTTTTGGCCGCTGGTCACCAAGGCTAATGTGTTTTCTAAGAAATGTCATAACGGTATGAACATAAAAGAGTTGAGGAGGTGAGAGACAGTCTGGGTGTGTGCATGTGTGTGTTTGGGTGTGTGTGTGTGTAGCCAGAGGATTATTTTGTGAGAGAGAAAGGAGGTGAGAGAAAAAGGTGATGTTTAGCTCCCTCTGGCAAAAGTGTCTTTTATCTCAACAGTATTTTTTCATCCTGGGGGGCGATGATCTTAGCTACTTAAGGGCAGATAATCTGTAAAATTTTCCTTCATGTATGATAGAAACCTCATTTTAAAACTCCTGAGAATATTTTCATTAATAACTGTGAGGGACCGAGCTGGCAAGCATGAGGAACACAGATTAATTTCTTCAAAAAGCGGGTTTTATTTACCCAAAAA
>JBBMJY010000020.1:6172722-6188342 GCA_037833715.1 Toxotes lorentzi
ACACACACACACACACACACACACACACACACACACACACGCACACACACACACACACACACACACACACACACACAGACAGACAGATAGCAAGCTTAGCTGCGCCCTACAGACATATATCTTCTAGGTATCTCTTTCAGTGCCATTGTCTCTTTCAGCTGATGTGAAGCTTTTAGAGTTCTTTCACTGCCTCAGACTGTCTTTGAGTGCCAGCCACTTTCTGATCAGTACGCCTAGGCCCCTTTTTTTTTGTGCAGCTGCCTCCAAGCACTTCAGGTTCAAATCAACTTAGCTTCAACTTTTCAGAGCACTCATCAATGGCACTTTTCACAAACCTAACAATCACAGAACAGGATGCTCTATAAAGGAAGCTGATAAAAACCAAGAAAAAGCTCCTAGAGTGACAACATCACAGAAGGAGAGACATTACAGGTGAACAACTGAAGGCACTGAATGCCCCTGTTAAGTTTTTTGCATGCATGGGTTTTATATGTGAATATTCCCCCTGTGGTATAGTGCTGAGTAAACCTTGATGCTTCCAACCAGTATTTGCAATTATCTCTGAGAATGTTTTTAAAGCATTTATTTACAGGTCCTGTAAATGCTGTGATACCTGTTAATCACCAGTGGCCATAGTTTAAATCAGCTATTTAAAACCCAACTGAAATTTACAAGGTGAACGTTTAATGAAACTGGAAGATATGACCTTAACATTTTTAATCTTTTTCAACACTTTTTCAGCACTGTCTAATCAAACTAAATGTTATTGTAGCTGCCACAAATGCTTTGTGGTGTTTTTTTCTGTTGCTCTATTACTGTAGACCCTGTCAGTTGTTGGTAAAATGATTTTAAGGGTGACACCAGAGATAGAGTTTTTACAGGTTGTGATTATTTTGTGGAAAAAACATGTCATGATTCAGCTTTGTTGGCCTGAAAAAGAATGATCTGAAATTGGCAATTTGCTTTTCATTTTAATTGGCAGTAGGGATGACAGGGATTAGTGGAAACTGCATGTTTAATATATTACTGCAATAATCTGCTTTCCCCTAGTGCTTTTATTAATTTTCCTTTTATTGCAAAAATGCCATGATTTGCCATAAAAGTTCTGAAAGTGATGAGAGGCTTTCTAAAAGCAAAAATGCTCAAGTTTTAAAATGAGCAATCTAATGGGTGCATACACTGTATTTACATTAATTCATCACATAAATAAGTGTCATTTAGAGTCTAGCTCCCACATACAGAAAAACAGTCTTGTTTCAATATTATTTTCATAGTGAAAAATAATTAAACCCAAAATGTACAAATCCCACAATCTTCAAGATCACTATTTGTGGTTGCTGGCACTGAGGACACAGGCTGTTTGTGCAACATGGAAAATAGCATAATAACAGCCCAAACGTTATGGGTGGGTCTTGAATTCTTTTTTGCTGAAAGGTAATCCAAACAAAGATAAATGGGAAAATATTTCATGTTAGCTTTCATTTCAGCTCCCTGGTAGTTTGTTTTCAGCCAGAAAGTCAAGTCATTTTCTTTGGCAGGACTGTTGAATAGCTCTGTGGTCCTGTGGTGTTTAAGTCCTGCTGTCCACTGACAGTGACCACTACCCAAGTCCAAGAGCTGAAGGAAGGGTCACTTAGAAAGCAAACACTGATGGACAAACGGTGGAGTACGACCAAAAAAACTCTATGTAGCACAGAGGAAACTCTGAATCTTAGTACTGGAATTAATTACACAACACAACTTTTTAATTTTTACACCTTTTAACTTGGTACCAGTTCTGGCTATGATTGTGACTATTCTAATAAACGTGTGTGATGATGATTGTTTGTGTGACACTGAACCATTGCATTTTTAACCTTGTGTATTTAAAATGTGTGCATTGTTCTCAGGTGTCTCTTGCAAATGAGACCTTGATCACATCGACACTTAAACAAATAAAACTGTCGGCGAACAAACTGTCACCTCCAGCTCTCTCTGCTATCACTTATTTATATGCAAATATAGCCGATCACACTGCACAGGTCGATCTGTATTTTTTGCATATGCTGTCAGGTGACTTTGTGAATAAATGAGTGATTTGATCAGTTGTGTCAGTCTAATACAACAGTCCTGCAATAAATCTTACCGCTACAAATGCTGTTTTGTTCAGTTTTTGCTGTTTTAAAAAGGCGTTTATTCAACTTTACAGTCATTTTCACATTTCTCCACCACACTGTGGATGTGGAGTTACTCACTTGGTGGGCTGCGACACCAGGGCGTCACGGTGTAACCTGTAACAGGGGAAGCTGTTGAATGACCCCGGCTCCAGAGAAACTCCAGGTATTATGCTGTACTCCTTCTCTACCAGGCCGAACTTCTCCATCATACGGAAACCTGCAAGAGACAACTCATCATCATCAGTACCTTCGTCGTCATTATGTTATTGCCATCGTCATCATTAGCTCTTCATTCAGGCGATTTGATACAGTGCATGCTCTTGTGAGACTGTTACACTGTCAATTTTTCCTATACTTTGCACGTCTTACCTGCCAATGTGTTACCACTCATCAAAACAGACGGACAAGCTGAAAGACAGAAAAGAGTCTGTTAGTTCCTCCATGGTATTTGAAATTCCTAAACATCAAATAAATCCTTTTTTCTTCAGTCATTTTCTATTTCTCTCCACTAACAAGAGTCCTTTTTCCATCTTCTCTCTGCCTCTTTCCCTCTGTCTGCATCTCCATCTGACTTTTTTAAACTCTTTTTCCTCCTGGTCTCTAACCCTCCTCTGATTAACACATGAGGTGGTGTTACTCACTGGCAGTGGCAGCCTCGCAGACAAAGGTAATGAGCTGTTCTTCTATTTTTTTGACAGCATCCAAATCGTCCACAAAAAAGACGTGTCTGTCGCTGGGCTTGCTGGCGATATTCACCAGCTCTCCGTAGTCCGCGTCCGCAAAGCCAATGGCAAAGATGATATAGCCTGAGAACATAATTAAGCAAGAGGCCTCATTACAGGTTTAAAGTCAATGGAAAAGAGTAAATAGCCGAATGGAGCACATTTTTAAAATCATGGATTTCAGATGACAGAAGAGTCTGATAGCCTGTAACTGCAAAATGTGGCATACAGTTCATAGACCTTCCAAAATTTCCATTTCCTTCCATCTTGCCTGTACTGTACCAACACATTCAAGTTACCTTATCAAACAAATCATATACTGTACATCCAGTGTCAATAAATCTAAATTCCCAGAATTTTCCAGGACTTCAACAAATCACCATTGACTTCATTCGTCTTTGCTCTGTTAAATTCTCACCCTCCATTTGCATCTCCTTGGACACTTTGTTGACATCATCTTGTGAACGGCCATCAGTCAGGACAACCAGGACCTTAGGGACGCCCCTTCTGGCTCCAGCCTCTGGAGTGAAAATGGACTCTTTCACATGTTTGATGGCCCGACCTGATGTAGGACAAAAAGAAGACGCTCGATTTAGAATAACCATATCAATCAGTGCCATTTTTGGGTGGGTGTTTAGCCAAACACCCCTTTATAATGAAAGAAGTTAGATGCATTTTTCTTCTATCTTGCAAATCTTAGGTTTCCTTTCACTTCTGTAAAACTTACAAATGGAGGATGGCTGTTTTTCTTGTATTGCATCAAAGTCACACTTGTATTGGCTGACTGATATCAGCTGTTTCAAATATACATTACAATCATTGACCATCACGAGTATGGTCCTCTTCACACCACTCTCACTGTAGTAAAATCTTCTGATATGACGTCCTATTTTTCATTGGTGCATTTCATTGGTTTTGGAACAGAGGAATGTTTCAGTCAATATATTTTTTCCCAAGTGAGGCTGGATGTGGAAAAATGCCCGACAGACCCAAGTTATTGGAAGCATGAATGAGCTCATTAACAATCTAAAAAAAGTCCTCTTCCCCACCTGCTACATGGAGGTGAATGCTTAAGACCTTTGCTACAATTTTAATGTACTTTTTAATTATAAACATGTATTATTTATTCTTCCACTGACAGTGACAAAATACATTTTTGAACCCATAATTATTACATGACAATGAGTGACCTAAATTCCCCTGAAACCAGATTTTGACTGTGTGCCCATTAGCATTTAAAACATGTCAGAAAACAGAAAATGTCCTGTGTCCTGTGTATTTTAAAGGGATCTAAACACGGAGACATGAGAAAAACTAAGATTGAAATGTCACAATCCAGTCTTTAAAAAAAAAAAAAAAAAATTAGATGAACTTTTCACAGTGTGCAGGTCACCAACTAATGGACTTAATCAGTCAATAAAATCTGTCCAGACAGCTTTAAAAGGTTTCAAGACCCACCCACATGAAGCAACCGAGCTGGTGTCTATGCACATTTGTCAGTGGATATCATGATGCCTTATGTGTTTCAGGCTCCTAAAATAAAATAATAATAATTTAAAACAGTGAGTATACTGGCAAAATGAAGTCAGCTCTGCAGTAAACATTATATTCAACTATACTGCATTTTTAAAATTATACTGTTGTTACATATTTTACGGCCTCCGGAGAGCTCTTCTGCTGATGACAAGTGACATCAACCTGACCTCTGAACAGATAAAGGATGGTCATTACTGTACAGTTTGAGGTATACTCGTTTAACATAACAGGAAAACCTGACTTGCAATGTGTCCTTCATGACTTTAGTTGCTCTAAATTTCAAAAAAATTCATACAAACATATATATGCAACAACATGTATGTAAATAGCCGTTTTGTGCTTGCAGACCCATAAGCACAGTGTCCTGATCATCATCAGACACAGGTAGGTCATTTCTATTTAATGCCAACATTTGCATACTGTCCATCGTGATTTGCATTAATAGTTCATATAGCTCATCTACTCATCTCCACCTGACCTTTTCATAATTACGTGGACAATCGGTGCCATTAGTCCTTTCAGCTCCTTCCGTCCTATTACATTTTCTCCTCTCACTCTTCTTGTTTTTTCAAGAGTGTGTCATAGTTATTAAGAGACGAGCATCAGGGAACTTTGTTTCAAAAACAAAACCATATGAAGCAGCAAATGGCCCATAAGTTGACTAACCACTTATTGTCCTGTAGAGTGTGTGGTGGAAACAGTTCTATGTGTATGGTGTCTCTGTCTCCCAGTTTTTAATCAAACCACAACCCTTAAACCACATCTTTGATCCTCCTCCTGCTGTTTTCTTTTCTTATTTATTTTTTTTTTTTGTCACTGAGTTGTCAGTGATGACAAATGACAGAGTGCTTGGCCTGTAAAGTGTTGTGTTGTCAGATATCTGCCAGTGATACATCTGTTTCCACAATGTCCTCTGATCACACGGGGTGAGACTGGAATTGCAGCAGCTAGCCAGGCATGAAGTGAAACACAGGACAGAGCAGAGGAGGGCGGAGATGAGAAGGAGGAGGAGCAGGTGGTGGAGGTAGGTAAAAGGCCACAAAGACAGTGGTGGGAAAAGGTGAGAAAGAGGTAGAGAGAAAAAGAAAGGGAAAGGCAGGGAAGAGGACAGTATGTATGAAAAGAGGGTGGGAGAAAATGAAGACAACACAAACATGTCAGCGGATGCTGGGTTGAAAAGCCTGTCATCAATCAGCGATCCATCAGCTTGTGTGTGTGAAGTAATCCATGTCAGTTTGGATTTGGCCTTCTGTCTGGCAACAGTTTACCAGTTTTCTTGCTGTCACTGAAGGGAAACAATACCCGAGTATAAAAATAGTTGAAATCATTTCTCCAGTTTTAGCATCCAAAGCCGTGGCGCAATATAATGAAGTAGGAGACTTTTTCTCCCTGTTCTTTTGTGGCTGCAGGTGAAATCTGTATGACAAGGAAGAGGCAGTAATATTCTCTCTGGGTGATTTTGAACAGGGAAAGCTATAAAAATCCTCTAATCTCTGAAAAGTTACTGTAGGTTCCTAAGAATTATTTGAGAAATTTTTGGATAATAAAATGCATTGCTGAAAATATACAACACATTTTGAATGGTTTTTTTTATAGTCAGTGAAACTCATTTATGGGCCATTCATACATTCATTCCTGAACTCATAAAAGACTCATAACGCTTGAAAATTGAGTGAGGGTCTCACACAACTGCATTACAGCGACTGAAGCAGGAGGAAGTCAGTCTGGCTGCTACAGTGAAATCATAGAAGGCAAATCACAACCAGTCTAATCTAATGTGTGAATATATTACAAAACATTTAGGGATTAAAACTAACACTAGTTTATTATGGATCAGTTCTAACCATATGCTACAAGTGTTTGGAGCAGTAGAAGAATTCCCAGAATTTATAAGCATATGGTGTAAATCATCTCCAATATGGAACAATAATCACCTTCTATCTGGGGGAAAACCTTGGGAGGATAAAGGTACTACTGCTCTTCAAGATATCAGTGGGGCAAACACTAAATTTAGTTTTCAAGAACTTGTCTCTTGATGTAATATTGATAAGTAAATAAATTTTTTCTTCTATTTAAGTGTAAGAGTAGCTGAGATTCCCTGTGGGTCAGATTTAAAGCATCACACCATTTTAAATTGGACACAAAATGCTCCAAAACACATAGTGTCACATCTCTATGATAAATCAAACTCCCAGACATATATGCTCACATTAGGAATGAAAACCAAGCATGGAGATCAATCAAAACTGGGACAAAACATAGACTGGGATGTAATATGGGATAATGCTGCCAGTGCTTTGAAAAACCCAAATCAGCAGTACATGCACTTGAAATTTTGTCATACAGTATATCTCACCGGGAATAAGACATCAGGTGGGACTGGTTGCATAGCTTATGGCTACAATTAACAATGGAACCTGCTGCATATCTTCTAAATGATGACTCCCACCTTTTTCTTGCGTAAAAATACAGTGAGGCTGGTAGGCCTTACTGAAGTTAAGAAGATTGTAGTCCAGTGTTGGAAAACTCCTCATGATATTTGAAGTACTCACTGGGTTTAGAGCTTTTTGCATTCAAAATGTAATTGCCAACCTGTTGTACTCAATAAAACGTGTATTGGTGTTGCAATAACAAAAAAAATTGTGATTAAAAAAAGTAACACTAGTTTAAGTACTGTGAGTCACACTGTCCCCAGATGGATACACACATCCAATACACACACCTGAAAATTAAAACACTTTAAACACTTTAAATTTGCCCAAAAACAGATACTGACTCACAGTTCCTCTATCTGTATGTGCTGTACAGTCAAGCAGTGCCAGGGATTAGCATGAAATTCAATCTCAAAAGACACACACACACACACACACACACACACACACACACACACACACACACACACACACACACACACACACCTCTATCACCTATACCCCACCATATATATACAGAGACAAAGCAGAGAGCAGAGAGACAGAGACAAAGCATTTGGGTATTTGGACTAACTTGAGCATCTGTGGTTCTCTGCCTGCAGAGAGTCTCCACAATGGATCATTCATCACATTAGTGGACACGTCAGTGTGAAGAGCTGCCAGAGGGCTCTCCACCACACATGACCTTTGTGTTTTGAGTGTATTATGGGTGTGTTTACAGTCTTATGTGGATGTTTTGTTCTGGGTTTAGCAGTTTTCTGATGTAGGACCCAGAAGAATGCAAGAGTCCCCTTCCTCACCATTAGAGCTTGGAGGTCCAGCTTCTCCCACAGCTCTGATTGAGTAATACTCCTCATCTGTCCAATAAAGTTATCCCTGAGACTGATTTATGGATCAGTCTCCAGATAGTAATTTGTTTGCGGATAAAACACAAACATCTGGCATTGTTCTTGCTGAAAATCTTTAATCATGTGTTCACCTCATGTATTATAATAAAGACAAAGTTGTAAGAGGAGGTTTTTAAATGTAACACAATTCAAATATGGATGCCTTCTTGTGTGCCAAAAAGTAAAGTCAGTTAAAATAGAAAATCAGTTTATTAAACAAATGTCAGGCTGTGTTTTCTCCTCAAAATAATTAGTCACCAGGATCCGTTTGACTCCGCAACGATCCTGAAGATACTTTTTCTTTCTACCCTTTCTTTAAAATGAATGATCTCTCCCAACCACACAACAAGACGAAGAGTCCACAGCCACGCTAACAGCTCTGTAAGGGTTGTACCGAGGCACAGTGGTGCTTTGAGCTAAATGCCGACATACATGGAAGCATGCTCACAAATGTTTCATGATAAAAGAAATATCAAACTCAGGTTCTTCTGGTCTTTAGTCATTAGTCTCAAGACTGAAAGTTCACAGTTAAATGCTGAACACTGTGTATAATCCGAGGAATACTGAGATAGGATTCTTCTACAACCCATTAATGCACAAAGGGCAGTCCCATGAAGTGAATATGGTAATTGAGACCACAATGTATCCTAATATCATGTGAAATAAGAGAATTGTGTGGTACAGACAATAGACTATGGACCAGTCTCGTAAGTTTCCATTTTCATTACAGAGAATAAAGACAATGGAAGCAAACTAAATAGTAACACGTGCCAATAAGGCAGCTGATTCTTCCATCTTCATTTAGACTATTACAGGGTTCCATTAGGAAGTAAATGCCACATTGATCCCTGACAAAGTCCTTGAATAATAGAATGCAAATTAATGTGGAGAGGGAGGAAATTCTGTTATTACAGAAGACAGAAAGAGCTGCATTTGTCAAATGTCACATCAGTGATTTGACTTGAGGAACATTCAGACATTTTCTTTATCCAAGACATAACAAAATAGGAGAACTAAATTTTACTATGGCTCTAAAGAGCTGCATACTGCTACACCTATCCTTACATGTGAGTTATACAGAGATTCACTTGGTATGTTTTCCAGGTACTTACTGCATTTGTGTATTATTACAAGGCCAATCTTGTCTTGTCAAATTAGTCTTTAAAATTACATCGTGCTGACAAACATAACCCCGGATTGTAGTCACAGTTTTTTTTTCAAGTGAATGAATTGATAATTTTTTTTTTATTTATTTATTTAACCACAGCAGTCATATGAAGTGGTTGGAGTGGAGGGTGGATTGGTTAAGGTTAGGTGAAGATTGTGGTTCCAGTTAAATGTTAATAAACACATTGTGTTATGTTCAAGTCACTGCAGACTTTGTGTTAAACCAAGACTATGATCTTTCTCCAACCTTAAAAGTGCTGTAATTTCCTAAACATAACCAATAACAGTAAAAACGTTGAATAACGCTGTAGTTGCAACAGGGAAATAATGGATGCAAGAGTAGATAGTAGATAAGTTGCCTTAAAACAAAATACTTTGTCACTGAACATTTCGCTCATGCTCATTACTCAGAGAAATTAGACAAATGTGTTATAAGGCAATCTCCTCCCTACAGTTAAGTACTGGATTTCTATCTTTAGCCGCAACACGTGGAGTCAGCAAATGGAGGAGGTGATGAAAAGCAAGTCATAAAGCCGAGGAACTGTAACTGGCAGAGAGAAAGAGAGCAAGAAGAAGGAGATCGCTGCTGGGGAGCTAAGCTCGGCGACACATAAAAGACATGAGGGTCTATCAACAGGAGCCAGGTCACTCCTTTTGAGCCGGCATCCACTTGTACTAAATTTCTAATGTAAGAACACAGGAGGAACCATCCATGGTAAAAAAAAAAAAAAAAAAGCTGCTACCATTTTGATCTGGAAGTACCCTGATGCTGATTTAGCTGTACAAAAACCTTGATGTGAAAAAGCTGATGTGAGAAAGGTCACTAGCCTATCACACTGTTTATATTATCATATCACATCCCTATAGGTTTAACACTGTCGGCATGGAACCATATTAGCAGTGAAATGTAGCTTGTGTATTCTGATGGTAGTGGGCTTTCATGTTTTAAATGTCAGATGGTCACCAACATTTTTTATTGGCCTGTAAATGTATATTTAAAAAAAAAACCCTTGTGTAAGACTGCTTATTAGAGAAGATAAAGAAGTCTACTAGTTGCAGAAAAAGTTTTCAGAAGAAGCTTCTATCACATGTGCATATTACAGTGCTCTCTCTCTCTTATAAACATACATCTCCCCTCCTTCACCCTTGTGGATTTAAAATGTCAAAAAATTTTAATCAGCAGATTTATCACTGTAAATAAGTGCACCACTGGTTTGCGGTGGTTTGTGTTTCGGAAAAACCCCACCAACTGTGTGATGACATTTTAAACACATCATTATGCCAGGAGCGAATCAAGTAGAGTAATTGCAATCACATGGTTCTCATACACCCTGATGATACCGCTGTGCCTGACAAAGTCTTTGTAGTGGAAAAGATTATAGTTCCAACATTAATATTTATTCTGTGTTGACAGTGATAAACATACTAACAGACACATCCTTGTACATCAACATTGTCAGGATGGTGCCACTGTTGCTGTCTAAAATGTAATGTCAAGTGCAAAGGGACAATGTATAAGACTCAGCGAAAGACTGAATGAATGCTTCAATTAGTCATTCAGCTGGTAATTTAGTGAAATAACGTGCAATTATTTCATTACCTTTGATTCAACAATTCCTCTAAAGTTAATTAACTTTTGACATGTCTTTGTCATTAAGGAAACTTGCTTTTCGTATCTCTTTCTAGCAGTTAAAATCATAGTCACCAGCATCAGATTGATAGATTGCATATGAGGATTTTTTTTATCTGTGAATCCCAAATTAGGGTCAGAGTTAGAATTTAGAGTCCTTGACATATTCCAACTTTGCTTTTGAACTTAAACAATTCATTCTTGAGTTTCTTGATGTTTTTCTATCATTCAAAGAACATCTTTGAAGAATCCCAGACTGGTTCGCAGCAGTCTGTAGCTCAGAATCAGCTTAGAAGTGACAAATTATCTTCTTTTGGAAGGCAATGTGAGAAACTGTGCCATCCTCTTGCTTTAATATCTGCTGTAGCTTCTGATACAGTGAACATCCAGGCTGAAAGAATTTTCAGTGTTTCAGTTTAAGATACATAACATACTCATCCTATAGAACTGAGACACTTTCACTAGCAAGTTATTCGTATCTTCAGCTCCCCTTTTTATGTGGGGTCATGTGAGGTTTTTATTTTAGGTCCAATTCTCTTCCTCATTACAGGTTCCCACTAGACCAAATCATTCAACAAGACTATCACAGCCCACAGCCATGCTAGTGGCTCTATGAAGCTGTACTTATGCACACCAGTGCTCTGAGATAAATGCTAATGTCAGCATGCTCCCAGTGATAATGCAACATGCTGATGTTTCCCATGTTCACCACCTTTGTTTAGTGTATTAATATGTAACATCTCCTAAACACATAGTACAATTTAGGCTGAAGGGAATGTCATAAAATTTGCCATGAGCATTCGTCATAAACCAAAGTAGTGGAAAAAAATTCAAATTTTGACCAGATCATAGTACTAGAAGTCAGGGGGATCATCAAAGCTATACTTGATCCTGAAAAGTAAGATGAATGTCTGGACCAAATGTTATGATAGATGTTGTGATATCTCACGTGATATTTTAAGTGAAAACTCTGACCAACTGGTTGCCTTCATTAAAAAAAAAAAAAAAAAAATTAAAAAATCAGTTAAAGTCATTAGGGATTCATCCTCCAGGGGCCATGAATGTCTGTACGAAATGTCCTGACAATCCATCCAATAGTGGTTATGATATTTCAGCTTGGACTAAAGTGATGGACCAAGCAAAACTGTCATCCCTGTCAAGTCACATCACAAGTTTGACTAAAATTTCAATCTCATTGTACTGTTATGCTGACGACACTCTACTGTATCTCTCTTAAAAGCCGAACAACCACCAAACTAAATCATCAACTGCCTTTAGTATACAGTATATAATGTTGGATACTGAATCATTTCCAAAGTCTTTTCTTTCATTAACAGACTCTAACTTCTAACAAGCTCATTAATAGACAGACCATTTTGCTTTTGTTCTTATTCCCCTTCCTTTACTGCGAAAACCATTTTTTCAGTGGTTGCCCCAAAATTAATCTCTGATCAATTTCAGTTTACAGAAGGGTAACATAAGAATAAAATAATTTTAAGATACACCTTGACTTGACTTTAAATTGTGAATGAATTTTAAATTTAAATTTGTTGGCTTTTTAAACCTACTGCCTTTTAAATGTATCATGCTCCAGTGAAGCATTTTGGATAAACTTGAATTTACAGCCCTATATAACTATTATGCAATGACATAATATTTAACTGCATATAATGATATATTTGCCTGAGCTGAATCTGCTTTCAGACCCTTTAAAGCAGCTGTTAAGATGTTCAAACAAAACTATTCAGAAGGTTTTTTAAGTATTTTTAGCTGAGTAACTGTCATTATTGCATGTTGATGTTGATCTCAGTAGTACAGCTAATATGATAATAATAAACATACTTGTCACTGAATGACATTAAATGACAACTTTTTCACATTGTCAAAAAGTCATTGTAGGGTCTTTCACTGAGGTGTTGGAGTTTTTGCAGTGGCTTGAAGTTCCACACATTACAGTCCTTGTTGCTGTGGGGTAGGTTATGGTGGTACAAATTCCCATTGCACATACACAAAATCACACTCCCCATTTAGACAAAAAGTCGGCTGATCAGGCAGCAAGACATCTTGATTAAAATGGAACAGTTCTGATTTCCAGCAGAGTTTTGATTGTCGTAGAAAGGCAACTTTTAAAGTGATTGCTGTGAAATTTTCAAGTGGAAGTATACTATTACTGTTTTAAAGGAAACTTTCTTTCTGTCTCACTCTTTTTGTGTGTTACTTACTACTACTTACTCTGGTGTTGTAAGGGTGAGAAGAAGCTGCAGGACAACAGACTCACAAGTTAAGACAGATGTTTTATTAGGGTTAAATAATTTATTGTTTCATTTGTGGTTTATTGTTTTTTTTTCTATTTGTTAATCATATTAGAAGTGTTGAGAGTGGACAGTAAATGTATTAAAGATAACTAAGTTTTTTTTTCAATGTGAAAAACCCTTGTGATTAATGATGTCTGGCCTGTCCATGCTGCTTGTAGCTTTGCTGCTGTAGTTCAAGTATCACCTATGAGCTAAGGCTCATACTATATAGGAATATGATATTTTACTGTACATTAAGTCAGATTCATTCCACTCAGTATGATAATCGGTGGCTGGTCCATTAGTCCTAATTATATCAATCATCACCTGTAGATTTAAAATGGCATGTTACACCCCGCTGGTAGCATTTATGGCTCTGTATTCATCAGAGACCCATTGAAATTCAAAGCACATGAAGTGCAAACTCAAATCACACCTCCTGCATCTCTTTTGAAATGTCTTATTTTGCAGTGTCTGTCTTCAGTCTTCTCCAGTGATTCAGTGTAAACACAATGAGTCTGTGCTAAAGAAACTAATAAGAAATCTTCACAATCTGTTGAAACATGCCAACCCACTATATAAGTTTGATATGGTCGTTATCATGTTGGCATGTCTGCCATATGGCTGGACTGTTTCTTTTTTACTCTCTACTTTTCTCTTGGGTAATTTTCTGTTTCCTTTCACAATTTAATTCATACCTCTCACACACTGTATGCAGTAATTTCATGAGACTGTCAAAAGACCACAGAACGCATTTCCTTATGTCTTACCTGCCTCCTCATCTGCATACTGCTAGAAGAACATATGTACAAAGAGGAGGTGACAGAAATCTGTCACAATGTGAGATGAGTAAATGAGAAATGGAACCGGAATAAACATGTGACAAGTAAAGTCATTTTTTTATGAGGAATCAACAGCAGGTCTGTCAATGTGTAACAATCAAATTCAATAAAGGAACAGTGGTTTGATCTAGTGTTTTGTTTTCATAATAATAAATATAATTTCATGGAATGTTTATCACCTGCCTGAATGAATGATTGTGGTGATTGTGGAAATTAATTGATTTGGCTGTGAAATATTTATGTTTTTAAATGCTGATTTGAGAATACTATAATTTGATGTGGATTACTCCACAAATGCACAGTTACTTAAAATACTATTGATGATTCAGCTGTGTAGTGGTCGTTTAATACATGCATACATGCTATGGTTTAGATGTGGTTTAACATTTTCAGTACAGTGTGGAAGACAAAAGAATTTCTTTGCATTCATTTTGAAAAATGTAAAAGCAGTGCATGGTTCATGGGCCATAATTCTTGCTGTAAAGCTTAAGGCATTGTATTTATTTTACACCGTGTTAGATTAATGTCCCATTTCAAATGCTGCCATCAGAGCCAAACTTTCAATACAATGTTACTTTGTTTCCATACAAACAAACACATCAATTCAAAGCAGGAGGGTTCTGTTTTATTATATTATATTGTATTGTATTTTATTTTTGTCTTTCTGGTTGAGAGGCTGAAAACTCTAATTTTATGCTTTATGTGTTGGACCTGTAGTTTTCAGTTCATTCTACAGAGTAAATAAATGTATTGTGATAAACATGCAGAAACAAAAGTGAATTATTTAAATGTATCTGGTAAGTGATACAAGTGTCTTTGAGACCTCACCATCCTGCTAAGTATAGTTTCTAGTGTGTCATCCAACTTAACTCTGCCATCTGCTGAACTCTGCCTCTGCCTACACACACTGACAGCCCTCACACACACAGTGTATCTATGCCACATCACTCTTAACTTTCCTATTAGTCCTATTATTGTAATCCTTATGCAACATTTTTATACGTATATATTTGCTTCTTATTGTATTTATACACCTGCTACTTTTATGTTCTTTACTCAGTGTATTTACATTGCTGCTGTACATTGGCTCAGGCAGTTGTATTAGCTATATGGTAAATGATTACCATCTTTCCACAGTTAATGTCCACATTTGACCACATATTCAATTTGAAAAGAATAGAAAGTAATCTCCCAGTTATTCATAAAATCAAAACATTTGTACAAGTGATAGCATCAACAGACCTCAAAGGCCTGAAGCCACATTGCACAGTCAAATCCTAACCTCCTTACTGTGTCTGCTAAGGAAATAGTATCATGTTCAAATTCTGAATCCTAAATCCATGTTTGTTTCTTATGTCTAAAATTAGCAATTCTAATGTAGTCTGTGGTTTAGGGCATCAAGACTGTTGATGTAATGTGATGTAACTATGTACTCTATGTTTGTAGTCATGCTAAAATGATAATGTGTCATTTAGTGGTTGTTATCTTACCAATCTACAGTTACAATTAATTAAATAACTGAAAATACTTGTGTTGTGTCACTATGATGCCAGTTGCCAATGTAGAGTTTAGCCTTGACAAACTCATGCATTTTCTGAAAACATTTAATGAATTTGGTGTTATACAGTCCACTTGAAATTATTACTGAGTTTAAAGTATAATGTTCCTTAACTTCTTTTTTGAAAACTGATGTTGTTTGTCAATAATCCATTTGTATAAGCAGGAAACTTTTATGTTTTCAGGCATTTCAGGTTCAGTAAATACTCTTAAAACTAGTGGCATTGTGCTGCCTTCTGTTCAACCCCCAGAAGTACACATCTCTGCCACATTCCTGTCACAGATGGATTTGGAAAATTCTAATTTAGAAAGTGGGTTCTGTGCGCGCGCGCACACACACACACACACACACACACACACACACACACACACACACACACACACACACACACACACA
>JBBMJY010000020.1:6188442-6202308 GCA_037833715.1 Toxotes lorentzi
CACCACCACCATATCCATTTTATTGCGCTTGGTCAAGGGATCGAACCCACGACCCACCGATCTCAGGCCAGCCCAAGCCCAAAGCCACACTCTTAACTTGTTGCGCCACGGCTGAAAGATATGTATGTAAGTGTGTGAAAACCTTTTTTGAAGACAACTGGGGGATTTGTTTTTTTTCTCATTGATTGAAACATGAAAATATAACAAGGATTGAATCTTTTTCATGTGTTGTGTGTATGTTTAATATTTTATAATATTTAATATGAATGTGTTGTACTTTTTTTTTTTTTACATGCAATAATGGCTAATGGACACTAGACCCACAAGAGATAACACACAAGCCTCAAATCAAGTCACTGTGCTTTGAGCTGAGTTTATCTGGCCAGAGGCTTAATCGAGGAGGCAGTTTTCTCTGCGTTCATTAGTGTATCACAGATTGCTATTAATAAAATGATAATCATTTGGTGTGTTTCAAGATGAGTGTGAGGAAATCAAAGGGATTGTTTTATCGATGCTGTGTTGACATCATTCATTTAGTAGCAAATCAAATTATATATACAAGTTTGACAAGATGACCCAGCCTTGTGTTTTTTACCCTTGAACGAAGAATTTTTACTCTCAATTTGCCACATTTTCTACAATCCCGAAGCATTCAGCGGCAAATTGTTTTGTCATTTGTGCATATAGCTTCAGCCATGATTGATTTACTTCACAACAGCATGTAAACAGTGATGCTCTAAACAATCCTTGAGGTTTCCTACAACCCACAAGGCTTATCCTGTGTGTTATGGGCTACAACTAATCATCCTTCAGGGCATTATTGTCTGTATAATATTCACTTGTTTATCTGTCCCCATAGATCTGGATGAAATATTTTCTCCCAGTAAAAAATCTCATTGTTATTCTGTGAATGCACTGAGGCTTTGATGCATTCATGAGAGGCTCTACAGATAAGAATTCAGTTCCATTGTAACCCCAGTTAATAGGTTTGAGAGGGAAGGAATGACATTTTAAAGAACATAAACAAATAAAAGATTTTTTTTTTCCAAGCTACTGGACCTGAGAACCTCAGAGTGTTTGTCTAGGTGATACACATGCTGCCTTTGCACAAAGGTCAAAACTGAAAAAAGATTACCTCTTAGCTTGTGTCATTGGGTAATAGACTCAAAAACAGTCATGTTTATGATATAAGGTAAAATATCAAAAGTAAAGGCCATATTTCGGTGTCACCACAATGTCAATGTCACCACGTACAAAACAAATTATGAGGTTTTGTTTGTGCCAAAGTTGAGTTGATGTATACTGCTTTTGGAATTTATAGCACATGTTACTGTTGTTTTTCAGATGTGTTTACACATTTTTATTGTGCAACATTGTCTTGACTTTGCCGATTGATCTTCGTGACTTTGGCAAGAAACAACCGCCAAACCACGGTCAAAGGGATGTGACCTACTTTTAAAATAAGGCTGTGGTAAGTTCATAGGTGCAGAAAATTGTTGATGAATATTTTTTGATAAATGATTGAATTCTGAATTTTAATGGGATGGAGGTGTAGTCATATCAGATCAGCAGCTGTACAGCAGCATTCTGGATCAAAGATGACCTGACCTAAGATCAGAGTTGCAGTAAGGAGTTACTGCATAACAGCCTTCCCTGTAAGGAATTATTCATGATATGATTCACATTGTTTAGTAAAAAAATGTGTTAGGTACAGCAGGTAGCTCTTTTAAGTAAATAAACTCTTATAAACCCACTGTACACAACCTACCCAGAACCAAACATCCAACAAGTCCTCCAAGCTAAACAACCATGAAATTAATTTGTTCCTACCCTCAGATACAACCCATAGGAACATCTCCAGAATCAGTGGAGATGTTCAAAAATACATAACTAAGGCTTTTATGATGTGACATTCCTATAGTAAAAGTTTGGTTGGGTTTTGGCACAAAACCAAATTCGTGGGTTTAGGGAAAGATCATGATTTGGGTTAAAATAAGTACTTTGTTGCAGTTAGAAGACTGTTGTTCCTTCCATCCACCCCAACCTCTTCTAGATGTGGACTTTGTCTCTATATAACAATGACACCTCACTTCCTCTTTCTGTCACTTGAATATTAACATATTGTTTTGGGTTATTTGCTGAAAAGACTGATACTGTCTTACACAGACCGCTGTTGCTTAATAATAAAACATAACTATGGCTCGTAATAACTTGCTTGCACAAATGACCTTTGGGGTCATATTTTATGAGGGGACAGTCTCCAGATGGCAAAAAAAGGAAATAACTGATGAAATTTTTCATGATTTTTCCATTGTTCCCTTGTAAACAAACAAATAAAAAACAAATAATCAAACAACAACAAAAAAGCAAATGATGCAGCTTTAAAGATCCAGAGATTTTTTTTCTTTATGAAACATTTTTGTGAGCCTGACAAGTTTGACAAGATGACCGAGCTCTGTTTTTTACCCTTGAGCAAAGCATTTTTACTCTCAATTTGCCACATTTCCTCTGACAGCTACAATCCCAGAACATGAACAGCAAACTGCATTGTGAGTTGTGAGTATAGCTTCAGCTATGATTGATTTGCTTCACCACAACATGTAAACAGGTTTTCAGGTTAGAAACTTGTGCATCAATTATGAATACACTCGTTTTAACTGATAAGTAAACATCACAACGCCACATATAAAGTTGCAGCAGTTAGTAAATGGCGGTTAGTAAATGCTATATTTCTTCTGTTTAATACTCAAGGTAAGTTTATTTGTACAGCACATTTCAACAACAAGGCAATTTTATGCCTTACATAAAACATAAAAGGCATCAAGACACAACATAAAAGCAACATAGGACAACACAAAAAAGCGTGAACATTGAAACACTGTAGTTAGTAATGGACTACACTTTGCTTGCTCGGCAAGCTCGGCATCATGCTTCAAATTAATGAGAATAGCATTGTCTCAGTGGCCACTGCAACCTGCGCTCCCAAACTGTGTGTGCTATTGAGAAGCAAATATACAGCTTGTTTGAAAAGTGTTATGTCTTCAGCATACAACAACAGCATGCACTTAGGCTTCATCTCAAATATTGCCTCAACTCACATCATATCAATACAGAAACATTATGGGTCTCTCACAACATTTTCTTGTATCCTCTGGGACACTATGTTTGACATTAAAACAATACCTAAAAGACAATTCCAAAACAAAAGAAAGCATGTTTAAAGAATTGCTGAATATTGTTTACCTGCAACCCAAAGATACATCAGATCCTGGATGTATGGAAAAATTAATGAGAAATTCAAACATGGCCACCACTCATCCCACTCACCAAGCACATAAGCTGAAAACTCCCACATCTTACCCTGCACACCAATAATTCATGTTCATTAGTGCCTTTCTCTGGCGGAGCCGACTGAGTGCCCGCTACAGCAAGTACTCAAATGGTCATAATTGCAGGAGTCATTTTTGAATGTATGTGACACTCAAGAAACGTCATCTTTTCCACAGCGTGTTTTATTCTCAAAATACCACATGTTGTTCCCGTTGTTTTGGCAAAAGCCTTATGATTCAAACAGTCAGCCCATTTCATGATGTATATTTTTTTTCTTCTCAAGAATATGTGGGAGAAACATTATGCACGAACAGAATGCAAGGGCTAGCTTACATGTTTCTGTGTGTCTGACTGCTCTCTTGACACTTTAAAACCTGTTGACCAAACATGTCACTTACTCTCAGTTAGAAAGAGGTGGACAGATTTTTTCACACGCTTTAGAAATATTTATATTTCTGATTTCTTACCATTTCCCATGTCTCACTGTAATGACCAGTGAATCACTTTTTATATTTTGTAAATATTTTCCCATTCAATTTTAAGAACTGATAAGCATCAAAAGATTGTAATTTCTGAAATTACACCTGTACATTTTTTTCACCTCTCAATTTGATTTCACTGATCCAGTTAATTTAACTGTAGCAAAGCAAAAACTCACTTGTCATTCATCATGGTATTCATCATACTGCAGACATTCACAAATTACACTTTGATGGCAGATTTTCAATGTCATATTCATTTGCATTCATTACAGCTCTTACTTTGAGGGGAAAAAAGAAAGTTTTACACAAATATACTGCAAACTTGAAAATTCAGAACTATAGAACCTTAGTCTGGCTCCTGCTTATAAAATGAGCTGATGTCTACATCCGTGGGCTTCAACTGACTGTGTAAGTGGCCTGTATTCGCCTGGATCTCCCATCATTAAATTAAATTCTCTGCTTATGAGAATGAGCCGTATTCTCTCTCCAAACAGAAGATAACTGTCTTAAGATATTCAGGTCTTTGTTTCTCTGAGGCTCTCGCTCTCGCTCCCGTCTTGTCAGCCAACACAGCTCGGTTACAATTTAGGTTAAATGAGGAGGCATGGGACACAGCTAATGAGAATTTGTTTTTGTTTCTTGGCCAGTAATTAGTTTGTTAAAGCAGAACAAAATGAGAATGTCTCAGGAAATGTAAAATTGAATATTAATTAAATTACAAATGGAAATCATGCTTGAATGCTAAGAACAGTCATCAGACTGTGGCTGTTTCTGTACTGATATGCTTTAAAATGGAAACGGTTTCATTTGTGGTTGCTTATGACTAAGTTATGCAAAATAAAAAATAAAAAAAGTTTTAGCAGCTTTCTTCATTTGGTTTGTTTTCTAAAATTTATATTGCTAGTAGCTCCATGTGAAGTGTAGATGAAGTCCTGTCCCTGCTCTGTGGCTTATATTCATGATGTGTTGCAGACTGTAACTCCCAGACTAGGATGTGTCAGATACACGGAGGCGACCAGGTAATGAGATGTAGATATCCTACGCACCAATTGCAAACCCCATGTTTTCATCCCATGACTGCCTGTCACTTCTGGAGCAATGGCACACTGCATCAATAACGACTACCCTTCAAACAGCAGGAGGTGGAAACAAGGAGACAGAGTCTGTGACACAGAACACAGAGGGAGAAGACAAGGGCAGGAGGGTAAAAAGTGCTGAGGAAACGCCAGAAAAATCAGCCATAAATAAACACAGACAATAAACACAGGCAGACTACCATCAGGGTTGAAAGACACTGAGGCAGAGCATCAGAGACATGTAGTAAAAGGTGTGTGTGGTCAAAGTGTGTGAACTCTCTGTTGGTACTAATGCATATGAAAAGGAGCTCAGTATTGTGTAAGCACAGAGTGACAGAGAGGACTGGATGAATAATTCAGTGTCCTCACTCCATGATCTCCACTGTTGAACATGCATTGGCTGTTTACAATGCCTGTGAATGTGTATGTGTGAGAGAGAGTGGGGAAGGAGAAGATACTCGCCTAATCATGCATATGATTATGTTTGTGTTTGTTTGAAATTACATGTTTAAGATCAGATAAACCCATCCCTCCAGGAGAAATTTATCTGAGCTTACTTTATCAGTGTTGCTGGTTAAAGAAACATCAAAGCAAGGTTTGATAGATGTATATTAAAAATGTGATACAATACAAATAATATCAGTGTACAACATGCACACAGCACGTGTCCACATCTTAAGATTTATTCTGTCTATTTAAGGCATTAAAATGGATAACTGTTTAAAAAAAAAAAAAAAAAGCAGCCCAATCTGTATTTGATGGCTCTGAAACACTTGCCTGAGGGAGAAGCCGATTTTCAGGGTGGAGGGTATGAGACAGGTCAGAGATTATTTTCTGAGCCAGCCTGCAGCCTGAACACTGACTCCCCATGGCCTAAAGGGCCTGACTCCTGCACCCTTCAGAGCTGTCAGCACCAGATAACATCCTCTTGTCCTTTTCGAAAAGTGGAATTCACGTGGACAGAAATGATGGTTATGTACTGTAACCCTACTTCTATGATCACACAGGGAACAACAAGGCTCTGCAGACTCACTAAGGCACTCACCACAAATTTGCAAACTGTACTTACCCATGGGTGGCACAGAAGCTGCATGGTTAGTATTGTTGCCTCACAGCAAGATGTGCTGGGTTTGATTTCATCAGCCTGTTGGGGCCTATTTGTGCAGAGTTACATATGCCCCATATGACTTACAATAGCTTTACATATATTCTAGTTTCCCAAGGGTTACGCATGAGCAAGGCACAGTTGCTTTTCTCATTCCAAATATTTATGCATTAACATTCTTCTGTTTTCACCTACACTGCTGGGAAAGATAAAGTTGTGTGTTTGCACATCGAATACTGAATACGTTTATAAGGGAAAGTGCAACTCCACCTCACTAGTATTAATAGTGTTCAATATAATGAATTATGTACAAGTACAGTAGTATTTCATATCATACAATACAAATATAGCTTTGTACCTGTCAATGATAATAATAATAATAACAATAATAATAAATATCAGTACTTAAATTGTGTAAAGTGCTTGAAAAAAAACAAGCAGAAAAGGCAATAAATCTTAGCACAGAAATACAGACTTGCATGTTCTTAATATGTTCTTGATGGATGGATGATGGAAGGATCTACTCTGACAATTAGAATAAGCTTGCAGTTTTCTTTGGGGTCTGCCCAAGGACAGGACCTTACTACTCTGTCACTTAAGACTTGGTGACAAGTGGAACTGAATTCATTAGATGTTTTCCTCTGTGATGGAGATCTAGGATCACATTATATAACTATTATTCTATTTCACTCAGCCTCTTTGACACTGACAAGACAGCATAACGTTTAGACTTGTAATATGTCACAACAAAGCACGACTCTCAACCTAACCGAACTGCCCAAGCAGAGGGATAAAGGGTGAGCAGCATCGTGCTCTGTGACAAAAGATCCACTGACTCTGCCTCTGTGGGTCATCAGGTGAAACAAAGCAAAGCAACACCAAACTGTTATGGAGAAGGTTGCGGGGGACACAACACCACCAGTACATGCTGATTGTGACCAAACCTGGAATCACAGGTTGATAATAGAGGTGCAAAAAAGGCAGAAGGAGACAGAAGGAGAGAGCTGGGGCACAAATCATCTATCCAGGCTGCTAAACAGATGGAGAGCCACACTATTAACACATGACAGTAGTGGAGGACTGTTGCACAGTCATGTCTTCCACCTTCAGCTACTAAGGTGAGAAGTACACCAGGACTGAAGTGGACTGCACAGCAATTTCTTCCACATACAGGTCTCTTTAAAGATATGGACACAGAGAGAAACCTGAAAACAATACCAGACAATCAGTGTAGGCCACCACCCCTTGCTCAGTCTTTATTCCAAACAGGTAGGTACAAGAAGGAGGTCACCAAGTCAGCAAATACAGGTCTAGACACAGCCAACATTGCAAAAGCATTTTTTTTATCACTGAAAGTTTGGACAAAACTAAAATTTTCTGTTCCTCACCAGCACAAATGTGACTTGACAGGCTTTTTGTATGTATCTCACCATATAAATGTATTAAACAAATCAATCTGCTTAGTTTAGCTTTGGCTACCATTTCTATCTGGGACTGAGATGACAAATCTGTGGGGGCAGATGATCAAAGCCATTTAATTTGGAGGTGAAACTGAAAGTGAACACACCTGAAAATGTAATGATAATCTCATACTGCACAGAAAAACTGTCTAAATAGGTCTGAATGAACCAGGTAGTCATTGATGGCATGGATGGAACTGACAATATGGGTAATAATTTTACTCCATGCCTCTGAAAAACATTTTTAAGTGGAAATATTCTCTTTTTTTGTCTTGGATGATTTTGGATGTACCACATAAAGTTGGGAAGAAAAATCTTAAAAATGTAAACTGCCCCTCCCTGATAGGTACAACAAAATTTACAGGAGAGTGAGGGCGCTGTCAATCAAGCACAGTCTGGACACACCCACACATTCTTTAAAAGATGTGTAATCAGGAGACATAAGTAAAACCTCCTGTTTGGTGTGTAGGGGTTCAAAATATTATGCAGGGAAGCACTGACTTTTGCTAACATATTTCACATATAGTTAGGAAACTATTTGACCAATGAACATATCTAACTCCTGAGCATCTGGGGACAAAGGATGAAAAGATAAGAATACACACTGACTCTGAAGAAGAGAAAGGCAAATAAAAACATCATATAATGTTTCAGTAGAGACAATCATATACAGGGAGCTGTGTCTGTCATGTCTGTATTTATTTGGTTGTATCATCTTTGTTTCCCAGATAAGCTCAAGCCTCTCAGCCTATCCCTCTGCATATCTCTTCTGCACTCTACGTACTCTAAAACCACAGTTTGTCACATTTCAACATTGTTAAGACTTTCTGTGTGTGTGTGTGTGTGTGTGTGTGTGTGTGTGTGTGTGTGTGTGTGTGTGTGTGTGTGTGTGTGGACTGGTTCAGCTCTAACCTGCTCTGTTTTTTCAGCAGGCTTTTATGAAGCTATACACAGTAGTTGCAGCTCCACATTATGGAGTTGTGGAGGGATTCATTAGCTAGAAGGATGTCAGCTCATACCTCTATTATAACTCTTCTTACAAAGCCACTAGAGAAGCCCACACAACTATGTTTCTTTGTTTTTTGTTTGTTTATTTTTTTATTTTTTGACAGGATGTCAACAATGCACTTTTGTGTTATACAGCAAAGCTCCTGAAGTGGCTGTTATAGACAGATCAAAGAAATATCACTTATAAAACCTCTTGTTTTGTTTGTGTTTTCATGTCGTGCTCTTTTTGAGACATACATTTTAACAGATTCACTTTGGGGCTCAGTCTATTAGCAGAGGCGCTAATGAGTCTAGTAATTTCTTTTGCTCTTGAGCAATCTTATAATTGCATGGATTGGAGTGGGGCAGCTGAGTTTGTATATATACAGGTGACGTGGCACAGTGCAATTGTGGTATGAAATGATGCTTGCATTTCAACTGTTCAGACCACCCTGATTGCAAAAGTAAATGGAATTTTAGTGGTTTTGGGTTGCACACACAAAGACCTCTTCAAGTTGTAGTAGTAGCGTACCATTGGCATCTGAAATGTGTTTGTGTGCACCTTTATGCAAAGTGAATATTATGTTCAGTGTTTCAGCTTAGAAACGCAACGCTGTTTACTAGAATTATGTTTATATGCAACTAAACAACAACAAGGTTCTGCTCAGAGGCAACTGTTTTATTTTTTTAATGAATGGGGCAGTATGTTAATTAATGGCAGCAGATTCACCAGGAGGTGTTTGGGGAGACAGTGCACGACTGTCACACCAGACCAGGTCTGTCATATCCAGAGTCCCGTTTGTGGTTAGGCTCAGACAACAAAAACATTTTGGTTAAGTTTAGGGAAAGATGCTGGTTTTGGTTAAATGTAAATAAACACAGTGTTTCACTGTATTAAACTTGACCACAATCTTTCCCTAAACTTAACCATGTGCTGCGAGTGCCTGAACATGACCATAAAAAAGTTATAATAATGCTGTAGTCACTACAAGTGGATATTGTACTGTAAAATCTGATATTTTAGCTCAGAATAAATACATTGTCTGTGAACATTTTACTGATAAGTTCAGAATCAAATACGTAAATTAACAACACGTCCTCATTCCCTTGGTAAACAAAAAAAAGTATAATTCAGTTGCAATTATGTTTGTTGCAGTTTAGTTGCATATAAACATCATTTCTAGATGACAGGGTTGAAACAAAAGACATCATGTGCCTTTGGACACCATTCGGACAACTTTATATTAATGTCTAAGGTCCTGTGTTTTAATATTTGGGTTCTGTGTGTTTGTGTAACTGGGCTCTGTGTCTCTAGAAGCTGGGCAGATTCTTCTCCAGAGCCATTAGGAAAATGTTTGCTGGTTTTAAATGGGGGGATGGGGGGATGGGGGGGGACTAATTTGTTTGACATTTTCGAATCTCCTTACTCTTCGAACATGAATCCCGATGATGGTGATATATATGGAAACAGAAGCAGACTGAAAAAAGTCCATGGCAACATTTATTCTATCTAATGGACTGAAAGAGGGGGACTTATTTTGTCATTAGAGGGCTTTTAGTTATATTCATCATCATCGGGGTAATGTGAAAATGAAAAAAAAAAAATACAAAATTCATAAAAAAAAACAAAAAAACAAAAAAACAATTTCTACTTTACTGTGACCCTTAAAACATACAGCAAGTAACTGACACACTAAAAACAGACAGTTTGAAAGAATATCTCACAAAATCAAATCAGCAAACCAGTGATATCACCCTTTTTTATTCCATGTATTCTTCTACCATCAACACAATACATACACAATATACAAATTTCTCCTACCAGGATGCAAAACACTGGGATGTTTACATTTTTCCTTTCTTTAAAGTTAAAACATGCCAGAACAAATGAGCATGCATCAACAAGACATTTTCGTTCTTATGCTGGCATCTCTTTGTTGTAAAGTGAAAGTCTGTCTGACCGTCAATGTCAAAAACAACAAAAAAAAGCTCAGATGTTAAAATCCTGGTTCTGTGATAAAATGACAATACACTACTCTTTCTTTCTTCACTTACTGTGCTCCAGACTAAACTGTCAGCAGAGGTGACAATCACGCTATCCAACAGAAGTGGAAGGAGTAGAGTAATTTCCACTGTCTGGTATCATTCAAGTTGTATGGCTGAATGTGGAAGTGTCTAAAAGTTCAACACTGGGCTGAAAAGACTAAACCTTAACCTTAACTCCAACCTCACTCTCTGTCAACATGAGTATCTCAATTGCACCACTCTGTGCAGTTCTTTGTACTGTTACCCAGTGGTTAGTTTTAGCACATTCACTCCTCTCTAAATTTTGCAACAACGCATGAGCTGTGTTCTGCGTTGTAGGGCTAAATCAGAGTTTGATACCAGTATGAGAAGAAAAGAAAAACATATAAGAGACTGAATACCCAACAAAGCTGAGAACCAACACAAAAAAAGAGATGTTGTTTTAGTTCACATTACATTGCCTTACATGTTTTCTTAAAAGAGTAGTTAAAATTTTGGGAATATATTGTAAGTTGAAAGTAAGTACAGAACTTTGCACAATCAGGCAAGCTGGCAAGGCTAACCTTATCACTTCCAAGGTCCAACTTTGTACTTGTATGTAGAAACATGAGAGTGCTATTATCTAATTCTTGGAAAGAAAGAAAATCAGTGTGTTTCACAAAATTTTGCACTATTTATTGCACTTGAACTTGAACATATCACTAAATCTACAACTGATTACAGACACACACCTGCCACTCTGAGCCTGACTGAGAGAAAATGGTCAGTAGTCAGTACTCTGTCTTCTGAATCCAAGAAACTAGACTAGTCATTTTCACACTACTGTGTATTAGAGATATTGCATTACCCTTTCACCTCTTTAGGCAATCTTTCTACTTTTGTATTTTCTACACATTTGATGAATAAGACAGTGAAATCACAATCCATAGTTCACGTCATTAAACACCTCCTTACATCAGTGTTGTCGATTCCCAGATATGTGCATAGAAAAATGGTGCTCTGACTTAAAGCCACCTACAGTGAGCGAAGCCAGGTATAAGCACTGGTCTTTGTACCACTCAAAATTGCATGAACACAATATAAGACATAGATCCACACACTGGTGCACTCACAATGTTCTTTTTTTAAACTGCAAAATAATTGCATAAGAGAAGAAAAGACAGGAAAGAAAGAAATCGGTGAGGACATAAAAAGGAAGCTGAGATAGAAGTAATTTTATTGAAAGAGGTCAATGTGAGGTACTTCTTGAAGAGAAAGCGTCTCATTCTGAGATGTAAGATAGGGATTGACTGCTGTTCTGATTGGACTGAGGAGGATCATTACAGCACTAAGGTACAGAAGGGAGAAGAGTAATCATTGGTGGCAGAGTAGAAGGTCCTCGCTGTGGGTATGGTTGGATAATGGCCTGGGGACAAAGCCCTTAAAAGCCTTTAAAACAAACACCAGCATTTTGAAGTGAAGCAAACATGTAGTAACAAGACTAAAGGTCCAGTTCATGGTTTCATCTTGACATGGGCACACTTCTATTGATACCACAATCACGGGTGTGTGTACGCAGACATGTTCCATATGTGCATGAGATGACATGATGGCGGCCTCCTGACCGTAAAATGAGGCTCTCTTTTGTTTGTTGTATTTGGCTGAACAACATGAAACATGAAACACATTAAAACAGGATGAATTTATCCACTAGGAACCTTTAACTTCTGAATCATATTTCCTGGAAGTCCATTCAAGACCTTTCACTCAAAACCACAAATGTCAGCCTTATAGTTGTGCTAGATGAAAAGTCAGTGGGTCAGTGGATCACCAAAGTCATCTGGGGACAATTAATGTTTGTGCAATGTTTGTTGAGAGATCTCTTTCTGGTTGTGGTGAACTGACTGGAGTCTGTCAGACTATATATATATATATATATATATATATATATATATATATATATATATACTAACACACACACCTACACACACATATATGAACAACTGAGGATCCATAATATGATTTTCAAATGTAATTACACCATGTGCAATACTTATTTAATAAGCCTAAATAATTCACTGTGACTCATTCTACTCTGTTTGTAGCACAAAATTAATAAACTTCTATATTTATAAGCTTTACGTCACTACTCTGATTATGCTCCTTTGCTAATTATGCTGTGTTAAATATGACCTGCAAAAATTCACACATTTAAACTTCATCAATAAAAATTTGACATTTTTTGTAACATTTATTTGCACAGTATTCTATTAAACCAAAAAAAAAAAAAAAAAAAAAACTCCTGTTAAGTCCAACCATAAAACTGTCAATAACCAGTTATCATGTACCTAATGTACACAGCCACAAGAGCAACTAGAGCCTGAACACCCACATTCTTCCATCAGTGTCACTATCAGTGATTGGTTTGGAAACGGATTTAATTGTCTGGACATGTGTTTCACAAACTGGGCAGATACTGTTAAACGTCTGGTTATTGTGTCTCCTGCTTGCTAGAATATATTAGTAGCAGTACAATGTTTCACCAGAATTTCATCAGTTCATGCACATTCACCACCAATTTTTCTATTTAATTGGATATCATCCACTCCATCCTCCACACTCAACCCTCATGATGGCACACACACATAATGTTAATGAAATTGTTCTCAGTTCCTCATCAAGACAGTTCTCAATGGAATCTCCCCTAATAAGTTTTAGAGGGATTTGTTATGGCCTTTGACACACCACTTTCTTATCAGCGGGTGGTTAGGTGTAGGTACCAGAAATGATGTGCGAAATGAAGATGTACTGTACATTGCGCAACAGCCAAGTGAATAAGTGAGATTTTTTACTATCTGTGAATATGATAAATTGCTATAGTCCAGCTGTACAGCATGAAATAATGCTTAAGATGCAATGTTCCCTGCATGCAGTCGAACACTGAATCACTGTCACACACAGCAGAATGTGTTGTATATACTGTAGTATTTTTACATATGGTGCATGTTATCATCAGAAATAAAAAACATGAAATATTTTTCAATTAATTCTTCTGTAATTTTGGTTGTGTTAGGAGGATTGACTGGTGATTGGGTTTAATATGTGAAATGCACCCTTTCATATGATTATTGAGAGGTTGCCTGTTTATGTTTACATTTTGCTTTTTAGATTATATGTGTTGTGTTATATCAAAAAATAAAAAATAAAAATCAGTCTGTTCACAGTAGTTATAATATCATGCAGTACAAATCTACCTGTAATCACAGTTTAGATATTGATGGGCTGGTCTGAAGCAGGTATTTTTACCAAACATACATGAAAAGATAAATGAGAGATAAGAAAACAAATTAAGATTGAATTTATTTTATAACCTGAATTGTGGTAAAGGAAAAAAAAATAAAATAAAATATAATATATATATA
>JBBMJY010000020.1:6202408-6296715 GCA_037833715.1 Toxotes lorentzi
TATATATTCCTTTTGGTAACCAAATGAATGGAGGTTAAAGGAAGAGTATAAACATTCTGCTCATTTTTCACTCCATTTGAAATTATAGGTGTTATTTATTAATGCATTCAGTTTTAGACTTGTCTGATAACCATTTATAACATTTTGTCTTGGAGGCTCCATAAAATACACATGCATTTAATTGTCAATTTGCATTTAAATTCAGCATTACTGTAACAATTGCATTACACAATATGGATATTTCGATATTAGTAAAATACAATTTTTCACTACATGTGTAACCATTTTCATAAAGATTAGTAGGGGGTAAGCAAATTATTGTTTGAGAGTAAATACAGTCACATGGTTTGGTATAATCTTCTATATGATGCATAGTTCAACGCTGTGTAAGCCTCATTTTAATTTGCTGTTGACAATATAAACTGTCAATAGTGGTGCCGTTAACTGAATACACTACAAAAAACAGTCACATTGCTCATACCAGCTATCATTCCACCTTGATTTACTCTTGCAGAGTCCGCCTACAGGCAGGTAAAATTACTACCTAAATAAGACTAATTACTACATTTGAGATATTTACTTGTTTCTAAATCATCCATTCTGTCATTATTTATATCCTCTTCTCCTGCTCAGGGACACCAAGGACTGGTGCTATTAGAGCACATGTGAAGGCAAGATACGGGTCGCCAGTCTATCACTGTCTAAAACACAAACAGACAACCATTCACACTCACATTCGCACGTAGGGAGGTAACCCACTCAAGCATGAGGAAACATGCAAACTTCATACAGAAAGCACACCGCTAGTCAGTGTGTTTCATCCCAGGACCTTCTTGCCTTCTGAGCCTTCTTTTTTTTCCTTTCAATCTCAAAACTGCGTTATAGGTGGGTGACAGCATCTATGTTCACGGTCCACAGTCCTCGTTAGACGTAACGTGATGAGGCTCAACACTGTCACTGTCAACTAGATGAGTTCAACCCAACTCATGAACCTTTTCCAATAGAAACATCTCTAACTGTGTATATCTGTTGAGCAATTCTGATCATGGATGGGGAAAGTGATGGTGAAAAATGGCTACCCACAAAATTCTGTTGAGCTTCCTGGACAACGTACAACAGCTGTATTATATGTAAAGTCTGTTCAGATCACCCTGACCAGACTGTATTTGATAGACTTTGGACCCAAGGCACTCACACCAAGGAATTAAGCTCACAAAATAAAGGAGGAATTGAAGTCCCTTTAGCAGATCTGTTTGCATTTCCACTTCTTCTCACGAACCACATATATTAGATACATTAGACGAGTAATGAATTGGTTTGACAGAATTTTTGCATGTAATGAGACAACACAGACTGATTGTGGTGTTCTGTTTAATTTACCATGGTAAGGCTGGAAAGAGACATGTGGAGTTGGAAAACAAGATTGAGATCGCCAGAAAGACAAGAAGTCTGTCTCCAAAGGGTTTTGTGCTTGTTATTACAGGATGTTACCAGACCAGAGGAATTCCAATATATGGCAATCTATCAGGTTTGTCAGTCATAAAATGTAATGTTGCCTACAAGCTGCACACAGATATCTGCCTGAGCATGCCCACACACTCACAGAGCTATCTCTGTTTTCATCAACCGAAACATTCACAGGTACATTTCCATATCAGAAGTGAAATGTAACAGCCTGTGATTTTCTCCCTCAAATCACAAATGGAATTCAGATAAAAACGAATGTCTTTTGCAATACGGCATAGAAATGAGGTGTGCTGTACCCATGTTCCTATGTTGTATTGTCAGTATATTGTACCATAAAGGTCATACAGTACAATTCCAAAATGAAGATGTTGGAAATGATGTCTAATTCCACACATTTATAGTTTTGTTTTTTGTTTTTTTATCATGTACTTCACAGTCAAATGTGAAACCCCTTTGACTAGTGTTAGAGCTGCAGTTGTTCAGGACTAGAGACTGTAACACCCAGGATTATCAGGTTTAGTCAAACGAAATCACAGATTCTCAATTGGCAATGTTTTTATCCGGATCTACAGCTGCTAAAAAAGAACCACCGCTCACCTCCGCATTAGACCTTGCAATTACACATGGCATATGGATTTCAGATCAAATCCTCTGACTCAATGAAGAATAACTTCTTTCCATTTGTCCCGACATTTATCATCCAACAGAGGGAGTAACATTAGCCAACAGCCTCTTGATGTGTTTTGGACGTTTAATATCAAGTGTTTGCTCATTGAAATATCTTCCTACTTAAAAATAGCAGTTATGTTTCCTTCCCTTTAATACTCTGTTTACATGCATGTTTAGCAGCTTGCAGTCTTCTTCCTTGACTATTGGTGGGCATTGTTATGTTTCTTTGCATGTTACCACCACCAACTGTCCATTAGCAGAACAGCATGACACTGGTAGCAGGAATTTGTGTGCGTATTGTGTTTCACAATACAAACAAAACAGGGACACACTTATAAAAACATAGCTACTGCTAGAGGTCAGAAACACCACAGGGTAGCTTTCAAGTTTTATAAAACAGTTGCTCTGCACGGAATGTTAACCCCAAATTATTGTATGGCTCAGCAAGTTTCTCTCATCTTTTATACTTTTCTCGTTTGACTACATCCCCACCTCTGACGTTTGATCTCACTACTTCCACCCTATGAAGTAGCCTTCTGAGCAAGTCACAAATAACCTGAAAACTTAGAGGTGCTGGAGTAAACCCTACCACTCTCAGTATCTACAGTGCAAGTAAAAATAAAAACCTCAGTTCTCAACACTTTGGTTATTTAATGACTGATCTAAAACATCTTTTCCTTTCATATGTCTTCCATACCTGCCAATGCGGCTTTTCAACACATAAATGATATCCAGATTTTCCTTAAAATTTGAAAGCAATGTTCTGCACTTTTCAAGTTAAGCTGGTGATCTAAAGTTCCTCTAAAGTTAAAAGGAAATGTACTACCACATGATGCACATCCTTCTCCTAGCATCAACTGCTAGTGCAATTAACCCACAGTTAATTAGAAAATTTCCCCTCCTGTAATTCAGTCAGATGAGACTGAGGTGCAGCATGGTACAGTGGATGATTCATGGCCCACTGGTAATCACAGAAGAGCAGGAACCAGGATGCTTGAATTAATCACACCTTCATTTACTTCACAGAAATTGCCCACCATGGCTTTATGATTTAACTGTGTTTACCCGCTGAATATATACTGTATCTTCCAAACACATCCTTCTTATGCTATTCAGTATGCCTGTAGAGTCCTGGTTTAAACAGTTCTGAAGCAGTTTTTAATACCTCTGAGTATTCAGAAGCACTGCTGAGTTGGATGTGCATTACAATGACCAGTTCTTTAAAATCTTTATTCTACAAAGAAGGTGTTCAGGCTTTAATCTGACGTATTTCAAGCCAAGTTAATAAACAATGAGAATGTATATGCCAAACACGTTCCAGCCCACGCGTAAACAAAAAAGTCACTTTTGTCCTTTTAGTTTACTCCAGATACTACTTGGGTCAATCTGGCCATGGATTGACCCAAGCAATCCATGGCCAACTGAGGGTGCAAATGCAAAAATGAGCTGTTGGACACATTTTAACCAGGTTCCCAATCTCTGTAAAGTTTTCTGTGAAAGAAAACTATCTGAACCCAATTCTGCTGAACTTAAGATAATAATGTATGAGCAGAAAACTGAAATAATTAAGTTCTTAGAGCTAGATCTTGAAAAGGGGACTCTCTCCATGACAGGGTCTCAAGATATGGTAAGAAAGCAGGATCCAGCTTAAGGCCCTATCATGTCAGCTGATATGTACTTTGGTGGGGCAAATTTCCAAACACATTTTCAATTAAATTAGCAATCACTTGATACACAGTAGGCACCCAATCACACAATTTTAATTTAATACTCAAATTGCATATCAAGTATTGAGTTATGCCTCCTTCTACTCAAGATCTTAGCAACAGAGTTTATACTAACTGTATAAACTCTGCCACAACTGAAATTTGAAATCCGCTATTGAAAACACTTCTACTGTAACATAAACACTGTGCGCACAGTATTGGCTCACTGTCACTCACAGAGTACAAATGTAGGTGAGAAATATCAGTTTCTGAACTGTGACTACTATGGGTTTGCAGGTTAAATCTTCAGTTCCTTCACTCTGCACTGACTGGTTTAAACTGCTCATGATTCAGCAGTTTTTCACGTGTGCACACAGACACGCATACAGCTCCAAATCTCACCCACTGAAAATGTGTTTTCCCTGCTTGACTACACTGGCCATGTAACGAGAAGAGCACAGCAGCTGCTGCAGTCCTCCATCAGGATCATTTAAGTCACAGTAATGCCATGCAGTGGGAAGCAGTGTGACAGATCCTCCATCCCAATACATAATCACATAGTTACAAGTGAATTGTATGAAGTGAGAGTAAAGTGTAAGCCATCATGTGTAGACAACTGCCTTGATCTCTGTTCCAGCAGACATGAGGCTAAAAACGGGCCTGAAAGGACATGGTGTAATACTACTGCTGCTGTTGTACTACTAATATTAGTACTAATCTTACTACAGTTCTGACTTGAACACCCTAGCAACCACCTAAAACCAGCATTTTATTTTTATCATTCCTAACTTTAACCTAACCTGGTAAGAACTATATATTCTGCCAAACCGTAACAGTAAAGTTGAGGCATTAGAACGAAACCCTCCTCACCTCCAGAGATGTGGTACATCAATTTACTTTAAGTATGTCAGCCGGTCTTGCCAGCTATGTGATTGTACTGGCAAGAGCAGTACAATCTGGCATTGGCTTAATGCTCCTAAATGGTGGTGGAGCACATATTAGCAAATTCTGTACCAGAGCCCTGACATTTTTACTCGCACTCAGCTATCAGTCGAACTCAGTTATAGTACTTCCATTTCTCTGTCAGCAACCACAGTGAGAAAACTGATGGAGTGTGATAGCAGCTAAGATTTTACACATAGACCTGAAGGATTTCAGTTGCCTCCTTTCGAGTGGCATGACATCAGAGACGCAGCACAGATATGGAGCTGGACTGTCAAACAAGTAACCACCAGTGGGTTGGATGTCTGTTGGCAGCTCAATTACCACACAGGTAGAGGGATGATATTTGAGTCTCTTATCAGCTGTTCGCCCATGCAGGTGACTCAAAGTGAACTCTGAAAGTAAAAAAAGGAGTCTCCAACTATCCATCTGAAAAAAACAAAAACAAAAAAACAACCCAACCTGGCTCTTCTCTAAAATCAGTGTACACGTAATGGACAACAATTATCCCTCAACCATTTCTCACCATGCAGGTCTGAGAGATATGCCACACAGAATTTGTTAATTGTGTAATTTGTCTGCAGCTGCTGTGCCATTAATGCTTTTAATAGGTAGATGTGCCCCTGTGGTGCTGAGATAAGACTAGCAGAAGTAGCAGGTTACTTCACGATGAAACCTGTCACCTTTGATGACTACGATGTGCAATGATGTATCATATCAGTGCCCTATATTGGCACTTTGGAGTTATTTTTAGGATTCGTATTGCTTAAATCCTCTCCCCCATGTCATGGGATTAAAGGATTCCTATAAAGTGTCAGTTTGTGTGTAGTTGGATTCCTACCAATACCCTGAAGAAACGGTACCTTCAGCATTTATCGGGAGTGTCTGCACCACACTTGACATACATTCAAACATGGAAGCTTTTTAAGGTATCAGCATTAACTTATCTTCTTAGAAAATTAACACATGTCAAGAGAGAAGTGATGGCTCAGTTTCAGCATTGTCAAATGCACCTGGAGAGTAATTCATTAAGCATTTTTCAAGCCAATGGTGCATTTAATGCTTTTTACAATAAATAAAATATATTCATCCACCTAAACTCACCAATGAGAGATGAAAAGAAGCTATGATCAATTCTGTTGAAGCATCATTCTTATTCTGTATTTTTTGAATTTGTTATTTCAGTACCATATGTGATTTAATGAATCATTTTAATATCTGATTGACAGTGTGTAGCAAACATAGTAACACTTTATTTCATGGGTTCCATATCTTCCAGGTAATTTCCCAGAAATTTTCCCCAAAATGTCCTAAGAATTAGCTGGTACTTACTAGGATATGCAAAGAAAGCACCAAGCTGGGTTGACCTCAGTTGTTATACTGTATTCAAGTTTTTAAGAAAAAAAAAACAAAACAGGAAATTATGTAGCAGGTTAGACAAAAATAGTTCAAATACAGTCGCCAATATCCATCTGAGTTTCCCAGAAAGATTAACAATAACTTATTCATTTCAAAGTGATGAAGAATCGAAATTAAGTATTATTATTAGTCTTTCTTGGAAACTCTGATGGATATTGATGGACATCTGTTTGCGAACTATTCTTTACTTTAACACATCATTAGCTTTTTCTTAAAAACTAATGAGCACGTACTTAATGACACTTTCTCCATTTCTCTCATAATTACCGGAACCAAATTGCTTTGTTCTTTCTTTAACATGCCCCTGGAATTTACGGCTAAATACCAACTAATCGTAAGGAAATTTTGAGGATCGTTTCCAGGAAATTAGCTAGAAAATACAGGCCCTGTATAAAAAAGAAGCATTACCCAAACTTCAAAGTGACTGCTCTGCACTGAAACCCCCTAACCAAACTACAGTCTCCAAACGGTGACCTCTCAAAGGCCCCATTCAGAGAGTCTGTTTGACACTCAAACACAGACAACAGTGTGAGCCTTCCTCTCAGCTGAATGGAAGTGACCCTCTTCTTCTCCAGGGAGAACTCCAATGCTGCAAATGCTCCAATGCTGCAAATACTCCCACAGTATCCCCACAGGGATACTGTGGGGATTTGTTCATGCTGTGAACTGGCTGATTAGATTGCACATGAACCTTAAAATCTCCATTCTAATTTAAATAACCTTTTGATCAAATTAAAAATTGAATTCAAATAAAAGAGATGTGTTAAGAACAATGAGCTTCTGAGGTGCTGCTGGGCGCTATGTTACCGTTGGACAAATGCAGGCTTGCTGTTTACCCCATTTCCAATCTTTATAGTGGTATTTATCTTCTCATCCAACTCTCAACTCTTAGCTCTGAAATGTTCTCATTGATAAAGTGTTACAACAACACTCTCTGATTAAGACAGGATTAACATAACTGAGTGGTGCTGTAAAAAATGAAACCACCTGACCTGCCCAAGAGAAGGTAATCCATACCAAAAGAGTTTTTTTCTTTTTCTTTTTTCTACTTTCTTCCATTTACAATGTAGTGAGAAACACCCAAATATATGGGATGGCTCAGTGATAAAGGCTCCAACCATAAAATAACACTGAATACACACAGTGTCTACTCAGTACATTTAAATTAACTCTTGGCACCCTTTGTGCTATCTGGTTGTGCCGTCAACTTTAATGACCCCTTACAAACATGAGCACATAAATGTAGGGGTACAAATTACCAGCTAAGTTGTGTACTATTATCAGATTGCTTTAAGTGCTATTCTAATTATTCAGAGGGCAATGAACAGTGGTGAGCTCGCCTATTTGTTAATTGTATTCACAGAGTTCATTATAATCACTGCTTTCTCCTGGGCTGACATACACCTCTTTAAAATAAAAAAAAACAAACAAAAAAAAACACAGTACTGAGTAAAAGCAAAATAATTTATTAAGATATTCTTGAAGATTAAAAAAAAGGTCCAGTTGTGATATGTATGTATGTATGTATGTATGTATGATATTTTTATATTGCACGTAGCTCTATAATTGATGGTTGCATTTACAATATCTATTAGTGTTATGAACAGGTGAACCCAAATGCACGACACAGACTCAGAGGTCAAATCAAAAAGAGAAAGTTTATTACTTGATCTCAGAAATGGTCGAAGGGGAATGAGGGTTCTGGAGGTCGAATGCAGCTGACAGGCGGATGGCAGGGAAGGGTTGAGTGGGCAATGAAGGCAGGCCAGTGTGCGGGGCTGAATGAGTGACTTGGCAGGCCGGGGAATGAGCAGGGGAGCGGGCAGGCAGAGTAAGCTGAGAGAGGAGCGAAGGCGAGGTGGAGAACGGGGCTGGATGTCTGGCTGACAGGGGAAAGAGCAGGGAAGCAAACAGGCGAGGCAGAGGGTTTAAGAAGGCTGGAGATCGGTGAAGCAGAGCTGGTTTCTTGGGAGCGTAGCAGGCTGAGGTGTGAGTGGACAAACTGGCAGGCATGCCATGAGCAAAAGAAAAACAATAATTAGCACGGAGAACAACACAAGGGAACAACTTAGAACACACAATTCTAAGCTACCTGAAGATGAGCTACTAAACTGGCTGAAACAACAATCTGCTGAAGAGTGGATGGTGAACCAGGGAAGATACACTTAGTAGATGGATTGCAGGTGTGGCGACTGATTGGCAATCAGGTAGCTGGGAGAGAGAGCGAACAGACCGCCACGCCCACAACACAGACGCACATACACACACAAATACAGAGAAAGACAGAGGGGAGGACAGGAGACACAGGGGAAAGGGAGAACACCAACAACACAAGGAAAAAACTGGAGTCATGGCCAAGACCATGACAATTAGCGTACAGAATGAGGAAAAAAGCAACATGTGGAAAACTTCTTCCAAGGCCAAGAATTAAACTTCAAGCTTGATATGAAACATAAAGCATGTCCTGAAATATTTAAGTCTGAGAGGAACAGCACAACTACTCTTTACTGAAGGGAAAGGTAGATTACTGGAGTCTAAACATCACTGAGTCTGAGGACTGGATCTGTGTGGTTTAGATGTTTCTTGTGACAGACGGGCTGTCAAACACAGAGCTCAAATCAGCATGTGCAGAACAAACAGGCTGCAAGAGTACAAGCTTTAAAAAAAAAACTGTTCAGGTTTGGGTTCTGATTTGATTTGAATGAAAGAAAGGCCTCTCAGATGAATGGAAATCTAATTATTTCTCATGCTACTATTGCAGATATTTCAAAATACATTGCAGAGAGAGCAAAATAAATTGGGTCAGCTGGTGGCTTTAATCGGATGAAAAGAAATCACCATTATGTTTTAAAGCAGGTCAATCCTAATCTGGGAAACGGCATGTATCCTTCATCATTCTATTCATTCTGTAATCCCTGGGACGACAGCCACCAACATTACCAGGACAAGAGTGTGCCAGACGACAGTCCTGCATTGTCAGCTGATTCACCCACTGGGTTTCTCAAGTATCCATATTCAGTATGAATTAGAAAGGAATTTATAGCGGGGATTTAAAGTACATGCTTGGTCAGTTCATGACAGCATGCTATGTTAAGTGCACCAGCAGGGATCGACAAGGGAAAGACCAGGATTACATCTCATACCTAAGTGTACAACAGCTTAGTATGTGCATATATTTTCATTTAGTAAGTTTCACTTTTGCTCTCTACATTTAAGACAGTTAAATAAACGAACGTCACCCCATTCACTGTCACATGAGCATCTCCAGAGTTCATATCTGCCTGACATCAAAGACAGCTGTGACTTTTTAGTTCACTGCCTGGAAGGAAGCTGCTCTCTGGGTCATAGGAATAACAATGGAATTCTGCCACATGGTGAACTCCTTGTTATCGCCTTAATTTCAAATGATTAAATCGATTTCGGAGATCTTTCTGGGACAAACCTCTAAACTCAGCTAAACGTGCACTAGTTGCATGGTTGAAAATGTAGATTTTGAGAGGATAGTACACAAAAGCTCATATTAACTGAGCACAGTTCTCTTGTTCCAAGTCAGAGACTCATTAACCACTTCCCAGATGTGAAAGAGAGAGTTCCAAATTGCTCCAGGTTTTACAAAAGGCACAGTCAATTACAGACTTAATGTGAAACTTGTCCAACCAGGATGGTTCCAATGCAGGTGGTCGCCAAAACAGGTGTTTAGGAACAGTAACAGATGGTTTGAGCCTCTGTAGGGGTGTGTGTGTGTATGTGTGTGTGTACATGTATGTTTTTCATTTTTCCAAGAAAGATCTCAGCCATGCAGTTAGAACTGAACTGGGGATGAACATGATATGAGTGAAAATCTGTCATTTTCATCTCCATCCAATATATTCAAGCATTCAGGCATCGTCCTTGCCTGAAAGACCTAGTGGGTTTGTGATTTTATTTATTTATTTATTTATTTTTCAGCTATAACAAACCAGTGCTCAGTGTTAAGGGGACAAAACCTTGTGACCACGTATTCATATAATAAATTAAATAAACCATTTACCACAGTTATATTTCATATAACAGACGAAACACATGTAATCATTTACACATGTAATCATTTACACATGTACATGTAATGTACACATGTACATGTAATGTATAATGTTATACAGAAACACAATAATATGATTAGAATGCCTTTGGTTATTTTGTGATTATGCTGTATTAAAAATCTGCACAGTATCAAATAAAACAGTGTTAAATGCTTGCAGAAAATAAAAATCTTCAGTGCATGCATCTCTGTTTGTGACTGAGAAATGTGAATGAGAAACTGGGTCTGGGTCAGGGATGTTTTCAGGTGATGGATTTTACTTCATATAGCTCCCAGCTGGTCTGCATGGTGCCTTTTAAAATTCATCTTTTATCACAAATTTGGCATTTTGTATTGTATGAATGAAACAGGAAAAAATATGTGTTGGAACTGGGGTCAGCACACTGTACTTGATTCAAATGGAGCATGAGAGGATAATCCCTTTCTCTAGGAAATCCTTCATCACAGGTCCCTGCATATTTCCAAAATGATGTAATTCCCTTTACGTTCAGTCTCCAATGCAAAACACAGCCCAGCCAGGGACAGCCTAACATAAGAAACCATGAAGGCTTGAATATAGATCACTGCAAATGGCTCATAAATGGTTTGCATGCCATTTATAGTCTGTATCCCTGTGAGATGCTGCAACAAATCTGTAAGGCTGGAAGAGCTCAACACATGGATGGTTGAAACACAGTAATTGCAATAAGCTGAAAGAATGATTAGTACATTATTTTGAATGTAACATAATATATCAAAAAATAACTCTGGAGAAGCATCAAGCACATTAATTTAAAAAAAAATGTTTTCCAAAACACAGATCAGTACCTCATCGAATTAGCAATTTCTGCAATCCCCACATTATTTGCCACAGCTTGCAATTTTGTTCAGTATAAGCAGTATTTCTGTAAGACAACAAAACAAAAAAAGATCATGTTTAATTGCACAGTTTGCCTATCATTGCCCTTTTCAACATATGAGGATCTAACTCACAGACACTGTTTGGGATTTGTGTACTGTTACTGTTAAATCAGTGCTTATGGCATTATTATTGTTATTTTTTTTTAATCTTTCTGAACTTTTTCCTGTAATGTTTAATGACCATGCACACCCACACAGGTGTTCTCACTTACTCTGACTAATTAGACCTCAGGTTGAAGTTGGGTGGAGCTTTGTGGTGTCACCAAACTATATCTACTGGTAACAATGATAATAAAGTAAATGCAGCAAAGCTTGCAGCAGAACGAGGGAGATGCCAGTACACACCATCTTGAGTAAAGGTCTAATCAGGCAACAAAAGTGAAAACACTTGTATCTGGGTTTTTAGGTTCAATAGTGGCAGGAAGAACTGAGAAAGTATTGATCAACCACCAAGACCACGAGAAGACAGTGAGGTTTCTAAGAAAAAGGTTGTAGGAGTATAACAAAACTCCATATGAGACATGACTCCTGTCTTTACTCTGAAAAAACAAATATAAAGAAAAACAACAAAAAACGGTTTTGTTTTGTTTTTTCTCAACTATTTACAGTGAGTCAACATAAAGACAGAAGCAGCTGAGGAAGAGTTAAGCCAATAAAGGCTGGACATTTTTCAAACGATAGTGTATACTATAGTGTGTCTGAGTGGTGACTTTATTGTTTTTAACATTAACTTGTACCATAAATATTCCACTTTTCACTGTTCATGCACTGTTTATTTGCTCATTAGAAATTACATCTCAGGGATTTTGTAAATATTTATCTGTGACTGAAAATCCCTATTTATTCTGGGATGTCAGAAAAAAACTTCTTTGTGTGTTTTCATGAGACAAACGCCTTTAAAAAAAATTGTAGTGTGGATCTTAAAGTTCACAAAGGCAGCAAGCCAAATGAAGCTGAAAGACTCATCTCTGCCTGGCTCCCCCATCATTTTAGATCCTGCCACTCCCACCTGCCCTGCAGTAACCTCAGTCCTTCATGCCACACCCACCTATTCACCTGTTCTTCATTCCCTCGTCAGTCCCTTAGTATTTATACGAGCCCAGTTTCACTCATTTCTTGCCAGGTTGTTGATCATGCTGTACCTTCTGTAGTGGTTCATCTTTTTTTTTTCTTCCTCCTCTCCTGCCTGATAACCTGTCCATTTATGAAAGTCAGTCTGTTCCCACTTTTGCTTTCCTTTATCCTTTTTGATCTGTTCCCTGTTGAAACCTGTGTACCTATTGCCAATCCAAGCCTGTCCACAGACATCTCACCTTTCCTTCTCCTATTTACTTGTTTTAGGCTGCAAATTTGAAGTAAAGGTTCAAACTTTTATCCAAGTTTCTGAGTGTCTCACAGTGCAAGCCAGGATTACAGCTACAGAATAATGCCTCTTGTTCATATACAGTTCGGCCAGGATGTCATGTTGAATAAGTAGGATAACATACATCACATCTGTTCCAGTGTATTACGCAAAGGAATAGTGCCCTATTAAGGACACCTCACTTTTAGAGAGGACTAATAGCAGAGGCTTCAGCGGTTTTCAGTGCATGTCCCCCAAAGCTGAAATGACAAATATGCTCCTGGTGTCAGATGAAAACATTTCCATCAGTTCCGCTTGAACTTTGAGCACAAAATATATCAAGTAGTAATGTTTGTCTGAGAAAACCATTTAAAAATCAACACCATATTGATAATTGATAATTGAAAATACTGATCTATTTTTTTTTTTGGTTACTCAAAGACTTTTCCTACTTTGCCCATAAAGCATCATCTAAATACAGTCACATGTTTAAATAAATTATGTTGAAGTTCAGTGTCATAGTGTTTGAAATACATATGGTTCTTTAATCCGGCCAACTCTCTATCATAGCTCTAAACTGTCAGTCCCTGTTAAAATTCCTACGATGAAGTCTCCAGTCTGTGCCTTTTGATTAGCTCTTCTCATCGTGTTCGGATAATCCCTCCATCTCATCCCCATCTTCAGAGGCTTATATCATGACCCATTTGAACTTTTCTTAATCTCAATACCTCTCCTTCCTTCTTTCCTGACATCACATCTGTTCCTTTGTCTTGTACAATGAGCTACAACTATATTCAACCTCTCCTCCATGCATCCATTGGACTATTTTCTTGCCATCTGTTCGGTGTCTACCTCCCAGTCCACTGAGACTATAGAACACCTTAAAGGAAATCACTTTGGTGACATCTTTACCAGGTGCCTGGAATAACTTCACTGGTTCCACAGGATGTGTTATTAAACCTGCCCAAATTCTGCCATTTCCCTGAGCTCTACAGAGCTGTTTTAGTTTCATGTCTCACAAGTTTACGGTTTGTGGTTCAACCAACTGTGAAGATGCATCAATGCACAAACACACATTGCATTATGGTTCAGTATCTTTACTATTCCATGATAGGAGACACTGCTATAGCTCTATAGTAGTGTTCTATAGTAGACAATACTATAGCTACAGCTGGGTTTCAGTAAAAAAATGATTAAATATGAAACATAGCCCACACCAGGTAAAAATCATACACTCTGACAAAATCTTTGAACCTCAGCCCTCTGATAAAACAGCCAACCATAATCAGAACACTATAAACACCAGCAGCTGTTTAATAAATCAGAATTTCTCCATACAGTATTTTACCGTAGAAATGGAAACATTCCCTCAGCCTCTCCCCACTTTTAAAACAAAGCTTTCAGGAACAAACCAGAGCTAAAATGAGAGTGATTAGACGTAAATTCTTTGGATGGAAACAAATGTTTCCAAATCAACGCTAATGTTGATCTGTTTCTGCTGGGTGAGTAAATAGCAACTGTCCGCTAACGCATTCCTGATCAACTTTATAAGGTTAATGGTGTGTTTACAGTTTGTTCACTGCCCCCAAGCAGCCAAACAAATCTATCAATACTGCTTTAAGAGAGATGTGAAAACGTGGTCTACTTAATGTTTCAACAGATTCAACTGGTATGTGGTTATAGTAGTAAATGTCCTACACTGAAGTCAGGCAGTGGCACCAAATGTAATTAAACACCTGGTCTGATGGGGATGATGATCAGCCAGCAGCACTATCACCCATCTTTCTTCCTGCCAGCCCAGGGTCCCACGCCAGCTTCTATAACCTCTTGGTCATGGCTGGCCCCATTAAATAAATTTCTACAAAGAGAGTCCATCTCCCTGTCTCTTTTTAGGGTTATGCTTTCTACAAATGATGTCTAAAAGCTATTTTGTCAACCTAGTGGTCTTTGTGTGCAGAAGGATTGTGTGGCTGTTGTCTTTTATGGAGAGATCAATTCATCTTAAGGCCGTGAATGGCTATTGTTTCTTGTTTTTGTTTTTTTTTTTTTGTTTTTTTTTTTTTAAACTGTCAGTATATATTTTAATAATACATTGTGGCTTATAAAGGTAATTTACTCAGTCTTGCAAGTAACACTAATTGTGTTTCAAAAGTTAATAGTTCTTAGGTCCCGGCATACGGTAGTCAATTGTGCTCTGTGCTGCAAATTTTATGATTCAGCTGGTAATTACCAGCTCATAATAAAACGACTTGACCAAGTATGCTAATTAACATGCATATAGGTAGTGACTCCATGATTTATTACTGTTGTGGTAATGTTCTCACCGTGTGTGTGTGTGTGTGTGTGTGTGTGTGTGTGTGTGTGTGTGTGTGTGTGTTCATTCATTTTAAGTCAACGATCACTGTATCCCAGTTTCAATCATTCCCATCCACTCTATCACTGCACAGTTGCTACACTATCACATTGACAAAATCACCTGCCAAAGCACTGAAAATTGCCTCAGTGATAGTTCCAGCCACATTAGGTTTCTGCAGTCCACCCTGTGAGGATGGCTAGGAGCATTGAATAAATCTGGCACATTTCACCTGTTCCACCAAACTAACTTCTCTCATGTCTTGTGTTCAGTTGCACCATACACACAGCTGGTGCAGTCCCATCGCAAAATGGTCTCTAGTTAACTTACTAACTGGAGGAGGGAATCTCCCTGAACCTTTTTTTTTTTTTTTTTTTTTTGTTAACTCCAAACGGTGCACATATATCGCCAGCTTAAATCTAATTTCACCACCAGACAAAGACCAAAATTTCTGTACAAGACAGCCAAACAGTTTAATCAGCCACACTGACACAGCTGGGTTAACGAAGGAGGCACTTCACACCACTGAATGTTTTCTACGTCCCCTACGCTAATGTGGCCATTAATAACTGCACATTAGATCAAGCGTTTAAAGCAACAGAGCATGCAGCTGGGATGGAAACACTTTGTGATGTCCAGCCATAACAGCTATTCTGCTCTTTACTTATTTTAATTTGATCCTCAATAACGGAGCAAAAGCAATTACTGCCTTAGTCACGCTCCCTCTAATATCTAGTTTTACTCCTGTCTCATAACATCAATGATGGGGTTCAGTTAGAATTATTGAATAAGGTATTGAATTTTGCCCATGGTTCTTGTTTTTGTCACATTAAAAGACAACAGAAAAGTCTTGGAGAGAATACCATTTAAACTTTAACAGACTTTTTTTTCCCTGTGACCTGCAGCTGTGTAATTAATGTTTGGAGACATGATTAAATGGCCACTCTGATCTGTGAACTTGTGAACCCCAGAAAAAGTAAATCTCTTTTATTGTAACATTGACCATTCTAAATAAGAACAAAAGACCCATGCACCAAACAATTCATACTTAAGGCTTTCCAATCACCTTTTCCACATTTTCTAATTCATTTTCGATGCTGCACTGAATCTCTGTGATAAGTAAATTTAGAGAGTAGGGCAAAATTGTCTCACATTTTGGCAGCAATGTACTGGGGTGTTTGTTTACTAAGACAAATCGAGCAGGCATGTATAGAAAAAAAAAACAAAAAAAAACAAACACCTGAAACAGTGCAATATCCCATCTTCAGTGAGTACTGAGAAGGTGCTTTCTGTGACATGACTTCCTGTAGGCATGAGCCTTAAAAGCAAGGTCATATGGAAAGTATGCCCCGATGTAAAAATGGACTCCAGTGTCCTCATTCTGTATGATTCAGTCAAAACAGCTCTCTGCTTCTGCCTGTGACATTACAATGGCCTCAAGTAAGAGAAAAGATGTGGTGATGTCTCATCTATTTTAGTGATAGACCAGTTTATCATCTTATCATGGTTTCAATGTAATATGTTTCTTTTTATTTTAACAAAAGATTTTTTCCTTTTTTTTTTTAAATTCTGTATCTGTATTTGACATCCCTCCATAGCACCACTTTGTTCTGAACAGTAAACTGGCTCAAACTATTGCACTGATTGACATGAAATTCTGTACAAACAAACATGACAGTGATATTTGTGGTGCACAGCAAAATATCTTGACAACTATTGGATGGATTTCTGTTAAATTCAAGGTCCCCAAGAGAATATACTCTAATGACTCCGGTGGGCTGACTTGTTTTACTTATATGAAATGGCATGACATCTCACAAATGGACTGGCATAGTATTTTTTTGTGGAGACATCCATGGGTTCCTTTTTGCTGCACCATGACATCAACATTGTTGGTTTGGAGTGAAATATCTTGACAATATTTTGAATTTCTGTGAAATTTGCAACTGCTATTCTCCGTCTCACAAGGATAAATTGATGACTTTGGTGATTTGGTGCCATTTCAATTTCAATCTGTCCAACTCTTTGGTTTTTAACAAAATACCCAGTTCCATCAATCTCAGCTGTAATTTGTTAGTTGGTATTAAGTAACAAATGCGGCGAAACTACAGTTGTGAAACTGGTAAATATTAGCTGCTAAACATCTAAATATTGGCATCATCACTGTAAGCATGTTAGCGTGCTAGTTTTAGCTCAAAGCACCACTGTGCCAAAGTACAGCCTCATGGAGCCACAAGCATGGTCATCTTGACATGTACTAATTTCACTTTCTAATTTACTTACTTTGGTAACAAGCCATTTATTTGTATACTTAATATCTAAAGTTTTGAAGCTCTTCTACCTACTTTCTCCTAATTTTATACTTTCACATGTAGAGGAAAAGTACTACTCCTCAGTGGTCTGTAAGTAGCCTACCAGAGTAGTAAATGATTCTACATAACAATACCATATTAGGGTTTTAATCGCGGAGTATTATGAGGGGGATGTTTTAATAATGAAGGGACAATGATGAATGCAGAACAAGTAGCAATCACGTATTACAGCTAACAATTTTCAATTTGACATCCTCTGTTATGTAGTAGAATGAAATAATACTAGATCTGGCATAATGAAATCTATGGTGAATGGTGCTTTCTTATTTAGCCTTCAACTACGGTGAACTTCTTTTAGCCACTTTCACCTCCACATTGTGGTTTCATCTCGAGAAAATAATTTGTCTAAATCACGGTTTGAGAGTTTCCCTTCGCAGTGCAAAAGTAATGACATTTGAAATTTAAAATTAAACCACAAACTGTGGCTGTTTTGCTGTAAGATCCTAATGAAGGTCATTTACCAAACACGTAATGGCCATGAAGTAATGTCTGGCCAGCAAGCGGCTCCTATCAGATAGTTAGTGTCAAGACCTGTAATGGGCTGAAAATGACAATTCTTATCTTCAGGCTGGCAGATGTGGATAAAGTACCTAGATAAGGACGGAGCCAGCTGACATTGATACAACGTTGATGAGACAGGGTGTGAAAAGATCTTGAACATACAGCTGCATATGTTGAGACTGTTTAAGGTATGACAGTAAAAATAAAGTCAGTAGCACAAGCACAAACAGTTTTTTTCAGTAATGTCCAGCATGTGCTGTTCACTCACCATTTGTACAAGTTTCAAAAAATCTCTCAGAAAGTGAGTCCTAATTGTGACTATGATTATGTGACTGTATGATTATTATGTGACTACACTGTATTCTCTAAAGGAGCAGAAGCTGTGTGCACTTTACATGAGTAACTTTTGCAAGAATCAGAAAATTGCCTCTTTCTTTTCTTTTTTTTTTTTTTTTTTTTTTTTTTTTAAGTGGTAGAGACTTATGCAAAGAAAGCCCACTGTGCAAAGCCACACCTCCTCATAGAATATCTGAGAGGGCAATCAAAATCCTCAAGATCTTTCTCTTCTCAAAGCAAAATTAACAGATTATTTGTTTTGAATCTTTAGTGATGCAGATAATACATTGTTCAGGACTCAGGTTTTAAGGCTGCAAACAATTAATTTCATTATTGATTTAATCTGCTGATTATTTTGTCCATTAATTCATTGATTATATGGTCTGTAATATGTCAGAAAATAGTGGGAAAAAAACTTGTCACATAGATATTTGACAGTCCATAACCAACATATATTAAGTTTACAATGACATAAACCAAAGAAACAGTGATTTGTTGTTGTTTTTTTGTTGTTGTTTTGTTTTGTTTTTCCAAAAATACCTGAATTGATGATCAACTCTGCAACTCTAATTGTTGCCTGTCAATTTTCTGTTGATCAGTTCTTTCAGCTCTACTGGATTTTGTACTGTGATCTGACAGATATAAGATTACATGCAGTCAAATCAGTTATGAAACACTGTGAACTCACTTTTGCTCTCTCTTGAGTCAATTCTCTGAACGAGCACAGATGTGACATTAATTGTGGGGTGAACTGGAAAGCCTTTAAAGGTTATTACAGTTCTTTTTTTGAACACTGAAAGCTGGTTACTGTTTGCATTTTTTTTTTTTGCCTACAAGTAATAATAAAGTCTGCAGAGCACATGTTGTCAAGATGCCCAGGTCCCACTTCTTCCTGTAGTGGAAGAGACAGTGACTGTGGTAAAGAGCTTGGGTGGCACAGACCTTAGTGGAATATGCATTGCTTTTAATTTGGTCCCTCAAATTAAAGACTGACACGTGCCAACAGGAAACAAGATTTGAGACGTAGAGAGCAGGCTAAGATTAATGGTCCATTACTTATTAAAATCTCTCTTCCAGCAACTTTCCTCTCGCTCTCCCTCTCTTTCAGCTTTTTTATCAGTGTTTTAGTTTGGCTAATGTGGCATAATGAGAGTGATAAATCAATGTTGTCTGTAATGTACACCACTGTTGTGTGTGTGTGTGTGTGATGCTGTATCAGTGGATTTATTCATTTGTTTGGGCACAGAATAAACCGCTCACAATACGAGACTTCTTTCACTGACTACTTAGCAGAGTTGCCGGATAATAAAATTCTCTAATGGCAATAAACAGTGCTGCGGCATCAGCACTTAATAACAAAAATTACTGATGTTTATTTATATGAGATAGAATATGACTCAGTGAGTTGCACAAGTTAGTGCTGCTTTATTAATGATATGTTAATCAGTGTACACCCTAATTGTCTACTTTGAGCATAAGTATATGTTTGCTTGTGCACTAGTACAGCAAAACAACTACACATTTTTCTGTACACATCAGCATCGTATTAACTCACTGATTACAAACTTCAAGCATACATAGAATTATATTTTACCATTTGCAGTTCATCTTGTTTAGAACAGGCACCTTTCCTCAGAATAAAAGGATATTTCTTCTAATTCACTGTTTGACCAACTATTGAAAACATAAAATGCATCAATAGTTTAACAGAATACTATGGACAGAGTAAATAAGTTTGTAGACATGTTTTTTTCCTGCTTGTCATTAAGGCACATGGACATACTTCTTTTCACATATCATCTTGTCTTAATCAGCATGTGAAAACAGTTTCTAATCACTAAGTCGTATATTCTCTGGGGGCTGCAATATTGGAGATATATTGTAGTCCACTGGACCAATCACTCTTGAGGAATGACAATTTCAGTGCAATCATGAAACAATATTGTAGCAATTTTTGGTCACTATGGTCAGCCATGATACTTGCTGTATGATAGAGCATTATCAATCATTATTTCTGATGTTATCAGTTATCTCAGAAGGCAGCATTGTTTTTCAAGGTTGTTATTGTCTTGTGAACAGCCTTTCATATTAGATTTTAATCACAGACCTTCCTTCTATAGTCCCATTTGTCACTCAGCTCTTTCATTTTTCTTGTGCGTTCACGAGAGAGTGGAAAGAAAGAAATGTGTATAGAAGTTGTCCAGCCCACTCACAACCAGACTTTAAGTTGTGTTGGCCTGTAAATTAATTCCCACCACTGATGCCAGAATAGGGAAGACAACACGACTTTGTTCTCCCCCAAATTCCAGGTTATATGGTAATAAAGTGGTAACGTATTAGCAAGGTATATTGCTGGATATGATGTCCCTTTCAAATCCAGTTATAATCAACCATTGTGTAATTCAATTTAAATCAAAGTGATCTGACATCCAACAAAATCTGATTATGAATTGTATGTCTGTAACGAGCGAGACAAGTATTTCATTAAAGTTGAGATCTAACTCCCAACTTTGACATTAAACAGATGCACTTGTACAGAGTGATTCCAAATAATTGAAACAGTAAAGGAATGCTCCTTCAGCATCAACTAGTAGCCACATAGTGTACCTGTCCACAGTCTAATAAAATTGTTTCAACTTCCAACAGAAGCAATTTGACAAGGTCATCAAAATGCAAAGTACTATATTGATTGATCATTTGTTTGTTTGTTTGATTTAATTTACTTGGAAAACTGGGCTTAGCGAAGTCAACAAAGATGAGCCTGAGCCTGTCCTTGAAAAGCCCATTTAAATTTAGACAGTTTTTAATGGTAAATTAGTATACAAATATCACAAAAGCAGTGAATGGATATTTCCGGTGGTTACTCATACAGATCAAGTCTGATACATTTTTTTGCACAATTTTTTTCTTCATTGGACAGCAACATTTTATAGACAAACAGGAAACATGGGGAGAAAGAAAACATGGGTATCATCAGGCCCATAGCCCACAAAGATACCACACTGCTAAATGTATAAACAAGTTTGTGGTATGTGGTATTATCTCTGTGATGGACAAACCTTCCTAAACATATAGATGACTAGATGACATATAGTGACTTCTTAATTCTCTAGAAACCAACTAGATTCTACTACATTTCAGCCTATCCATAGCAGCAGCCGGCCTGTCATTTGCATAGATGAGAAAATGATGAGGACCTAAAATGTAGCCTTGTGGCACCCCACAGCATGGTACCTGAAACCACACACCAGACTTTTTTCCTGTGAAATAAGAACTGGGCTATTTTTAGACGTACACAGTGATATTTTCGCAGCTTATTGAATGGTCCATTGTGCAGAATGCTTTCTGCAAGTCAAACAAGACCACAGTGTAAAGTGGTCATTTTCTCTAACTTTAAATTGAAACTGTTCAGAAAGTTCTCCCGAAGTAAACACTCCTCAGCTTGACAAACACCGATGAAAATGATTAAAATCAAAGTGGTTGTTTTATTAAAAGTTTTTTTTTTTCCTTCTATATTTTGATCTGACTTTAGGGGGGACTCATCCTCAGGTCACAGCCGTATTGCCCTATGTGCAAAACACCATAAAGTTACACAGGTCAATGATCTATAGTCTTCCAAAACGGGCTAACTCTAAAGCTTTTCATTTCACTTAGGGAATTTACCCTGACTCATGACATTTTGACAGGCTAAGATTATGGTTTATGACCACAAATGATGACAGCACTATCCTTCAAGAATGTGACTGAACTAAGACCCAAAACAGATGCTTTGTTCATAAAAAGGACTGAGATGGGTAGCTATCTCAGAGGCATTGGGAACAACACATCTGTCTTGAATTAATATATTTATTCATCATCTTCATCATGTTTTAATTATTGCTGTCAAAGTTAAGAATAATCAAATGCAGCAGTAGTTAAACTGTTATAATCCAACAATAAACACTGTTAGAATGAATTCACACCATAAAACAGCTCATCCTGTTTGATTTGACAGAATTCACTTATCCTTAGGATGCTGGAAAAAGGGAGGAAGCAGGAACAACTCCTGAGGGGGCTTGCTTTGCAGGTCAATATACTGATGACTCTTGAATCCTGATGTCTCCTTCATGGAGAGAGGATTGTGTATTTGTGTATGTGTCTGTGTGAGAGAGATGGGGGAATTTCTTTCACCCTAAGAGAGAAATAAATGGAAAGAAAGGAGAAGATTTATGTTCACTTCCCCTTCACTTGCCTTCCTTATGAATGGTGCATAAATAATAGATGTTTAGCCAACATAAACCTGGCTTCCATTGTTGCATCAGATGATGGATTGGCTTGACTGGGGCGTGCCCTTCCTTTTGAACATTGTTGCTATTTGATTTAATCTGGCAGCTGGGGATGTGTTGGAACACAGTGAGGTATAGCCTTTCATTGTTCTACACCACTGCCTCTCAAACCATGGGGCATCGAGGGACGTGCCTACAGGTTGTCATTCCAACCAAACACTTCTGCAGTTAATTAAAATACCTTGAACCACAGAGGAGAACTCCTCAGTGAAATCACCTGCTGAAATGTTTGGCTGGAACAAAATCTAAAGGACGCATGGGCCTTGTTGTACACACATTGCATGACAAACCACAGCCACAGTTCACTCCAGCCATTCAGGGAGACTTCTCAGCTTTAGCATAGATCTGAAAATCATTGCTTTTAACATGTCTTTTCAAGGATTGTCATGTTTGCTCAGTGACAGGGGGATCAGTCAAAGTGAAGATCACAGCAACATAGAAGGACATATGCCAAACACACACAACAGCATCAACAAAGAGGAGAAGCAGATGAAAGACAGAATTTGAACCTAAGTAACACATATGACTGACTGATAAATGCTGATAAGGCTTCCTGATGCTGGTGACACAATACATTAAATTTATATTGATTTGTCCAGCTGAGCTAAATGAGCTCTGGCCTTCCCACTGCTGAGTGGACAGGATCACTTTTTTATTTTTTTTTCAAACAGCACATACTTTCTTTCTGTTATTTTGTAATGGTTTTGAAAACATGGGCCCCCAAACTATGAGTTCACACAGGGGAAATGGCACATATTGATCCTGTTCACCAAGGAACTTCAACTTGAACATGTCTCAGCTCGAGCTGCACTGGGCATTACGTCGAATATCACCCTCTGGTTGACTGAACAGATTCACAAGGTCAGCAAGCTGGTCAAAGAAATTCTGTAGAATATGCAGTTTGCACATTTTAGAAGCTTTTTTTCTCCACAGGTTTATTTATTTTATTCCGTTTCCTCCTCTAGTCTAACACACTTTTTCTCTGTGAAGTAAACCACAGTCAAACGCCAATTAAGAACATACAAATGTATTCACACAGGTGTGACAACTGATACATCTGAGGAGATACTTCATCATTAATTGAGGGAATGAATAGATATAGGAAATCATCAGCGGTGATACAGACTGCTCTCCCTATGAATTTACACCTATGTTTGTGTTTGAGATAACTAAATAACAGAAAGTTAGTGAAAGATAATAGCAACACCACTATCCTGTCTACCCCCTTTCTGATTTACTCTGTTCCTTCCAATGCAACATAACCGTGTGCACATGTTTATTTTAAAATCACAGAACTATAAATAAGATGTAAATTTGCTTCTTACATTCAGTTTTCTGTAAGCCCTGTCTCTGTTGTCAGAGATTATTATTATTTTTGCCATCTTAAATGTTTGTTTAACTCTAAATATAGAGGCCCCTGAAGACTGCCCTCATAATGACATTCTCCCGTATTATTTTGTTGAAATTTGAATTTCTTTGAAATTTAAACCAGATGAAATCATCTATATTCAGCATTGTCAGGTGGGATTGAAGGCAGAATATAATAAATGACAATGTTCTGATTTAGCTCTCTCTGAATGCATTTGTTGTTCAGCCATGCATTTCATCTCACCCACAGGTATTACTAACAAGTCTGGTATTTGCAGGTCATACTCTTGGTGGCTCATGGATTTCTGGCTGCAAGTTGCAGCATCATGATATTTTATTAGATTACTGAGAGCAGCAAATACATTCCTAAGGATAATTTTTAGAGGAGCATGTCAACCCATCTTTTTGTGTTTTTAATTTAGGCTTGTGGAAATCAGAGAGACAAAGAGCTCTGGTGGAATTTCATCTGCTGCCATAAGATATATGTGGTTCCAGAGATGAGAGTCGTAACCACTTAGCCATCCAAACAAATGAAACTCATCTAATAGTGTTTGTCAGAAGAAGAGACACAAGCATTTACCATAACTGTCAGTTTCCTAAAGACGATGTAAAATTATCTATCTCACAGGAAATCTGATCCCAGACATGATCCCACTACACGGGGAGCATTAATTTAAGCCTTGTCGGTCTTTGCATACAGTATATGCACAAGTCTAAGGGCCTTACCAATTTTGAAATCAGGATGCATCACACACAATTTCACAGATTATCTGCTGTCTAATCACAAACATACTCAAACAAGATTAGAAAATAACAGTGCATGACACACTACAAAATGTTATTAAGATCTTGCCAGAGGCAGCTACGCATCACCTTTAGACTTCTTGGTCACGTACGCACTCATCTTTTCATCTGTCAGACTCTTCTTTTCTCATCGACTCTCTCTCTCTCTCTCTCTCTCTCTCTCTTCCTCCTCCTCCTCCTCCTTATATGAATTTTCTCCATATTCTTTGTCTGTAGACTACATCACTTCTCCACAATTCTGTCGTGCTTTAAACATCATGAAATATAGTTCCTGGGCCTCGGGATTTCTGCCATTCATCTTTCCAGGCAATATTCTGCTAAATGGGAAGGGGTTCACAAAGCTGGACCAGGAGTTTTGAAATCCTGGTCAAGTTTTGAAATTTGGGGAGAAAGAAATTCCACCGCCTGTTTTCAAATCTTAAATATACTAAACCTTTCAGTTAGAGAACAATGCTGCATTCTACTACAAGATATCAATAAAACTTTTTTTCAGTGGAGATAATGTATCAGAGCTCTCGCATTTACATTTAATCATGTGGCAGACACCTTTATTCAATGTGACTTACACGTGACAACACTAAAACTTCAGCATGGTAGGAGACCTAGCAGTAAGCACTAAGTATTAAATCTATTCAGTAAGAAAAATTGCAAGGAGATCAGGTAAAGAAGTGCAGCGAAAGTACACACTTTGTGCTAGCTGCCCATATTTGGGGGGTCAGAGGTGTTAGGAGAGAAGGTGCTCTTGGAGAAGAAGAGTCTTCAAGAGATTCTTGAAAATAGAGAGGAACGCCCCTGCTCTGATAACATTTGGAAGCTTGTTCCACCATCAGGGAACCACAAATGAGAACATTCTGGACTGTGATTGCCTTGTGTGCAGAGATGGCAATGTCAGACAATGTTCCTTAGAGGAACACAGTGGCTGACAAGGAGCAAAAGCACAAAGGTTGCCGTGCTCTCCTCGACCCTGTCAGACGCACAGACACTTTCCCTCTTTCTCACTCACACTCTTACCTGAGACTTTTCTCCACATTTCTTTTTTTTTCACAGGGTTTTGGTCACATGTTTTTTCCTTTTCCCAGCTCAAAAGTTGTCTCTTTGCTCCTCCTTCCATTAGCTGATGCTGAGATTCAACCGCAAATGTAAAACACAGTGAAATTACATTAGTTTGGTTCTCACTTTTATCCTGTTGTTATACTGGTGGTGGTGGTTACAAAAATGATACGTGCTCCTTTAGCTACAGTAAGCCCTATTTTGCTCTTATTGTCTTTTAGTACAAATGGCCTGACATTTACATTGTAGGTGCCCAGTTAAACTAATCCACAACTTTCAGCCAATCAAAGTCAAGAATTTTCAGAGGCCATGTTTTTCAAGTACTTTGCTCTGTGAGTCTTTTTCTTGTTTTGCTATGCTTTGAACATTTTAAAAAACAGATCAAATGACTGACATTGTAAAGCCTCGTTTGAAGTTAATTTAAGTTTTTCGATTTTATTGGTGTCCTAAGAGATGACTTATACAGACAAAAATTCTAAATGGAAAAGAATATATATACATTTTAATGGTTTTCTTCAGGATTAAGACGAGAGAAGAAGGGGGTAATCTCAGGAGCTGGATCTAAGATGTGTGAAACCCCCCCCCCCACCCCCCCCAAAAAAACTTATATTGATCTTAAAAAGAAGCTTTGTTGTGTCTTCAAGAAACTAGTTGAACAAAGACCTCTTCTTTTGAATTTGCATACTTACATTGGTGCAGTTTCTTTAAATGTAGTAGTTCACAGTTGTATTGGTAGACTGCAGTATGTGCAGTATGTGACTTCTGTGTGACACGGTTGATATTAGTCTTAGGAATGGCATGCACTGTTAAAACTTAAATATCTTCTAAATTGTGCAATTTAGTTTATTTAATCTTAGCACGTACATTCAGATTTCAGCGGACACAGATGTGGTGTTGAGTGGTTAAGCCAATAGAGCCTCAATAGAGCGCAAAAAGATGTGTGAAATAGAACAGTAAAGGTCAACACTGAGGTCAAACATTCACCAAGAGCTTTTAAATGATTTGCTTGAGGGCAGTTGTCGAGATGAGATGTTGTCTCCATCCCTTCACGGGAGATTTGAATCAACAGCATTCTCATTGTTTGAATGTTTTACATGCTGCTGTCTTGGCCAGTGTTTTCACACAGGCCTGTGTGATGCAGGACCTACATACCAATTAGCCATTGCACAGATGTTTTTTCTTGAATTTGGCATTCTGTATATTGATGTAGTATATAGCAACAATTGGTGCTTTCTACACACGTAGCTGCATGTGCACAGCAGCTTTAATTAACAGCAAGCTGCAGCTCTGGGGAAAAAGTCAGTTAACAGTAAATTTACAAAATTGCACTCACTTTATTTGAATTAGCTGCCATCAGATTGTAGTTAATTAGATGCAAACAAAGAGATCAGTGAAAAAACATTTGAGATAATTAATTTTAATTAAAACATCTTCAGTTAAATGACTGTAAACAAAGTGTGACATTTGGCAGAAAGTAAACAAATGGGACAGAAATCGTATGACTGAATATCTGTTTGACCTGCAGGACTGAAACCAGATCTCTGTCTGGGCATTTCTGTGCAGCAATTCAGCTGATGGTGCCAGGCTGTGACTTGGCAACCTTGTACAAGCGTCAGTGACACCGCACAATGATGATGTTTAAGGCAAGGTCAAGTGGTTTTCAAACAAATCCATCATCTGACGTAACCGCAAAGGGGTCAGTTTCGGCTGTGTGAGCATTTATTATTCATCAGTGTGTGAGAGGAAGTGTGTTCATCTCACCAAGTAGGGGACAAATGAATATAAACATCACCATCTCTCCCTCTCTTCTTACCTTTGTCTCTGAGGGGATTTTACCCTTGGATCAGTCTCAAACATACATCAATATATTGACTGGAATAATGCATTGAACTCCCGGAGGAATCCGTTTCCTTCCCTCTTTCTCTTGACAGCGTGTGGAAGATTGAAACCATCCTTTTTCTCATTCAAGGGAAACTGCACTGGCATTAAGATGTTTCAATCAGTTTGCTTTGAAGACAAGTAGCAGTGAGAGCATGCAGCTAATGAAGATTTGCTAAAAGATCAAATAAGCTTTAAAATAGCTGACACTCTTTCTAAAGTATTGTAAATTAAATTAATACATTCTCCGAAAATTAAAAGATATGCATGGACTAAAATGTGCCTCATGAACGCTGGGGCCCCAATCCAATGGGAATTGAGATACAGTATGTGAATTCTGCTCCTGATTCTTTATTTTGACTCTCACTCTAGGTTTTTCCATTACCAAGAGGAAGTGGGAGCAGCCAACCCCAGACTGTCTTCCAATGGCTTAGCTCAGTTGGCTGGAAAGATAATTTCCAGCATTTCCAGCCTGAAAACAAGAGATTGGACGTGGTACAGTAATGGTACACCCAGACCATTCTTTTACTGTGCCATTCCACACCTTTCTGTGCTTCCTGCTGGCACTTTGATCCGGCTAGTCTCAATTAAATGCTCTACATCTGCCACCATGCTGTGCCACCCACTTCAATGCCACAGTCATAAATAGTTTCCACCGCAGAAGCAGAGAGCTGGACAGTCTGGTTCCTTTCTACATGTTTACTCTTTTACAAAATGGCATCATAGCTCTTTTAGTTCTACTTCTCCTCACTTAAAGATCCTTAACAGAAAAGTTTGATATTTTGGGAAATCCGCTTTTTGAGTCTCATGCAGAGAGTTTGATGAGAAAACTATTAGCACTTAAATTGATGCATTTTTGTTAACAGTGGTGCATTGTTTCATTGATTGTATGGTTTGATAGGTGACAAATATATGTTCTCGTAAACAACCCCAGGTTTATTGTTATTTGGTCGACCACATTTCTCCCTGTTTAAAGCTTTGTCTGGGGTGCTAAGAACTTTAGACAGCATCTGGCTCTCGTTCTGCCTCCATGTCTCTCCGGCTTCTTTGCTTCACTCACTAAAAGTCAAGGGTGTTTTTAGATTGTAATAATGCCACTGGACCATGAAATGTCATCCTTGCCAAAATGGTGCTTCACTTCCCCACAGGGGCTGAGGTGGTTGGGGAGGTGTTTGACATTATGCTGCCACATTTGAGGACTGCCTGCTCCTAACAACAAAACATATTCTCAGTTATTATTGTCCAGTTTTAACCAAATTTGGAATTCTGGAAGCTCTCAAGTAGCTTAGTGAACTGCTTAACTGTTCATTTCCCTTAAAATACAGTAAAAGAGAGAAGGAGGAAATTACAGCCGTGATATCAAGTGGAATTCCTCGACTTTCTCGTTTCATGTCTAACCCATTAACCACAACAATCCCCCAAACCCTTCCAGCCTCCTTTGTAGTGGGTTTTTATGCCAAACAGAGCGAAAAACACAGCTTGACTCAGCCAGCGATGATCAGTGCCTGGCCTCCAGAAAGTGTCAGTCAAGGAAAGCCATGGGAATAGAGAGGAGAGTCCTACCAAAGCTTGTATAGTTTTTCACAGGTGATGGGCTGACAAGCCATGGGAAATGGGAGGCCCGTGTTCTGTCTGATTAGCCTGGGGCTGTTACAGCGCTACAGTCAACAGGGGGGACTGTGGTGCTCTTATTATAAATGTCTGCTGAGTGCTTGTTGATTCCTGGCAGAATAAGGCTTTCTGTGGTCTGTTGTTTCTAGCTACAATTGTTTCTTATTGGTTGGGATGTGCCTTTTAATAATGTAGACTGGGAAACTACTGTTATATTTTCATTCTGTGATAAGGGTTATGATCTCCTGAGGCTGTTCAGTTCACTAAAGAAGACAAGATGTGGTTGAAAACTCCTGAAAAGTGGACCTTTGAAGCTTAGATTATTTTATTATGCATGTACAGAAATTGATACTAAAAATGCTCAAATCTTTCGATTAACATTTAACCACCATCCTATATCAGAGCGCTGATATAGTAACCGTAGCAACACTATCTCTGCTTCATGTTTTGTTGCCAGTTAAAATGAACCTAAACATTAGTTAGGTAAACTGCAACAAAACAAATGGTAACACAAGCTTGATGAATGCTGTCCACTTTCTATAATAAACACTAAGAGCAATAATATAGACTGAGATGCCCTGAAATGAAGAATAACAGGAGCAAACTCTGAAGTCTGCTTTGGTCTCAGAATTCTTTACCCACACTTTCATATACTTTTGAGCTGTATATGAGGACCCCTCATTGTGTATTATTAAATACGTAACACAAAACATAACACAACCTTATGTTTAATCATCTATGTTTCTAATGGGTCATGGTGACACAACTGAACTTTTGTTTAGGTTTAAAGTCTGGTTAAGGTGAGACAACTAAGGTGATGCAAAGAGGCTGAAATCAAATGCTGTGTGTTTGTCCAATCTAAACTTATTTCTCAGGACAAATTCACAATGCAAAGGAGAAGCTGAGAAATATTCTTGGACCTAAAATAGCAAACAGCTAATTTCGACTCCTGAGTGAAAGGCTGGTGGAGTATGTTCAACTCATTTGAGAGGAATGTGTGTTGATTTAAATGACTTACAAGAGCTTTGTGCGCTTTTGTTAATGTTTCCATGGTGAACGTGAGAACAATTTATTTGAAAGTGGGAAGCAATATGTTAGATGTAAGAGCTTTTCTGTTTATGTGAGGGGGAAAAACTATGAGTGTCTCTGAGGATGTCAGATGTCAGGTGTTGAACATTAAAGTGACATACTGGCTGTGAATGTGATGTGAGAAGGTTCCAAATAATCTCATAATTATACAAGTACGAGTATGTACGTGTGTGTTTTTTTGTTTTTTAACCATGATGATTGTTCCCTAATCTTAAACCTTTGACAATTTTGGGGTTTTTGGGGATGTTTTGGTCACTTGGGGGGCAACAGTAATAAGCTGTGACCACAACACAGACTCATTCATCACTCTATATTTTGCTCTATTTTTTTGGTCTCCAACAACCCCTGAGGGAAATATCTGTCTCTTTAGCTGCTAAATATCCTACTATGTTCACCAGCTAGTCACTAACTTTGGCTTAGGTATGCATGATACATATCAGAGCTTTTCTTGAAAACAGCTGCCTGTTGCATTTGGAAACAATGCTGATCAGAGCAGTGGGATTCAAAGTGCAAGAAACAAAATGCAAGAAACTAAATTCTAAAAGTTTGCAACACTAAATGACATTGTGACTAAAATCACCGTAGGCACAGTTTGTTACATTATTTATGTCATTGCAACTTGCTGATTGTAACTGAAGTGGATGTGTTTAATCATGGTGTAAAGCTCTTATAGCCACTAAATGTGAAAGTGATCAAGAGTCAAGAAAATCCTTTCACTTGAGCTAATCAAATTCAAGTACATGTTTTACACAGCCCTTGGAGAACACCATTAAGGATGTAGTGGTGCTGCTGGCTAGCCTCATTTTAAAGTGGTACATTTATGAAGTTGCCAAGCTCTGTAAGTCCATTGTTAGTTCATCACTTGTACAGTTGTATTTCCTATTATATTTGATTTAAGGAGGATGAAATTATCTTCGAAGTGACTCTCTCTGCAGCAAGTGTCCTTTCTGAGTGACTTCAGAGGTCTAAGGATTTTTTTGATTTTTTTTTGATGACAGTTACATTTCATGTCAAGAGTTCATAGTAGATCAGCGCCGGCAGCAATGATCATCCAGAAACTGTGTGAGAGTCTTGCTGAACCCGAGCAATTATTACAGTCACGCTGAGCTGTAATCAGTAGGACCTGTCAAGTAGCCACCATTACTTCGTGTCACAAGGTCTTTGTATGAGAACACTTATGCAAGATGCTGTAAATGAGCGGAAACTTGATTGGGATAGAGTTGAAGAGGTTATTTTAAGTTTTGAGCCAAAGTGATTCATGTGTAAAGAGTAAAATACTTCCAAGATGTGTGTTTTAATCTTAATAGGAATAAGAGAGGAAATAGAAAAAAAAATACTTAATGCAAAGTTATAATTGCATCCCAGTCTGCAAGTCTATTAGAATTCATAGTGAAGTTTTGTCAGATTGGTCTGAATTTAAGTCGCTCTCATTGGACGTAGCTCTTCGTAGAGAAAATGGATTTGATATATGTTTCAAGTAAATGTAATTGTACTCATGAATTTTCTAGTCCATTTTGATAAGAAATGGCCCCAGTATCTGTGAAAAAAGAGAAATGCATTTTTTTAAGGATTCAGATTAAAGTGTAAGACCTCTCACAGAGAAGCATTTGCAAGTCTTTAGTGTTTCCATGCCAGAAAATGTAGTTTGCATCAGTGAGTTTTAGCATTTTGCACAAAGTCACATCCCAGCTATTCATGCGCTTTAGCAATGTTTTTGGCAAAAGGTTAGGTGTTCATACAGTAAATAGAGGTGATACTGTTGTTAGTCTACTAGAGAACATTTTTAGAAGAAATAATTTAATGACACCAGAAGTCCTTGACTCATAAAATCTCTGTAAATATGTAATCAATAATCTGACCAAAAACTGTGCTGGAAGTGTTAAAAACAAGGGAAACATAGGCTGTTTGCATAAATGGCATATGGGATTGTTTTTTGTGGGAGGGCCGTCTCTCACACACATCACACAGTAAAACAGCAACTTTGATTTTTCTACTAATAAAACAAACAAGATTTAGTAAATTGATGAATGAGCTTTGGAGATACTGGTAGGCACATTTTGTTACATTTGGACAGAACCATTTCCTGTCTTTATGGTGAGGTAAGCTGACCAGCTCCAACAATAGCAACATACATGTATTAACTGTACAAATATGAGAGTGGTATCAATCTGCTCATCTAACTCTGGGGAAGAAAGTGTGTAAGAGCACTTTCCAAAATGTAAATAATCAGGGCAGAGTTTACAGATAGAGATAGGTCTAATAATAAGGATCAACTACTGGAGTCCAATTAAGAGGATGAGCAATCAGCAACATAAACCCCTTAACTCCTCCGCTCTGATCTAGAGTCTTGATGCTGCTGATGGTTGGTTGTTGTTGGTTGTCAGGGCTGGCAGCTGAAAGTAGTGTGCTATACAAGCAGCTAAATGGACTGATACTGAGGATGGAGATTAGTGATTACTTGACATGTTGTTAAGTGAGAGGCGTGGTAGTTTGAAGGCTGACGCCCTCAAGGCTCGCAGCATTATACATAATGTAGTGCAAAACATAACGAACAGTAGATTTTTTTTTTTATAGAATACAAAAAAAAAAAAAAAACACAAAGAAGAAAAGTTCTTAAAGGTAGGGGTGGACCAGTTTCTCCAACAGCAATAGATCAGACTTGTCACATAAATTATGTTCACCTATCCAGGAGAAAAATGGCCAGCTCAGCATTACTTTAAATTCCTTTGGTGTGACTCAGATTCTTTCTCCTTTTCAACCTTTCTCACCTTTCTCACGCTCAATAAAAATTGTTTTGGGTGGCATACTAAGGGTTTTTAGTCTTACATACTGCCAGTCTTTCACCTTTTTTTCACAACCATTTCAAAGGAGCTCAAGGCCCGAGATAGTGAATTCTTCCATTTGTACACTGTATCAAAAAATAAAACCATTTGTTTGAAATTATAGTGTGACATTTTGGGAAACTTAAAACTTTTCTTACTTGCCTTCTTGATGAGAGTTATGAGAGCATGTCTGCACAGTAAATATGTAGCTACAGTTCCTTTTAATTTGTAGAAAAAGCAGTGTGTAAAAATGACAATTTGCCATGCCATTTTAGCACACAGGCATGAGAGTTGTATCAGTCTTCTCATCTCACTCTCAGCAAGGAAGCAATTAAGTGAATTTCCTAAAATGTCGATCTATTCCTTTAGGTTTACCCTGTTATCCAGCATCACCAATTCTGACATTGACAATCGTGGATAAAGCTGGTAATCACATGGGTCTGTTAAACCAAGGATTTTTTCAATCCAACTGTTCACACGAAAGAACTGCTTATTTAAACAGTAACATACCAAGGCCATAACTCTATTAATAATAGCAATTATCTCCTAAAAAAAAAAACTGAAAACCACAAACATGAAAATGTAAAATACATTGGTTTTGTCTTAATCTTTAGGGAGAATTGTGGCACACTTGTCTGAGTTTGTGTTTCTGTGTTTAACAGCCTGACATCCTCAGGAGGGGCACGTCCCAGCCGACTCAGGAATGTTTTGGTGAACCTCACTAATGGGGGTGAGGGTGCTCATTTAGCAGCCTGAGAGAGTCTCGTTTAATCCCACAGATGTGTCTTATCAGTGTTTTCCAGTTTTTATTACCTTACTCCCTCTACTCTGTATTCTGTGTCTATTTTATTTCTTCCTCTGGCAACACAGACAGAAGTTGGAGGAAGAGAGCAGTGATGACGTCAGTGTTGGCGATAAAAAAAAGAGCGGCCTTATGCAGCACCACATAAATATAAATAATAAATGGTGGCTGGTGGCTGTTTTAAACTTTCAAATACTGTGTAACTCATTCTACTGCTAATGGCAGTAGAATGAGTTTCCTATTTCATACAACACAGGTTTTTAACTTATTTTTCTGTTTGTTTGCTTGTCTGTTTTGCCCAAAATGGTGAAGTGCTAATTTTTCTGTAAATTAATGAAGCTCACTTTGTTCCCCTCACATTAATTTGAACCCTTTTTACAAAACCATCCACACTCTAGTCTAGTCTCTACTAGTCTTTCAACTTGACCTCTTTCAAGTTTGAAAATTAATTTTCAATTACTAAAATTATTTGTTTTTGTTCTCATGCAGTTTCCACCATTTCCTAATGTATCTCATGTCAGCACATCGCTTAACATATCTCCTCACTAACACAAGGGTCTTTGGAAAATTTAACAATTACACAGATTGTAAGTTAGTTCAAACTGACATCCAACCATTCTTTGTGTTGGAACATACTTGAAGTATTTAGATTCGTTGTAAAGAACTTAAAATAGACTTAGTGCATTAAGTAGACATGTGCAGGCTTGGACTCATCCTTTAACTGATTTGAATATATCTCTCTATATAATGGCTTTGCAAATGCCAGTGGGTGGAGTTCAAGATTCCCAAAGGGTAAAAGTTGAGCCCATATGGATGATGTGATGGAGTACAAACCCCTATGGCCCCCGCAGCCCTAAATCTCTAGAAGTGACCTCTGTGCTACAATAATGAAAAAAAAAAAAAAAAAGAGGGACAAGGTGGTCTGACAGAGACTAAAGCAGAGAAGATCTTAAAAGTAGGGGAGCTGCACGTAAGACAGCACTGAAAAAGAGAGAAAGATGATGTGCTGAGAGTGGGCAGCGAAAGCACCAAATGAGGGAGACAGAAAGGAAGCACAGGAAGGAAAAAAGGGTAAATTTGAGGAAGAGGGCGAACACAGAAGACCAGAAGCACTAAACCTGCCTCGGCTCCTTTTAGATGCACTCTGCACCTAGAGACCTGTGTTATTCATCAAACAGGAGCATCAACCTGGAAGCTAGTTTGGCCTCCGTCTAATGCACACCTTGCATCAAGTCACTGAAGTGCATCTCTCTTCTTCATGCATATGCATTTAAGGCAGAGCGGTGCAAAGAAATGGTTGGAGATGTGTGCGTGCAGCTGATTGTGCTTTCCATCTTTGTATGCACACTGTAATCCAAGATCAGAGGGGAAAAAATCCAATGTGGTCCTGTCCTGGATTCATTTGGAGAGGTGATGGTTACGCTGAATACAGTATATTCTTTTTTTTTTTTTAATACAGCAACTGAAGCTCTTCACAGGAAATTCATAGTTCCACCTAAAAGAAAAAATGTCTGCCCTGAATCATTGGAGGTTTGGACCTTTGTCAAACGGCAGGCTTTTTGAGTATTGAGAGAAAAGTGAGAGATGTGTGTACTCTGGACATGATTAAAATAACCAAAACGGATGAATTGATAAATGAAGTTTTAGTGATGTGAGTTCAGATAGGAGAGTTTTGATCAGGTGTCACCTTACTGGACATTAGAGGCCTTTTTTTTTTTTTTTTTTTGGACACACTGTGCCTAATAATTATTGAAATGACAGACATTACTTCACCACCCCCATCTTAAACCAATTCAGTACCAACAGGGCTTTTTTGGTTGCTGCCTTTGAATGCCTTTCACTGACAGTGGTACAAAGAGCAGCATGACTTGAAAAAGCCAAGCCTAAATGTTTGGAGATAATTATTCTGTTGGATTTTGCCAGATGGATGGAAATCTAGGTCACATTCAGTGGAAAAAAATAGATTGTTGTCTGCCTTTTTTCAGAAAAAAAAAGAAAAAAAATGTCCATGGCCTTGGACACAGAGTTTTGATTTCACATTCGATTTCTGTTCTTAGCCAATCTTTTCATTTAACTTTCTTTCATGTACACTTATAAAATTTCCTTTTAGAATTTAAATTACACCGTAATAGCATGCATTGTAGCAGTGTAGGAGTGTTAGTAAGCAAGAGCAGAGCAGTTAGAAATGCTTCTGTAAGTGGATAATATAGGCTTTGGATGAAGGCTTAGACTTATAGTAGTGTAGTGTAATTTAGAATCACTTGGTCTATCAACTCATTGTGATCCAAGTAGAGTATGCAAAATATCAATGGCAAAGAGAGACAAATCAATCGGCCACAATCCCCAATATCACCACCTGCCACCCATATATCTCGGTAAAATTCAGCTTTTGGCATCCTGCCACTTCTAACTGAACAAATGAAACATGAGAAAATGTACCACATAGGATTTAAAGGCCTTGAACTAAACCAGCAAAACAGTACAAGATGAATCATGACATTACAGAGATTGATTCTGAACAAAGTAAATGAAAATCAGAAAAAAGCAAAGGTACAAGCAGTCATGGTTACATGAAGAAGTGAGTATGCTCTGAGCATATAGAGAATTTCAGATTTAGTTTTTAAGCTCATAAACTTTGATCTTTTTGGCTCTGTGATTAACAGCATTTCTCCCCCTATTTATTATATGTATTTGTTGACCTGAGTGGAAAGCTGCTGAGTGTGATTGTTCCTGCAAAGATGTATGAACCGGAATGGCTGAAGATCGGACTGCTTAAAGTGACCATCATTCACATTTTTTTACCTGTGGAACCTGATAAATCAGCTCCATGGGTGAGGAGATCCACAAAACTAGAGGAACAGACCACAAGCCTAATCTGGGAAACAGTAAAAAGCTCTCTATTTGCTATGTAGAACCTTGTTTTATCAACATTAAAGATATGGTTTGGCAGGTTCTTCGCTGGTTTTTAAGAAAGAGCTGCATAGTCTCATCTGTGTGATTACAAGCCACCGTGATTCATTCACTCCAGTGCCTGTTTAGCGCTGATCTACTCAATGTCGAGGTGTGTTCTCATTAACATTAGGTTAATTGCTCTGAAAGCCTGCTCCCGGTGTATGCAATGTGGTTAGAGTTGCATGACTTTTTTGCCGCTTACCAACCCTTGCCAAAATGTGTTTATGGGATGAAAAATGAGAGGAGAAAATAATGACAAAAATTAATTAGATACTGACTGGTGTCATTTGGTTATGGCATTACTTTATGAATTAAAAGTAGTTAGACCAAGGTGGACTACTGGTTACTAAGCAACAGATCTTGTGACCACTGAAATATTAAATTGCCTCTCTCTGTATGTTTAGAGCTCTGAATATGCTACAGACTGATCCAGACAAAGCCAGGAAAACCTTTTGTGTTTCTTAATGAGATGCTTGTCATGTTTAGAAAGCCTGCAGATGAAGCTAAGTCTCAGTTTGGAGGCCTCATCCTCCAAAGGACTCAATGCAACAAAATGGGTTCTTCAAAGGACGTGAGGGACAGACTGAACCTGCACCACTTCTACAAAGAGGTGGTGCAGGTTCTCTCACAGAAAGCAAAATTAAAGGTGAGTTTAGGTAAAGTTTATCATCTCCTAAAGTGACACATTCTAAAACGTTTTGTCCTTAACCAAACAAATGATCTGTGCAAGCAGCTTATCACAACCCACAGTTTCATTTTATTTTTCAAGCGACCTCTCCTGACCATAGTAATTTTGATGGGTGCAAAAAAGGAAGTTAGGTGATATAGTTATATAGAGTGACAGAGTTTGTTTTAGGAGGAGGAGGTTGGGCTGGATGGTTAACTTGACAAAGCACAGGATGTTCACACAAGAGAGTGCTTTTTGTTTCCCGTGTGAAACCATTCCTTATATTCTCAATTGTTCCACAATCTCAACCACATATTAATGTAACCATGACAATGAAGGTCCACTAACCTCACAGGAGTACTTATCACAATCCAGACCACAATGTTTTCCTAAACATATCCATGTAGTTTTTGTGCCTTAACCTGGGACTGTTCAACAACCTTAATCATATGGTTATTATTGTCACAATGATAACAACGGTCGGGTACACCTGCATGGGTCATATCATAGAGTACAGTAAAACGATCTAAATGGTCTGCCATTACTCCACCCTCAGCAGAAGTAATCTTGTTCACATTTTCTGTAATTTCTTCTGGAAATTTTGGGACCTGAAGTTCTTTTTAACAATTTAGAATTACACCTATGGTAATTTTTAAAGCGTACCTATGATAATTTACAGAGTTTTTTAAAGGCATGTATCATATTTTTTAGGCTTGCTGCCAAAATGTGTTCTCTTTTCACAAAGATGTAAATGAACAGACTGTATACAATAAAACTATACACAGAATTTAATAAGCTCTTATAAAACAGCCCTTAGACCATCATGTAGTTGAAATTAATAGAAAAATGTAATAAGACAGCTTATTGACCTGAACATGAAAGCATGTCCAAATTAATAGATTTTATTTCACTTCTTTATTTTTCAGATACTGTCTATGGGCATGATCCCATGACTGATGACTACACAATATTCACAAGCTGACAAAGATCAGCTGAACATGATTGCTGTGGTTTCCAGGTTGCCCAAATTTGGTTTCCTTGACTAAGGTGAATGAATGAAACAATAACATTTACCAAAAAAAAGGACCTTGTGTAACTTTTAAATTTCACATTTTAGCTCTTTCATAGCTACAAACGGTTTAAACTTGTCATGTGCAATAACAATATTAATTACATTCCAAATTAAACACTGAAATTCCTCAGCAGTTCATTAACAGATGATCCTAAGCTTTGCAATTGATAATGCAGACACCAGAAACTGCAAGATTTCACACAGTTGTTAAGTGCTTTAACATGTTTGAGGGTTTTGTTTTTGGCAGAATTTTTTCTCAGTGCAAATTTTTACCAACAACCAAGTGGCAAGAAAGTTTATCAAAATTAATGTGAAGGGTGCTGTGAGCCCAAAGGAAGCCATTGCCAGTGAGTTTTAAAGGCTGAAACATGTAGTTGTGTTTGTAGTACTCTATGTGGGCTGTTTGAATGGATGTATGATCACACATGTGCTTTTTATGAAATGTATCACATCGGATTGTTGCAGAATTTTAAGGTCCTGACAAGTTTAAAAGGTTTAGCTTGTATCAAGGGTAATGCATTTATTTCTGGGCATTTTTACAAAACCACCCACACGCTGTGCTTCAACGACAGTCATAGGGATGAGACACTTTGAGTTTTAGCTTCAAATGTTTCATTCTGTTTTATGCTTAAAAAAAAAAAAAAAAGAAAAACTCCTTTCGCATGTTAGACTTGAAAATAAAATAAAATGCTCTTCATCTCCTGCAAATGGGAGTCAGTAGGAGTCTATTTAAAATCTGGGGTTAGCACTTTCAACTTGATTCTACTTGTCAAAGACTTTTTTCAATTGAGTGGTCACCAAGACTTTTAGTTAAAAGCATTTTTATGATCATTTTCTTACTGTACTTTTTACTTATTCTTGTTTTATTGTTTTTTTTCTTTTTGAAGTCTTATGTGTTTTTATCTGTTTTAATTCTTTAATTTCCTTAGTTTCTCTCATTTTTCCCCACTGGCTTTTTACTCTCTTTTTTAATGGCACACACGCATTTTGCCAACTGATTTTTCTGTTATTTATATCCTGTTTCTTTACACTAAATTTCAACATTTTTTTAATAAAAAATATCAGTTTGAATATTTTTTTTCATCTTCTTTCTGCCGATTTTCTTTATTTCCTTCCATATTTAATTTTTTTGATATTCTTTGATTTCTTCCTTTTCTTGACTCTTGACTGAATAATAAATCATTCAGACCAGTTGAAGGAGCCTGGAGCACACTCACACGGTCTCTGTGACCCAGAAATACAAGTAGCTTTCTTCTCCACATGGTTGGCTCCATGACAGAGCTCCTTCATGTCAGCCTTGGCCCTGTGAGGTCAACATTTATCTTCTAGCCACACTCTTGTTGTCCTTTGTACACTCCTTTCTGTCCTTCAAGAATATGACAGGTGAATCTTTATGCACACAAAAGATGAGTGCTTAATGTGGTCTTCCTTAAGTAGGGGCACTTGGGCTTGGCAGGGATATTACTTTCACATTTGATTAGGGAGAGAACTCTTCTTCAAGAACTTTGGATTTTGACATACACATTAAACAATAAGTTCTTATATCTACTGAAGTCATTAGAGATTGTTCTGCACTCAAAGCTGTTCATTAATCACATTATAACATGTAGTAATTATGCAGAACAATGGTGTTGACAAGTTGTCACATGTAAAATTAAAAGTAAGTACTGGACTACAGTAACTCCATACGGAAAGTGGAGCATCAAGTCAGTTTAGAGCAACAGCAGACCAACAGAGTGTGTTTAAAGTGGTTCAACCCACCAGTCATTTCCAGTCCTTTAATGGCCGTACAAGTTGCCCACTGAGGTGATCTTTTGCACAAATATAATCTGCAATAAACTGTGTTTGTCTTGAAGTTTTTCAGGAAATTAAACTATTCATCAGTGCTGCGCCAAAATTTAAATGCCAGAGACCATCCTTTAATGACGTTCCTTAACAATCCATTGACAAACTACTGTGAAAACAGGAGAAGAGCGATGTGAGTGTGCCCTTAAAGTCTTTCATCATGCAAATGTGACTGAGGGTGAGGAGTGGTCTTTTTCTTTTTTTTTATAAACACCATTTCACCTTCCCAAAGGAAAAAGAAAAGGTTAGCCAGAGAGCTTCAGAATGTGTAAGCGACTTCCTAAGGAATTAAATCACTTTAGCAGTCACCAACTACAGCCAGTACCCATATGGAATTAAATTCCTAAATATATTTTCATGGTTTTGTTTACATGTTCAGCATCACAGATATATAGCACAATTATTACAGCAGCTCTTACAGCACGGCTCAGCTGAATTCTTCAGAGTATATCACAAAGCAAGCTTAGTCAGCAACTGTACTTATCTTTGAAAGTTCCAGTTATTTACTGTGTTTCATGTGGTCAGGGGGGTCGGCAGATTGTGGGATATATTTTGTCAAGTTCACATGGGAGAGAGTGTGGTGGATAGGCCATACAAAAGGAAAATGCCTCAGTATGCTGAGTTGTTTGTGAGGTTGGATCGGGTAGTTTGGAAGGCCAAGCTGTGCCATGTGGGAGCTCGTTGCAATAGGTCTGTAGTCCACCTTAACACCAGCAGGTGAATTGAGCATTCAGCAGCAGCAGCAGTATGAACCAGACTAGCAGAGAGGGAGGTCTTCTGACCCTTGCTGCTGCATTGTTTACCTGCAGTGTGCTTGCTTCGTTGATTTATCTGCCTGTTAATATGTTTGAACATCAGCATTTGTTGATGTTCAAAATAAGAAAATCTGTGTTAACTAAAACAAGCAGTATTCAGCATGTAATAACATGAAGAGTGCAGGCACACACTGTTCTCAGGTGTTAGTGAAATTTTCTGCTGAAATACTGAGTGGACTGTTTTCAGCTAGAAGTGTCAGTCATCCTGTTGCTGTTGAGAAGAGGGTTATTGTTCTGTGATGCAGGCTCATATTCTTATGCCTTCATTGTGTTTTTAGGTGTACAGCTATGCTGCAAGCTAAACACTTTTCCAATAAAGGCTGAAAACAAAGAGCTGAATTTAGTATATCACCGCTTTGACACCTAAACAGCCTTTCAGTTTGAATGCCCATTTTGATTATGGTACATGGCAGGGAAAGATGAGGGGCAGCCAGCATTAAGTTGCATCTAACAATGAGTTAGTTTAACTGGCCATGACTATTTTGCTACACTAAATCGACATTTCCTTCATATTTTCTTGACACAAAAACGTCGAAAATACAGCAAACAGTCCAGGTAAAGTATTCAAATCTCATAAGATGTTCATGCATATTTTAACTTTGCAGTCTCTTAAACTATGAATAGGGTGAATTTATAATTATGCACTCCATCAGAAAATATTGTGATGAATTATACATAATCAATCCAGCGCTCATGTCAAGACTGAAATCACCTAAACCCCTTTACTTTTAGAACAATGTTTATCCAGCTTCATTGGGTTCTTAACACATTTCTGAGTTTCATGCAAATCATGCTGCATCAAAGTAGAAAAGAAATTCAAGATTCATGCAAAGCTATTAATGATTAATTTTCAGTGACCTTTTCATAATGAAAATAAGGCAATGACATGAAAAAGATGTTTGCCTTGTTTAAATTACTACACTTCCATACCTGCTTCAAAAGCTTTTTTTATCTCATGTATTTACTCAATTTCTATTAGTATCTTGAAGCACTTGCTTTAAGTTACCTAGTCAACTCTCATTTTGTACTTGTGGTTTGTGCACACAACAGAAACAAAATTTGTGGAGGTATATTGTGAGAAAAACACAGAGACACAGAGAAAGAAATAGACTTGAAGTACCTATAGCACCACAACTTGTGCATACAACAAACATATATTTGGGCAGTAAAAAAAATGTAATGGAGAGAGATACAGAATTTAATTGTGACTCAAAAAGCTTAAAATCACTAGTGTTTAAATTCAGGAGCTATGCAGGTAAGACTGTTATGTTCTTATACTGCTGAAAAAAGTCTACACTGGCTGCACATCTTCAGCAGCATGTCAGGAGCAGCTTCAGTCCTCTGTCACTGCATGTATCAAGCCACAGTACTGCTGTGCACTACAAGCATTTTTGCCTCACTCACAACCCAATACATTATGCATGTAAGCTGGAGGACAATAGACTTACAGAAGTAGTAAAAATAAGCTTCAGGTCGCAGTCTCATATGAGTGTGAGTGAAGCTCCAGCCATTATGTGACCAGTTTAAATGACCATACAGACAGCAGCATCTGTTCTATCAGATGCTTGGGAGAGGGACGACTAAAAAATTCATCAGAAATGCATTAAAAGATCCGCTGCGAGGGACTACTGAGTGTTTCATATTGACCGGAAACTAGGGTCGTACCAACAATCAATGTTGCCTTCTTTTAACCATGAAGATGTTTGTCCAACCATAACCAAGTAGTTCAGTTGCCTAAACTTAAAAAAAGAAATGCTAGTGATGTTTGAGGATGGAAATTTATTCTCAGCCTTGGGGATGCATGTGTGGTTACTATTCTAAATGCAAGGTCTACTTACTCAGCTATTCCTGGAACTGAACACTGATCATGGTGCAATCATAATCACTGTATCAGTTTAAAGATGGCTGCTGGTGTCAGATCTGCTTGTATTACCTAAGGGCGGGATGCCCCCCTCCCCCCATCCACGAGAGAAAATTGGAGTGGTAAATGACAACATTTGCAACAGCTTTGTTGAACACTGCACTGAACAGCAATGAGCATGGGGAATAGATGGAAAGAGCACCAGAAGCAGACGACTTCAGCTGTCTGTCGACACCAGACTGAGACAGGTCACAGCATTGAGTCAGATGGGGTCAAGGTCTTAGACCAGGAGTCAGTGGACAGGCACAGAAAGATCACAGAAGACATTTGCATCCAATACCAGAGACAATCCTTGAAATAAGACAGTGGTTTTGATATTCATATATGACCACTTCCTGCATGTCCAAGGTACATACTTAGGTCACGTGATACACCTGAGCAAGTTCCATTTGCTGAGAGATACCAAGAGATATAACCAAAACTTCTGAGATTAGCTAAGGTTGCATTTAAAAAAAATTACCACAGATATTTGTGGTGTGTGTTCATCCTACAAATGGGGGCACCAGATCAGCAAAATAGTCACATCAGCCATTTTCAAAAGCAAGAAGAAACCACCTATTTTGTTTAGATTTATTTATTAATTTACCATGGCTTGGTCTGGTAGGCATTCATCATATTTATACTAAAGCTGCCTCAATTATCCAATCAGAGTACCTCAGAAATCAGTTCAACTGGCAAACAAAGCACCTAATTTTTATTCAGAATGGGATTTCCTCCGACACGCATTCCACATATTCAGATGGGCAAAGACTTTTTCAATCAGTTGTTTAAATTTAAAAAGTTGTGAGAGAACTTGCTTCACATTTAGTACAAGCACAGCATAAGAAAAATGCAAGCAGCTGTGTAAAACACACACCATTCAGCTGCAGGCTTTTGTGAAGCTCCATTGTCACTGTTTACAATTCACTGTTTTGTGATTTGAAGAACAAGCTATTGAGCTGTCACTCTGAAACTAAAGCACCCAGGGATGAACACAGCAGTGTGACAATATGATCCCACTAAAACATCCCAGGGGAGACAAACAGAGCAAGAAAGACACCAAGACTTTGTGAGGTTATACCATAATGTCACTTTCCTCTGCAGTGAAACTGTAAGTAGGCAGGAATGGAGAGAAAACAAAGTGAAATAAACTGACTCTAAAGGTAAACAACCCATATCACAGTGACCTTAAATCTTATTTGATATAATCTGACTCTGGTTTATAAGCGCACTGCTTTTCTCTGTAACAGTCGTCAGATCTGGATCATCAGTATGTTTAAATTTCAGAAGAGTACCATACCATTCCTCAATGCTTTTCCTCATTATTGTCTTTTTCACTCCTCTTCATGGCCAAATCCCCAAAGCGGAGAATACACAAGCCACAAGCAGTCTCTACTGCTTACACAGGCCCCTCTGTTCAACCCTTCTGTATATCACATATCTCTTAGGTCTATATTTGATGTTTTTTCATACATCTTATCAATATTTTAATATTCCTTATCAAATTACTTCAACTGAGTATTTATTTATGTAAGTTTTTCAATTTGCTTAAACCTGATCAAGCACCAAACAGTTAATCCTCTTAAAGAAATCTCAATAGGGGCAGGATTGTGATACAGTATAAAACAGTAAGTTTATATGAAGAGCTTCATTCTTGAACCTGTGCTGTACCACACAATAGCATAGTCAAGGCACTGATTTCAGCTTGGTTAAGTCAAAGACAACACCAGCCCAAACAGACTGGTGACACTAAGGGTCCAGGGGGCAAGGTTATGTAATCATCTTTTGTTTTATTCAAAGATGTTCCATCTAAACGGCATCAAATTTTTTTTGTGGATTCTCCAAATTATTGAGCAACAAGCAGCAAAAATAAGTGAGGTGCTGTATTTAGACAAGTGTGTGTGCTCCAGTTTGGAAAATTTGGAAATGTTCAGCTGCAAATGTAATGCGCTGGTGTATTCAGCATGTATCGATAATGTTTGTGTTAGTGGTAATAAACCTGGCTGTTTGACAGACATTTGGCTAAGACAATTACATTGACAATTACGAGACATTGAACATGCTTTCAAAGTGTGAAAACATTATAACCTTACAGAATTATTGCAGCTGAACCTATATTCTGATTTTGAGGAAACCTTATACAGACACCCATTGATTTACATGCTTTAGTAGAATTTAATACCAGGAATAGCATAAGATTTATGTCTGCTGACAGTTTAGACTGCAGAGGCTGGGGTGCTGAGGTCACAACAAGCGTTTGAGATTGTAATTTTCATTCCCCAAACTGTTGCACATCACACGTAATTGCTGCTGGCTTGCCAGTATACAGTATATATACTTTTCTTTTATCACTTAGGAGATTTGGGTTTATCAAGTATCTAATTTCTAACCACCTTGAATGTAATAGCAAAGCTTGAAAAAATGTTTTACTATCTGTGTAGTCATTTGATATCTAACTTGTATCGTTCAGAATAATTACATTTCTGTGTTTCTCTTTTAGTATCTTTGGGAAACTATCCATGAAATAGACAAATGATCTTTAGTGACTCTGTCTTCACTGTAGAGTAGATTAACACATTATCTGGATGGAGATACATGACTGGGGGCAAATTGTCGAGAAGGTTTGATGGAAACTGCAAAACTGTGAAATTATTTTTAGCGTAGTCTCATCAATGTTTACGGTGTTGAAGATGTGAGCAGTGACATTCAGTAGTATACAGGGTGTACTGGAGTGCGGACAGAACTGACATGCACAGCTTTTTTTCTGGTAAGCTGCCTCCTTTTCTAAATCTTGTCTTGTCTTTACAGCATTAGCAAAAATACACTAGTAGTATGGTAATCATTTATCTATGACCACATTTAAATAAGAGAACAATAACAGTAACACTAAGTGAAAGGAAACACATGTGTTTAAGTATGTTATATATGTATATAATGTACATATCTTGTTTCATCTGTTTTCAGTGTGCTAAAAGCCCTTCATTTGAACAACATTGTCACCTCTGCAGACTTCTGATGGCTTGATATTTCATTTCAGTTATATATATTTATGGTTGCATGGACATAAATTTGAACATAAAGTGAAACCTTAAATAATGGGAATTTGTGTCGGCCATTTCGGTTGCTCCTCTCCTTCACATTATTATGTGCGGTGTTTATATTGTTAGCATGAGGAAAGATATTGGAGCCTGTTCTCTTATAGCCTTTTGCAGCCACATTTAAATATTGCCTGAGCTTATATAATGCACACTGTAAGCATAAAGCCGGTCTGGCTTCGCTAAAGTTTCTCTTCTATTGGCATTTCATTTTGCTCTGGTAGAATGCTTTAATATCTGCCCGCACATTATGTTATGCTCTGATCACTGTCAGTCTGACCACTGAAGGAGACAGATGAATAAAAGCAATTAGCAAACAGATGAGACCCTCTCACATTCTTCAAAGATGAAAAGTAAAAATGTAAATTAATTACTACTTTGAAAATGTATCAGCCTGTCAGTCAGAGATGAATTACAGACCTTAATGAGAAAAGATGGAATCCAGAGATGACCAGGAATAATATGTCTTTGGCCTGCAACATCCCACTGACTGATAGTTAAACACTAGTCTCTGAGAAAGTGTCAAGTTAATGTTTACCTACACCACTTTAAGCCCATGCTGTTATGAGGAAACTGTAGAATTTTCTCTTTCGGTATCACTTTCACAGCAGGAGGGTCTGTCACATTGAATGCGATACTACTGCTACTCTGTGCATTGCCAAACAAGTTTCACAGCCAGATCTATAATGGTATGACAATAGCATGTATGTATAGATTTGTCTGGACTCAAGGAACACAGCAAGTGGTCACGGCAGCTTGGGTACAGTGCAACACAGAATTTCTGCCTCAGCCTTTTCCTATGTGGCAAATATTGGGACTTTGTTAGCATGAAGCATTATAATTTTTCCACATAGTAGGTCTTCTCAGTAAAACACTAAATATTTCAACAGCTCCACAAAGTGCAACCTCCGAAATGATCATAAGGTTGAATCAACACCTCTTTATAACTGTGCAAAACTAAACTCTAACATTCATGATGGTAGAATTTATTGCAGGGCTGTTGCATCAAGGCTTTATCACACTAGAAAGTGGCACTGCGAAATACATTTGTATACCTCCACAAAATATATGGCTCTTGGACAGGTCGACAGCTATAGCTAACAAACTGCTCTAGATGTCAAGTTAACTGCTGACACACTAGCAAACCGAGGAGAGCATAAGTAAGTCACAAAAGTCACACACTTCTTATTTTCTCTGTCCTGGTCCATTTCTTTCCCCCTGACATTTTATTCTCAGAATTATTCATCTTCAGAAAGGACACAAAGATTGCTAATTGCGAGTTAGTGATCTTTCACACAGTTCACAACAGATTATTCAAAAGACACCATCAATTCCTATCTCGTAACTGCAAACCATTCCACTCTTGGTGAGCTTTTTTTTTTTTTTCTCCAATCAGAAGAGATTAAATACCTGGAAATGGATGGTGCAACAACCTATGCTAACTTCCTCTAAATTGAACTCTCCAGTTCTCTGTTCCCTGACAGGTCAGTGTGAACAGTTTGCAAGGATTTGTTTTGTACTTAGTTCATTTTGCTGTGTTAAACAACAAGTCCTCCAACCTAAATGACCATTAAGTCATTTTCCCATACCCTCGGATATGACCCATGGAGTGTACCGGCAGCAGGCGTACCAGGCACAAAAACTACTTGGTTAGGTTTTGTAAAGGATCATGGTTTGGGTTAAAACAAGCACTTCCTTAAGGTTAGAGGACCTTCATGGTTACAATAATAGACATGGGGTTAAGATTGTGGAACAGTCATGGTTTGAAGACATAATGTTGACTATCCACTTCATGTGGGAAATGAACAGCGTATGAAATTTCTCTGTTTTGTTGATGTACCCATCTAGTCTACTCCCAACACACTGTCATTTTTATACCATGTCACCTGACTTCCTCCTTCCTCAGGTCATACATACTACTGCCACCAGAAATAAAAATCTATGAGTCTTAATGTTCTGCTTGCACAGATGGGATCCCTTTTTTACAGGAGGATGGTTTTAAATGCGTGACAGTGTGACTGTGCCTTGACACTGCATTCATTTTTGCTAGGTGTGCCTAACATGACACTGTATGTGTTTTCATTGTCTGTTGTAATTATGATGAAACACAAACTGGTAACACTCCAAATGAGACAGGGAATCAGCATAATAAAAAAAGAGGGTGGTTATACAGAACTTTAAATGTGAGACACCTAAAAAGTCAAACTCTTCCATTTTATTTGAGCTGAATGACTCCCATTGTTTGAATTTGATTGCCCTCCGATGACATTTCGTCCTCTGAGTCTTCCTTTTCATCTTGCCCTTTCTCACTAAAGACTGCAATGTGAAGATTGCAGGCAGTTGTAATGACCATAGGGACTTATTTGAGGTCTGCTATTGGAAGGTAGTAGGCTACTCTACCTTTCTGCTCTTTTAAGAGGCCTAAATGTCCTTTCAGTGACTGGATGGCCGTGAATCTTTTTTTGTCTCTGGGATAAGTCTCAGAACAGCGTGATAAGGAATGCCCTGGGTGAATGTGCCGTCTCCAGGCATTTTGTCACATGATGATGGATTTCATGCACAATCCCGACAAATGGACATAAAGAAAATGCAGGGTCCATTGCTTTCAATGGAAAATAGGATGAAATGTGTGAATTTAAAAAAAGAAATTGGACAGTAAGAACAACTGTCACTGGTGATAGTTGGATGAGAGGAATGCATTTTGTGAGAGACCTAGGTGTTATATAAATATCATCATCATCTATCTCTTCACCCAATTCTAGTGGCTTATCTGGCACCAGGTTGCAGGGGCATCAGACTACAGTCCAGATGTGCTATTACCATGTTTCTCTGAAGATAAAGTTGAGATAATATATATAACATGAAGTTTTTGGCATAAATTGAAAAAGCTATCAACACCTCATCATCCTTTTATTGAAGTAACGTTATCTTTTTCACAGTGACCATGTTTGGTCATAACCATGAATGCAGCAAAAAAAAAGAGGCATATTTATTTGTCTATTCTTTTCCAGAGTAGGTTTCTGTCATGCAGTAATCTTTCTGAAACATCTACTGATAATTGGCAATAAACAGTTATCAGCCTCACTTGTGATTTTTGTCTGTCATTACAGCTCCAGGCTGTTGAAAAGGATTGCATGAAAAGAATGAGAAAATGGTTCTGTCTTTAATTACAGTGGTAACAAGGTGATCTCAGTTCTGAGTACACTCCACCTCTGCAGGCTCAGGGAAGTCCTCAGGAGAACAGCAAGCATCATTCTGTTGTTATCCTTCTGTTATTCAGCTATAATAACAACACTGACAACTTAAGTGTTACCGAAATACCCTACAGATTCAAAGAGGAATCTTTTTAGTTAGCTTAGGTGTATGCTGCCAAGGATATGGGCATCTACTGTGAGAGCTATTCCCACAGGCCCTGTCCCATTAACCTATCCCAGCATGGTGGAATCTGTAATGCTGCTAATGTGTATTTAGCTGTAGGCTGTTTGAAATAAACATGTGCTATTGCTATATTCGTCTCTTTCTCCTGAGAAAGGAAAAAAGGCCTCATTAACTAAAGAAATATGTTGACACCTAAATGTACATAGAGCAGAAATGATGCGGTGCATGTCTGTCATCGGTTAATACTGTTAACATATACGAGTCAACTGTGTATCTGATTTAATATTGCATGTCAAATTTTTGTTATTTTGATCATCACATTATTTTTTTTAAATGAAGGACATTCGCAAAAGTATCTGGTAGAGCAACTCTTGAGCTACACTGTAATTACCCAGCATGACCTTTGTACATCTCATTTAAAATAACGCCCATGATGAGAAACAGCTGATATGAAGAGAGGTTGTGATTAGTGAAGGGAATGCTCTGCAGCACAACCAATTGCAATGTAACACATCCAGTCAGGACTAGCAAGCCCCTATCCTCAATACAGATCTCAGCAATTAGTTCCTGTTAAAATCAAAGGAAATTTCATTGTGTATCATTATTGCATGGCTTTACGTCAGACACAGTTTTGGCTTCAGCTGATGGCATCTGTGGAGCACAACATAAATCCTTGATGACGTTAAAAAGAAAGATGGTCTTTCATAGTAGTTAAATCCCTTCCCTAAGTTCAAATGCAAGTGGCACTCACAAACCCATGGATACTTTAAATTCTAGACAGACAGTTTGATTTTTCTTTTTCTTTTTTCTTTTTTGCATTATGTGTGAATACATTCAGTAAAAGTATATTTGTCAAGCTCAATCAAAAGTAAAGTAGTACACACAGCACATGGGTCATTTGACTAATGATTAACCCATAACACCTGGGCCGCAGTGACTGTGCCACCCATATTAACAGTTCAGAGTGGCCACAAGCCTGCAAGGTATGAGACACACATCTTGCACCACACGCTTCATGCCTCACACTGCTGCATGTTTTGCTTGGTTCCCAGCAAAAATGGACAGGGAAAAGATCTTCTGGTACCAGCAACATTACATTACCGACAACTTTCACCGTGGTTTAAATGTCTATGCTGTATCTAAATATATTACAAAATATTAGCACTATCAACCATTTTTGCCCTTACATGTCATTAAAAGAGAAAGTGGAGGCCACATGTATACCACTATAATCATAGCAGAAACGATGTGGGTTATAATTATATTATGTCAATAATTTAACAGATAAAGATTCATTATTTTTTATTATTGTTTGCTTCTTTGGTCACAGCTCTTCTCTTGTCAAACTGCTCATCAACAATGGATGACAGCAAACTCATTGTGGAGAGAGAAAATCATACACCCCTATGACCCACAGAATCCATATTATGCCTACTTCGCTCTGTGTTATTTTGTTTTTTTCACTGTCATTAGTAAAGGCCAAATTACCCTTAAAAACCTCATTATAGAAACATGATAAATTCTCATACAGTTTAAGATGTGCATGCCTCTTCAAATATGCAAATAAACAATAAACGACAACTGATGGCTATACTTTGTGTTCCTTAAAGCCACATTATGCAAATGTCCTCCCTCTCCCCGCTCTGTTACGCTTCACCCTGACCTGCCCTTCACCTACATCCTCTTTGTGTTCGCTGTCTCAGCTAGTGCAGCTTGCCAGTCTGCGAGTCAACCATAGTGTCGTCTTCCATCAGCTAAAACTAGCTTGCCTCAGTGCAAGAGGAGTAGTATACCAAAGAAGCATGTTCACGTATTGATTGACAGCCCTGAGCTCTCACCTCTGACTTTGTCCTTCTCTGATTGCTTAGAAGGACGAGGCAACCTCAAAAACTTTAGAACAGAATATCTCTGCACTGCCTCCGGACTGTTCATTGAGTCTGGGTCACATACCTCTCCACATTAAGATATTGTTGAGAGCATATTTCAGTCAAAAAATAGAAAAACAGCCTAGAAAAGGAAGATTTTATGGTCAGCCTCTAAAAATGAAAATTGAGGTGAGACGTATTGCTTTAGGTGGAAAATGAACAAAAAGGTACAGGTCTGGTCTGGTCCTTGTATCACACCCTTTAGGTCTCTGAAGGCTGAACACCAAGTGAATTTTACAGGCTGTGTGACTGCCTTCAACATCAATGGAAACACATTGATGGATACCAAAAGACACAAATACAAGAATTACAGGAGGCATCTGAAAAAACTATAAATCTTTATCTTAAATGGTCCATTTCTTTCAAAGTCAAAGTGAACTTACGAATGTCGTTCAAGACGAAATAAATAGGGCACGGCAGAACGAAATTGCATTTCCCCTGTGCAAAAAGGATCATGAACAAAGATGATACACATGCCTCAAACAAACAAACAAACATGATGAGTAACCATTACCTATTATACATAGTTTGTGATAATAGCAGCAGAACTGAATCATTACACAATGTATAACAGAGTGTAAACAATAACAAGAAGAGCACTGCAGCACTGACTGCCAGAATACACATATCTAGTTCTTTTGAAATGTTAGGCCAAAAAATATCACATGGTCCACTTACTTTTTTTTTTTTTCTTTCTGAGCTTCCAGCCACATTTCATGGCCTTCACCAATGGAAGTGTACAGCTCAGTTATAAATGTTTCAAGTTAGGTGAAAAATCCACAAATTTCCAGAGATAACAAGAGTCTTAGTCTTAGTTGTCACCAAAATACAAACACAAGCTGTTTGTGGCTTATGGGTTGAGACACCAACTGTGGATAACAATGTCTCTTGTTTGAGTCTGGTTGTGGGCCTTTATTAAATCTCTCTCTCTCTCATCCTTGTTCTCTGGGTTCATTATGCTCACAGAATAATTTTAAAAAGTCCAAACAGTCACACTTCACACACACGGTTAGTGTCTGCAACAAGTTAATTATAGCTAATGTTTTCTGTGTCTGTATTGATTGTGAGAAGACAATAAACACAGACTGCAACACTCCATCGGACAAATTCATGCAAAGAATTTGTGAAAACACCTTTATTTGTATCTTTTAATGTAAAGAATGCATAAAGAATTGACCTTGAAATCTGCGGATTACCCAGCCACCAGCCTGTAAGCTTTCTTATACCCACCAGAATGGGCCCCCCACTCTCCTCAGTGTGGGTACCTAACATTACCTTTGGCCTGTCCTCAAGCAAGAGCCAATAAGTCTCTACATTTGGGCCCTCGCTGTGGACCAATATCTTAATGTTCCTCACTGTATGGGTCTCAGGGTCATGAGGGCACAGAAAACTCTCCACTGTGATAAGACGGCAATTCCAGGTCAAGGTTTTAGAATTTTTTTGTAAATCTCTGAACATTTTCTTGCCTTCGTGTGGAGGAAGGGGGTTTAAAAATGGTGGTTAAGCTGAAAAGAGTAAAGACATAATCTCAGCGCTGTAGGAGATCCAAATCTCCTTTTCTTGGTGATTTTACACAACCTGATTTGACCCAGATCTGAGGAATATGATGATGTAAGAAATGTGCTTTAGCTGCTCATGAGGTGTGACCAGATAAACTATTTTGACTTTAAAAACTTCAACACCTGTTAAAAGTGCTCTGGTACCACACATACAACAAATATCATGAAGACACCTCCTGATACGTGGCTGTACAGCACGCCAGCTTTGGAGTGATTCAAGCGCTGGAGTCAGGTGGTGATTTATTTAAGTTTTAGGATGCAACCAATCGAACCTTTTCACCCTAGATTTTGATTTCAGTAGCCGATCTCACCAGACTGAGTAGTGATCCAATGCCATTGCTCTCCGTTTCTCAAATTTAAATTTGTGTAATAGCTTTTGGGATAAATCAGACAATATTATGCATCAGGGATTGCAGTGATGCTAGAAATTGCTTTGTCAGCCAGACGTGACTGAAAAAGTGAGTGAAACTTAGAGCTGAAACATTGAATTTTTTAAAATTGACTTTGAAAAAAAGAAACTATTTAATGTGTATTCAATAGATCTGGCCCATACCAAATAAGGTTAGTTTTGCAGCTTAGTTTACAGACTGGAAGCAGAGGGAAAGAGCTAGAATGGCACATTCCAAAGTTCAAAAATACATCTGCCAACACCTCTTAAACTCACTACTTAACACATACATGTTGTATTCTGTGAGGACACACATAACATTTGTGCTGAATTTTAGTGGACAAAATCAAAATCAAAATTAAAGTAAATTAGGTGGAGAAGTTTCTCACCATGTTTCCCACATGGAAAGATACAAAAAAGAAAAAAGATTCACACAGAAAAGTGCTAGTGCTGATCAGCGAGCCGCCCCCACTGCTCTTTTTTAACATTTTAAAAGGCATTTCCGTGCCAAACATGCAGTTCTGCATGTTTCATTTTTTGACTCACAAAAATGTGTGTTGCCAGCAGGAATGATGTCAGCCTTTTGTTTGGAAAATGGAAGGAGATTAGACGTGGCCTCTCATGACAAAAGTAGCATCTGATGCTGCTAACCCTCCCACAATTTGTCCACCTCATTGTCGAGAGAGGTTCAAAGGCTGATGAGACAGTAACAACAGGATGTGCTAAAAGAAGATTGTTAATCATTAATGTTATCCTCACCTGTGAGCCCCAAAGTGATGAAATGAATGTGAATAAATGATGTTTTAATTCCACATTGTCTGTGTATTAGTCCGTCCCTGCTGTTGTGCCACAGAACTCTTACTAGATGTGCCAAACATTAATTGTGTGACACAAATTTGCAAACAAATGCTAGTGTTAACAAAACTAAAATCAAACAAAAGCTGTGTGTGAAAGAAAACAGCATGGATAATAAAATACAGCAGCTCCGAACAGAGCAACTGTTGGGTAGTAAATAAAGTCTAAAACCCCCTGTGAAGCTGATTCATGGTGTCGCATACTCTCAGCGGCTTCATTCTAAATATTTCTGAGGCTTTTTCTCTTTAGAAAAGTATAATTGATGTTCAAATGAGTTTTTATCACAGCAAACAAAGCATATCCACAGCAAAGTAATATCAGTATATAGTGCACTGCTGACAGAACGGATTGAAACATTATGCTTTATGTATATTTGCTGATTATACGGAGTCACAAATGTAACCATGGGTTTCCCTAAATCCTTAATCTATCAAAGGCACTTTTAAGAACAAAGGTGCTGCTTTTATCAAGTTTGAAGAGCAAATATTTCAGTGCAGGTGCACAGTTCAAACAAAAACCGCACAACAAAAGATCCAATTTAATTCTCAGAACATCTGGGGCATTTGTGATGTGCATTAATACTGGTGATACTGTTAGCAAGAGATGTGACCTTAAGATGGGTAGTGTGTCTGTATGTGTGCTCTCTCCTGTGTGTTGGTGTTGCTTGTTGTACAGTCTGTGGAAGCCCTTAGTGAGAACTACTGGCACTTAGAGGTATATCTTGAGCATCTGAAATGTCAGCAAGAATAACTTTCTTTTCTGAACAGACACTTTATAATGTAGCTCTCTTCAATTGCAGCGCAGTGGAAACATAAAACATTATCTGCATTTCCAAGTTGCAGACACAATATTTTTTTCCATTGTGGCATTCTGTTTTTACTCTTTCGGATTCTACAGAGCTCCCAAAGTCCTGAAAGATGATCCTTTTAATCTGGTGTGCACACAGTTCATTATCTTAGGTTGATATGTTGTGCAGGCATGTTAAAATTATGTAGATAATACTGTAACTTGTTGCTTAGGGGAGCGGCTGTGTGTTGCTTTTTATTAGATGTGAGGATGTTAAGTGGACGTACATTTGCCAAACCAGTTCTCATCCTTGATGTCTACTGTTTGAAAACACTTTTACAAGGTATGTCTGACTTTTGTGTCACTTATCCAACTGTGTTCACCTGTACAGAATGGATTTATTGTTGCCCATTGTGGCCACAAGGGTAAAAAACACCCACTATGAGTAGGGGTTTTTCACTTTCCAGCCTCAGGGGGCAGTAATGATCATGTCACTGGAAACAAACTCTGACAAGCCACACAAAGGTGAGACTTTATTGGAAGGGTTTTAAAACACACAGTCTTAAGCATTTCACAATCATAGCTCCTATGAGGCAGCATGCCAATAGCAATGACCCATGGCGTACATGCAGAAACAAGGCAACAATTATCACTGAGTGGTTGTCAATAAGAGTATCAGGGTGGAAAACAAGGACAGCTAGAGAAAGGAGAAAAGTGTGACAGGTAAGATTTCAGACTCTGGACTGTAATGTTATCTCATGCATTCTTGTGATTTGAGCATTTCAACATACATGTCCTTGGGTAACTCGAGTGCAACAAAAATTTAAAAATTGTCAAGAATATCACATAGTTATTGTCAGAGAAACCATCCAAGAGGGAAACGGAAAGCGAGACAGGGTGACCAGAAACAGCTAGGTAGGCTGTGGGATTGTCAGATTGTACATAATTGGTATTTCAGGAAGGACTCACTTGGCAGTCTCTGCCAAGTAAAACAGTGTCAGTGTATCACATAGTGTCTGTCAATACTCTCAGAGAGAGGAAATAAGAGTGCACCAGTAATGACTAAAGCTCTATTAAGCACTGAAGCACTATTGTACCACAATGACTTCCTATAACTTCAAAGGGCTCCTATACAGCCCAAAGTGCAAATTAGTTTGGGGCTCTTCTCACTGATTAATTGTTTTAGAACGCCCTCTGTTAACACCCATGATGACAATTAACACCACTGAAATGATGCTGGGCAGTGACAGTATGGTACAGCTGCAGGGGGAGTCACAGCTTCTTTTAATTATTTTGTTCTGAATCAAGAAAAGTACAAGCAATATACAAAACAGAAGATGTGATGTCTGTGCTTGTAAATATGCAATTAACGCTGTCACATACAAGCCAGAAAAAGTACTGACACTCGTCAGATGTGCAGTTTGGTCATCTATAGAGTGAAGCTGTGAAACTGTGAGCAGTTATATAAAACATTATTTCAACTTAGCCCACAGGCATACTTTTGCAGCTTCAACTGGCTATCATGAGCTTATTTCAGAGCTGCTTCTGGCAACCACAGTTGCGACCATATGGTTAGTACACACAGTTGGCCTGTGGTAGCAGGATGGCTGATCACAGAGCTGCTGGAGACTTCCAGTGCACAGGCCAGAAACAAGGGCACTGTGTTGTCATTTTTGTCTCCACTGTTCGAGCCCCCCTCCCCACACTTTTTTTTTTTTTTTGGCATGTGCTGTGATGACCACTTTGATATTTATGCTACATTCTGCCCACAATTTCCACTACCTCTTGTCCTGATCCTTAACTGGTCCTGTCTGAAGTAAAAGGGATATCCACCAATCAACATCCATGCTCACTACCGACCAACGGATAAGCAGAAGAAAATGCAGTCTGGCCTCTTCCTTAATTATCATAGAATATCAGATTATGAGAGTGCTCAGCTAAAGTAGGACAAATGCCACACATAGAGGGGTTGTAGAGGTGTTTGCTTCACCAGAGATACTGCTGATCCCACTGAGAATCAACAACCCATTCCATTTCTACCTATTATTCTGGTCCACTGGTATGTCTGTTTGAGTCACTTTAGCCCTCACAGTCACATAAAAGAATTCGTCAGCTACCCCTTGTGCACAATCTACACAAGCCTAACAGCATAATTTCCACTGGGGCCAGGTGGGCATGTCGCCATCACTTATCAAAAGCCTATTTTTATCCCCCCCTCACTTTTATAGTTTCATTTGATTTTCTTTCACACAGGTCTCTCTAAAGGTTCTTCCCTTACTATCTAGTCACCAAAGTCCAGATGAGAGAAAAGAGGGGTTGAAAAAAAAATGTTGATGTTGCTCATCTGAGTTCACTAGTTGGCGTGTGCCCAGAGCTTAAAAAGCAGCAGTGTTTTACCAACTTTCTTGCCCTGAGCTTCACCTCTTATGCTCTCATGCAGGCTGCTCTACATTATTAGTGAAGGTTGTTGGGGCTGGAAGATGTTCCCGCAGGCGCTACTGAAGGCAGAGAAAAGGTACTGCCAACTTAGTTTCATGGGTAATATTTTTATTTACAGTTAATATTCTACTTAAAAGACTCTGGAATCAGTGAATGGCAAGACAGTGAATCACCATGCTCTTTCTAGTAAAGTTGCAAACACAACATTATCTATCAGAAAATGTCAGGTAAACTATCTATAAAGAAAACTGAAAATGAGGATTTAAATAGGGTTACTAGTTAACTATAAGTTTCAGTCATTATTTATGCTTCACACACACCAAGAAAAGACAAATGACCAAGACAGACTTGAAGTAAATGAGTGGATTTGTGATGAAAGTCAAAAATCTAAAGCTACGCAGAAAATGTTTCCTCAGGAATTGGTGGAGCAAATTAAAACAACCACTAAATATTGGATTTAACAGGTCTCTAATGGGATGTCCTGGTTCTACTGGATATATAAGTGCAGTTAATCAAATCTAGTCATACTTTAATAAGATGATAATCAGTCATCACTGATTTTGTATTTTTGGTGTATATGCTGCTTTAGACTTAACTGCAATGTCATACAGAATATCTGTGATTTGCAGATCCTTTAAAATACACATCTGCTCTCATAATTCATACAAAGCATAAATGCAATGCTTATCGGAAAAATATTGCATGTCTGAACAGTTTTGTGTCTAAAATATTTCATATTTTAAAGAGATCCTGCAATACATGATTGAGTAGGATTGCAGGAAATGCTGTTGCAAATTGTTTTCCACTTCCTTACCACCATCCTAATCAAACCAAACACCCTTGACGCAAGTGCTTTTCAAGGGAAACCAGCATTCATCCTCACTTCTGTCCCATTCTTTTCTTCTGTGGGTATAGAGTAATTGCTCTTTTGAAAAAGTTTTCAAGGTTGGAGGAAATGAAATATTCACTGTAAGGCATTGCGAGACACAGGCTTGCATTAATGCTGTATCACTGTCAAGCATTACGTGGAAGTCCTCTGATTTTAGGTCATGCAACAAATGTGGTAGAGCATCCTTTAAATTCTTTGATCAACATGCATGATTGGACTGTTGCAATTATTTTGCCGGGTCTGTGTCACTGGGACAAAATATGGTGAAGTACTGACTGGGACTTGCAGTACAAAGAACAGATTGCAGCATTTATTTAATTTTGCAGCCACTGGAAAATAATCACCCAACCTGCCAACACTGATGAATGTCAAATTGTAATGGAATCATGACTTCCAGAGTGCCACCGTGTTCTCCCTAAGGATTTTCCATCACTGTGTACTTTTCTGTCAAAATCTGGACCAGTACATATAAATGCAGGAGGATACAGCATTCACACTAATGGTCAAAGATTTCATCATCTGACTGAATGGTGTGTCCAATCAATATATTTATGAGTTTTCATATTATCATGTGAGAACAGTTAATTATAGAAATACCCTTTTTTAGTTGTTGTGCTTATCAGCAAGGATGGCCAGATTTTAAGGCTGCAGCTTACAATTCTTCACATTATCAGTGAATAATGGTTATTTTTTTCCACCTAAATTTTTGTTTATTAAAAAGTCAGAAAATAGTAGAAATGGCCCTTAAGGTTGCCCAAGGTGACATCTTAAAATTTCTCATTTTGCCAAACCAACAGTCCAGAATCCAATTTGGTTTATAATGATGAAAAAAAATTGTAAATATTTAAAGAAAAAAAAATCTATATACAAGAACTTGCAAACTTAAATGAATTAAATGATAAATCAGTAAAGAAAAATGTCATTTTCAAGCATGTTGAGTCACAGATATGCTTAGACATGAATGGACTAAAATGACAAATATGCTCAGATATGCAGCACTTTGTCTTTGCACTTCTTTTATCAGAAAGTCCCAATACATACCTCTTTGTCAAATCACAACCACCAACTTACATCGTTGAGTCATTAAGATGAATGCATGTAGTTATGTTTTGGGGTTTTTTTTTTCTGTACCCCCTGTCTTTTTATCAGCCTGAAAACATAGGAACTTGCATCAGGGCAGGAGATGACACAGCAGTCATTGGCCTCATCCAAGATGGTGGAAAAATAGGACGTTCAACCTGCCTCAGGAACTGTTAATCCAGTTCTACATTGCAATCATTGAGTCTGTTCTCAGCACATCCATCACTGTCTGGTTTGGTTTGGCCACTAAATAAGGCAACAGCAGACTACAACGAACAGTCAGGACTGAAGAAAAGTTAGCTGGAGCCGACCTGCCCACCATCCAGGATTTGTACATCTCCATAGTCATCCATGCTCAGCTTTGCTGTCCTTGTTTTTTTTTATGTCCATGTGTTTGTCCCTGAACACTCTTTCTGGAACTGTGTATTGTGTGTAAATACACTGAGCCACTGAAAACAGGAGTTAAATTCCTTGAATGCACAAACATACTTGCCCCATAAAGCTGATTCTGATTCTGATCTAGAGGAAGTAACGAGTTGAGGTCATCAGTCATGGCTAAGTAACAACACCTTTGTGTCCACTTTGTCACTGCTCTTTAGGATTAAATGTTCTGTATGATTGTCTAGGATTGTTTTTTTTTCTGCCGCCTTTGACCCCTGACTAGCGAAAACTGTTGCTAATCTGACCCCAGCTCAGCTGAAACTCACGGCACACTAAGTTTTTGTGAGACGACAACTACAAACCTTTGACATACGCTTAAAAGCAGCACTGGGTAACCTTTATCAGCTTTCATTAGTGACCAAGCAAATGGAGTAACACTGACTGATTGGAAGCATCTTGAACCCTACCCTGCTGACTTGCCATATGTCAAAGACTCAGGTTATACTTGGTGGGTTTCCATCTAGGTGAGGTGAAACTGTTCAGGTATCAATCAAAAAAGTGTAATAGAAACAGATTTAGAGAATAAATCATGATGTATACAAAGCATGTGACTAAAACATAAACTGAAGCTTCTGCATAGTGGCGTCACGTCTGTGAGAAGCGATGAGGAAACACTATAAGGCTCCGGAAATTAAACATGAAACAATCAGCAACCAGCTGAGTTAGCATCACCAACAGTTTATCTCGACAAACCAACTCCGAATATTTGCATACCAGTAGAGGATGGAAAAATGAAAAAATAACTATAAAATGGGACCATGATCAATAGATAGTGTTATAAGTAAATGCACATGTAATTTTACTAACTCAAAAAAGTGCATTTAGTGTTAAGTTATTCTTTAAGGTGTTAAAGAGAATGGTTTTTGCATAATAGTCTGCACCCTACCACAAGTCCTCTCCTCTGTAGTGACCTCTAAGGATAAAGAGGTCAGGCAGTAAAGAAGCCCACTTCCTTAATCCTTTTAATGATCATGTTCCTTTCCTCAAATGTGATGCACACTGCAGTAATGTGAATATTAATGTATATTAATTCATGTTTGATAATGGAAGTTCCCACAAGATTAGAGGACCTGGAGTCGACAGTGGTTAAGAAGACACCATAATAATCCGACTGTTCCACTCTTTTGGATATTTGTTCATAATGTTGAGATTATTCTCATTCAAGGATTCCAGTGTCAGTAAAATGGCAGCCTGCATAACTAAAGCACAACAAGCTTCAGCCGTCTGGATTCTTTATGCACTGGTAAGGATAAATCCTCTACTGTAGGTGTTCCGTAGAATATCTCTGCAGGATTTTTATGTTATTTTATGTAACCAAAATAAACCTGCAGCTGCAGAGCAAAGCTTCCTGAAATGATCCCTGACAGGATTATATTGATGTTTCTTTCCAGTAGTTTTTGGGGGCCTTTTCGATGTGCCGCCTTTTACTAAAAATTAAAATAAAAACAAAAAAAAATTAAATAAACTGAAAGAAATTAGTCACTCTCTGTTTCCCCAAACAAATGTTCAGTTTTTAAACATCCTTTTAACAACAGGGACGTGGCACAGCATTCACATTAAAACATTTTAACAATAAAACAAAAATTCCAACATAAGCACTGCAGAGGTTCAACACAGGAATGTCAGGTGAAAAGTAACAATGCACCATAGTAACATTTTGTCATTTGTTTTGGTTGAGGGTGAGAGGGCTTCAAAATTCACTAAAGGTTGTTAAGTGGCTTTTTAACAGCCAGAAATGCCAGCACCTGGTCATTTATATTGATCAACAACCAAATCGACCCCCACAGATATATTGTGCTCATTTTCTGCTGTTGGACAGAAAAATCATTTTGTGTATGAATGGTAGAGATGCACAGTCGATGACCTTGTTGTCTCGGGAAGAGATGCAGATAAAGTCCAAAATCTTCCTGCATGTTGTATCTATTTATTCTGACTGAAGCAGAAGCAGATTGTTCACTAATTGTACAAGGTCACACACTTCCCTCCAAATTAAATAAATAGTTAAACATTTGGGGAAAAGACCTGTACTATTTCTGTGTCTATCTGTTGAATAGTGAGATACCAAAGGTAAGCTTATTTCATCACTTCAGTGTAGGTATGGAAGCACACAAAAACCGGACCAGGTGTTTCCCTCTGTTTCAAGTCTTTATGCTAAGCCAGGCCAACCACAACCCGGTTCCACCTTCATATGTAAGGGACAGCCATTGTCTGACTCATCTTTCATCTATTAAGATTTTTGAGAGATAACCTAAAAAGCATTTTTACCTTTTAGCCTTTAACTGTGCCAAACTAAACCAGTTCAGGTGTTACTGCTGATATATTTGTAAGTCTGTGTTGTCTCTGTGCATTTTGATTGACCAAGTGCCTGTCTATTATTTTTTAAATTTTGTTAACTTAGGTCTGTTCTTTTTCATAACTAAAGTTGAGTTGAAATGAGTTCTTTTCTGTAATGCCAACCTCTGAAATGATCATTCTGACGTGAATATGTTCAGAAAATATAAGAAAATCAGCAAACATGTAGACGTTGTGTACATAGGTATAATTCCCCTAATACTGTATTTTCAGAAAATAATCACATGCATTTGAAGTGCTATCAGTGAAGAAAAATGCTCATTACTCCATCCTGATGTGGAGAAGAACAGGTCTTAAGAATGCCCTCTTTTTGCCTCTGAGATCCTCTAAGCCTTAATATAATAAAGTAATGTAGTCCAACCTTGTTATCTAAAATAATCTATGATGGCCTTGTCTGCCAGCACTGATCCAAGACAGCCAGGAGGCAGAAGTAATGGTGTCAAGTTCAAGTTTAAGCAAAGGTGATTTTTTTTTTCTTCAAGTGGAATGAGGAGTTATGGTTACCTCGGAAACGATGATGATCAATTACTTGCTGATTACTGGCGAGAGATAATGTCTGGTTCTTTAAAGCACTAAGATCGGTATACAAGCGTGAAATTACGTTCGCAGTGTTTTACAAGACACACATGTATCTCCCTGTCTTTTTTAACATTAACATTAACATTAATTAATTGTTATGAAAGATTCTTTTAGTGAGACGTCAAATCATGAGTGACTTATTTGTACACTGCCAAGCCACAGTTCTTAGACACAATCAACATAATGTCTGTCAAGAAAAAAATTAACTCAAGATAATTGTGGAGTGTAATTTTGAAATCCATCGAAAAAAGATGGATTTCTCTGCTTTGTGCTCAAGAGGTCTTCACATGCGGTTAGATGTAGACCGACAAAAACTATAAGAGGGCACTGGTGTCATCTGATGTCTCTGTCCAGGGGATTTGCTAATGAACTCCTACAGTAAGACATCTGGCTCAGGTGTTTTTCCATTTCTATTGCATCCATTAAGAAAGATATACACAACACCTCATTTCTGCAGTTTGCACCCTGACTTAGCTCCTTCATTATACAGTATATTCCCTTAATGTGCCCTCAAATGTACCCACTCACAGAGACCTTTCAGCTCTCCATGCAGCCAACCTTTCAGCAGATCATGCAACCTATCATGGACCTGGAGGGCCACCTCCCATAAACAACCTGGACATTTCAGTCACTCATCAGTCATCACCCATGAATTTGTTAAAAGGGAAAAACAGAAACTATGAACTGAAAGGGTGTTTGGCCCTGTGTGGAAATAACTCAGTCCTCTCATTCATTTCAATGAGCCAGTACAGCAGCACAGTGGTGGAAATCCATCCAACTGACGTTGAGACATTTCTCTAAAAAAACAAAAATGTTGGTGGTGCTAGAGGCAAAATCCAGGGATCACCAAAGTCAGTGGGATTCATGCTCTGGGGTCCATGAATATCTGCCACAAGAACCTAACAAAAAGGTGTCTTTAGGTTTCCTCAGCTGTGATTTGTCTTCATATCAAATTATAAATTATGAAACATGGCCCACTTATCTACAAACTGTTACATTATAATCATCATTTGAGGAGAAAAATATCTGCATTTTATGCTGCTTTTAAACTGTGCTAAAAGTTGCTTTACATACCAATCAGGTCTTTTTATATCAGTTACTTTAACATCTCTACAGATCCTTGATCCACCTACACAGGTGATTTTACTCACTTGTGCCGGATTAGGCTTCATCTCACAGCAGTGTGGGAGTGATCAACATATCCCTCCCCCTTCTTTTTGCACAAATTGGGCCTTTGCTATTCTTTCTTGGAAATCAAGCTTGATGACCTCATGTAATTTCCAGCATATCCCCACCCAACATCACCCTGAGCAGAGATCCTATCACACTGAATGATTGAAAACACCTATGTGGGTGTGCAGGGTCTTTGAAGCTTGAATTGTGGCTCAAAAACAAGACAGTGAAAGGGTCTTTAGTTTTTTAAATCTGGTCTGTTGAGACCAAGGTGATTTCCATATCTGGAAAATCTGATACCAGCACAAACACCTTTATTATCTCTGACATGAAAAGTAGGAAACGATGGAAACATTACAAGACGCAGCTGACAAGTCATTAATCAAGATGCACGTCAGAGCCAATAAACCTATTTTCTCTAATTACGTAATCGACCTTTTGTCAACTAACCTCTACACGCTGAAACACTCAATTAAAATCAGAGGAATGCACTGATTACGTTTGTAAAATGTATATACAAAATTAAGCCCTGACCTTTAGCAACAGCTAGATTATGCTCCACATGAAACTACAACAAAAACAATCTCACTCGTTAGGATTCATCAACTCAGCAGCAGAGTGCATAGGAAATTCATTTTAGCATTTTAAAATAATGTGAAGATAAAATGCTTTATTGTATTTATTGGCAGTGGAAAATACCTTTGTGGAAGCATTTGCATATGGCATCAAAGTTGGCTTTTTTCAAGGAAACAATAACATCTTGTTAATCAGCATAATATCAAAAGTTTCATTAATCTCTGACATGGTAATGCGGTTTGTTTTATTATATTTGTCTTTGCTGATTGTGATTCAGCCCACCAGACCTTTTACATTTGTTAATTATTCCATCCTTGTCATCCAGTTTGGTTTAAATATTCACAAAAGGGAGTAACATGCTTTACATTTCCAGTATCTGTAGCACTGATTCCTTTCAAGTAAAGCAGAGGACCCTTTCATTAGTAACAAATCTGCACAGGCTGCTATGTCTTAAAAGACAAAACGTGACACAACATGAGCTTAAACGTCATCGGCAGCCGATCTAAGCGATGAAGCTTATAAGCAAAGATGATGTCTGAAAGTGGGGTTAAGACCCTACACAAGCTTTGGCTTTAATCAGCTTCTTGGTCGTTTAGAACATGCCAAACAATCTAAAAGAACGTGAAATTACACTATTACAGACAGAAGACTGGTTGATGGACTTCTTGTGCAGTAGTGCAGTAATCCTGTACTCTCAATGCACTGACAAGCTTGTTAATGTCCCACACATAAAGACGGCCTGCTTGTTACATGCCGTCTCTATACACAGTAAGTAGTTATATTGTGCCACTGTTTTTTTTTTCCTTTTCTGCTTCCTGTCACAAAGATATTTTTGAGATGCTAATTAGTTCACTAACACTGAGGAAAACACCCTAAGAAATATGAAGTAAAGCAGAGGTGTCTAAACTGTTCCACAAAGGTTTTTGTTCCAACCAATCAAGAGCCCACAGTTTGACCAATCAACTGTCTGAAGACTGAGATCAGTTGATTAAATGTGTCAAGTCTGGTGTGCTGCTGCTTTCCCTGTTCCTGGTACTTAAGTGGATTTACCCCTGTGACTGTTTTGAGACAAATACCAGTCCAGCGTTGCCTTCAAGTATTGCTTTGAGTTTTTCCCTATGAGGACACTAAGTTATCCTGGGTCTTTGTTTCCTGGCTCATGGACTTTTAAATCAGTGACTTTTGTTATTAAAATATGATCATTTTTAAGTCTGCATTTGGGTCCTCTCCCCTTGTGTTGCTGGCTACAGCTGCCATTATAAAGTCTCTAAATCAAGGTTCTTGTATCTATCAAACAGACTTGAAGAACCAAGAATCTCAAGAGTCAAAATAAAGAGAAAATAACAAGTAATTGTAGTACAACATCCTTCTACTCAAACTCTTCCTCACTTTGCTCAGTTTGTTGTTTAGCCCATCATCTCCTTCCTGGGCTGCTGCAATCCTCTCTTTGACATCCTCCCAAAAGATTTGTTTCAACACCTACAACTCATCCAGAATGCTGTGCGTCAACTCAACCTTCATTAATTGTCCTTCATCACTCTCCTCCTACACTGTCTGCAGTGGCTGCTCATATACAAACCCCACAACCCCAGAGTGCTCTGTATTCTGCCTTCAGAGGCCACTTTGTTGCCTTCCTACCTAGTTATCTCTCCATACAGTCTCAGCCATTCTTCCTCCAGGCACCTCCATGGTCAATGTATGACCTTTCCTCTGACCTTCCTGTTGACAGCTCGATTTTTTTGCAGGAAAAATCTCCCTTCCCCTCCTCTCCAATGAATTGTTATTGTCCCTGTAAATTTGAAGTTGCTCTACAACAATTCCCTTCTCTTTCCCTCCTTTATCTTTATCTATGCCATAACACTTCAGTTCTTATTTTAAATTGGAGTTTGACATCAGTGTGTTTGCTGTCAGTGTTTGCCAGTTACCTGATTTTTGATGTTGGTGTTGATGTTGATGCTGATGCTTCTTCTTCTTCTATCTCTGTAAAATCTGGTGTCTGTCATAACCATTTACTGATTGACTGGACAACAATGTTGAAATGCATATGTGTCAATGCCACCCAGTGTGGTACTGCCACAAAACTGTCTTTGGTGCTCATCAGTACCAAAGACACACTACTGCCTCTGAAATAACATGACACCATGGAAACAGAGGATTGAATATCCACCAATTTAAAAAGAAATTAAAGTACCTTGATTGGATTCAATTGTAGACATTTGTCTTTTTAACTATTTTAGTCACATTGTTCTAGATGGCAGTGTCGATTGTTTGGTTAGTCAGTTGATCCACCCCTTTGGACCAGACTGAAATCTCACAATCACTCTCACCATCATCAAGTCATTCCCCAGAAACATGTGTGCTTTGTGTTCAGTGTGCTAACATGCTAAACTAAGGTGGTCAACATGAAAACATCATACCTGCTTAGTGTCAGCATACTAGCACTGTGAGCATGTTAGCATGCTGATGTTAGCATTTAGCTCAAAGCACCTTTGTGCCGAAGTATTGTCATACTATACTCTAGAATATAGCCAAAGAGTATAGCTGACCTACCCGGACTTTCTGTGCTACATCACATTATATTCTCACACCAAGAATAATTAAGCATTGGAGATGAGACTGGTGAGACTGGTCTTTAAAAATAAAATAACTGTTTACGTAATAAAGAATGGAATGCTTCCTGTGTGTAACAACATAACATAGTAAAGTCTTCAAATGGACATTTTCAATTTAGTTTTCAGTTTCATTTTCATTTAAAATTTTGACTTGTTGATGGCACTGGATGAAAAGTCAGGGGATAACCAAGTGTGAAGGACACCACTACTTTTTGAGACATTACATTGAAAACCACAAATGTCATGGTGGAACTAGAATAAAGGTCAGGGGATCAACCAAACTCATGGCAATTCCAACCAATCCAACACCTGTTGTGATATTGCAGACTGGACCAAAGTGGCAGATGGACTTACCAACCAATAATGCCATCCACAGAGCTATGCCACTAGCATAGCCAAAAATGTATTATTCTGAGATAGCAATGGCTCAAAACACAGATGACTTTAATTACCAATAAGCCTCTCAGGTCATACGTTTAGTAGCAATTACACTACACAAATTATAGTCAACAAACAGAATGTGTCACAAAAGCTTCTCATAACAATGAACCATCTGCTTCACCTGTTAGTTCACATCAAAATCAGTGTTACGTTCTTTCAGTATGGGCCAGATGTTCCATAATTTAAGAAGTCTCCCTAAATCACTGGGGATTTTTAGAGGTGTCTCTTTGGTTTTTGTTTTATTAGCTTGTTGGCAAATGCAACACATACTGTAGAATATGCCCTCTGTTTTTTTTTTCTTGTTCCCACTGGCCACCATGTGTCCTGCTTGCAACACATGAAACACAGCACCCAAAAGTCCATTTGAAAATAACCATACCCAAACCTGACCTGTAACATGACACTTTGTCAGGATCTGCTAGGCTGAAGTCAGGTAGCACAATTCTAGCACATGCACATGTATATGTGTGTGTGTGTGTGTGTGTGTGTGTGTGTGTGTGTGTGTTTGAGTGAGTACATTGCAGAGAAATGCCTGTAGTGAGTTAAAAAAAAAAAAAAGAGGGAAAGAGACCATTTGAATTATTCATCCTCCTTCCCTGCTACCTTCTGATTACACACCACTAAACTCCTATTTACATCCATTTATAGAAGCCCACAGTTCACAGGCTTTGACCACAACTATTGGTGGGCACCTCGCCGGGTTTATTACCTATTATCCACACCACAGATTGGGTTTACTGGCTGTGTAATTTCAAAATACTGATTGGTGGGTGGTGGATGGTTTTTTTTTTTTATCTGTAACCTGTACCAAAGTCTCTTGTCTCAGTGCTGTGACAAAGAAGATTAATGTGGAATGCCGTCGCACTGTGACAGGTGGCAAGCAAACATGGGATTTTTCAGACAACACTGTGCTTAAAGTTTGTCTCCATGTTATCTTTCTATGCATCTTCAGCTGCAGACATGAAAATGTAATGCTGCAAAATGTAATTTTTGCATCAAAATTTGTCACCTTCTCTGTTGATAGCAAAGGTGCCTTGTGTCACATTTGCAACAAAGCAAGTGGGAGCGGAGGTGATGTGCAACTTGTGGGTGGGCAGTGTGACTTTTTTCTTGTAAAGATTGACTGACTGGAAAATTGAATTAGAGTCATTTAGCACAGGAAAGGTCATTGCTTTGGTGCCTTGGTGGCTCTGTGATATACTCGAGTGTAGAGTAATATTTGAAAAACTACTGTGACCTTATAGCTGAATGTAGATGTTGTACAGTCTCTGAAAAGGGATAACATCTAATAGTGTGCAGAAAGAAAGAAGAGCACAGTGTGCACTGATGGTTTAGGGGGCATGATGAAGGAATAGGAATTGTTAAGGCAGGCCATCAACATGACACATAGGCTATATAGTGGGCAGAGCAAGGCATTAATAATTCATTGACCCCCCACCCCTTTATTTTCCATTTTCCTGCTCTATGCTGAACTGACTTCATGTCAATACCAGCTGCCAGAACACACCACTATTCATCAGTGCACAGAGCAATTTTTGCTCTGGTGGAGAGAATTAAAGACATAAAATATGCAGTCATCTCACAACATATTCTTGGGGCATAAATCCAAAAGAATTAAAAGAATTAATCAAACAAGAGTCTCAGACAACAATTAATAAAGCTTTACTATAACAGCTATAACAGTCCTTCACTAGCACTGTGGTTCTGAACTGATCATTCTATGCCTGAAATATTTTCCTGATGTGGATTAAGGTGTCAGTATGTTTCATCCAAAGGGTTTGTTGGATGGCTGACCAGTGTCTGGGTCCCTTTTAACTTGTCAAAACAGACAATGGGACAATCACATCCATTGAAAACACTGATTGGCCAGCAATCTAGAGGTGAGAAAGAAATGCTCTCTCAAGCTCTCTATTTTCATTTTTCTCTCAATTTCTTCTCTCACTTTTCGAGTGTACAACCAAAAGCAACTGTTAACATGTTCTGTTAACATAATGTTGTTTGTTGGCGTATTTGGCACATCTGAAGTATGTTGGCGCTGAACATAACAGTAAAATATATTGTTTTCTGTCAAAATAGCTGATCTTGTAGTCTTCCACTTGAGGTGACTACAGCATTATTAAACTTTTTCATGGTTATGTTTAGCCACTCACAGCACTTGGTTAAGGTTAGAGAAAGGTTGTGGCCTGGTTTAATACAGAAAGTGTTCACAATGACTTCATACACATGGTGTTTATTTACATTTAACATGTTTCGTACAGAACATATTTGATGTATGGAAACCTAATTTCTACAAAACAGGTTTCCCCCACTTCTCAGGATTGTCACAACTGGCTTTTTGCTCAGCCTTCAGTTGTGGTCATTTAGAACAGCTACAATCACTTTTGCCTTCTGACATATTTACACGTATGTGTTACAAAGTAGTTGTTGCTGAGCATAATGACACTGTTTAGTATCAATCCATAATGTCTCAGAAGAACCCAAAAAAACTGACCAAAAAATTGGTGGTTATCATTTCCAAAGACTGATTCACAACCTAAATAACAGTCAATCACTCTTTGGAGAATACAGGCATTGATTGTCAGATTGAAACACCATCCTACTCGTCCCCTAACACCATGAAGACCAGAGTCAGCTGGCTAAAAAAGGCTCAGTCTTCTTACCAAGATGTGAAGTAGCTGCTGCCTTTATTGTTAGCTTCTTTATGTGTGAGTGTGATGTGTGTGTCAGTCTCGGAGACAGACAGAGAAAGAAATTTCGTTTTCCCCTTTTTATTATTTTGTCTTTTGACTTCTGCCAAGATTCATACCTGTCAGAAGAAAGGCTGTGTTCTTGTGCTTATATGGGTCATTCTGATTTTATACTTGAAAACTTCCATATTACCAGACCTGGTCCATAAAGTTGAAGAACCAATGCTGTCCACCCACAGAACCGTCTTCATGTCCTGAAGCTGTTTTTGTTCTAATTATTCAAGGAGATTAAGTTCATTGCCAAAGAATTTTTAAAATCCTTCTTTCTTTTTTTTAATACAATTCAAGTTAGACTTAAAGGAATGTGGTTCTGTCTTATGATTACAAAAGAGAGAGAATACATGTAAAAAGACATGTGTTCCGTACTCTGGAGTAGTAGTAGATGCGCATGACCCATATAGCAAAAAAAAAAAAAGCAGGTGCTGTACCAATGAAACAATGTGAAAGAAGGAAAATGGAGGTCTTAAATAATTCATAGCAATCGATGAATTATTCAAGATAAGTTTGTTTAGTCTATAAACTGGCGTATAGTTTGAAACATCACTGGTGAATGTCTCATTAAGCTGCATCTAAGGGAACTACAGAGTCCAGACCTTCATTTTCCTGTATTGAGATATTCCAATGAGCCTCAACAAGAAGCATAACCTGCATTCATGTTTTCAGCAACAGGCTGTAAACACTACACTGAAAAATGATGGGCCTGCTAAGGTTGGTATGGCTATAAAACCAAAACAGTAAGCTGAAACATTCTGAAACACTCCTCAGTAAACTGTGGCCAGGACGTTAGTTAGCATACAGACTGGAAGCAAGGGGAAACAGCTCGCCTGGCTTGCTAGCCTAAGCAAGCACATTTCCCCAAATGTAGAACTATTCATTTAAGGGTAGATGTTAAAGCATGTGTTTCAAGATCATTCCCAGTTCATTTTCTCACAGAAAATGTAATTACCAAGCTGTAGTAAATCTTAAGAGCAAGACTGGACACACATTGGAAAGCTGCATGGTTGGTCTAGTATGGGCTTTTGATCGGTTAATGAATTGTCTGCCTAGTGTCAGAAAACTGTGAATCAGTACAATGAAGCTGCCTTTCTGCAGCAGTTTCTCATTTCCAGCCGTTTCCTAGTTTATGTCTGAGCTAGAGCACAATAAATCCTTTTGTTGACTATAAGTCTTGCAGATTGAATATTATTTTTCCATTGACATTTGCGCATGAGAGGAAATGTGTCTTTATCTCTTAGAAAACCAGAAAGATGCACCGTGCAAGAAATTCAATTTATTTGTTTGTGTAAAATGTCATCTCTCGCTTCACATATCGGCTCACAGTCTCGCAACAGAGAGGAACTGATCACAGTTTTCTTTCTTGAATCTAAAGTGTGTTTCCATTCTTGACTTTACGATTACATTTTTCAAATGCAGCACATTCCTGACCTGACAAATGAGTTTCAAAAGGCTCAGCAAAGAAAAAAATACCTTTGCAGATTAATTTTATTTGTCTCACTGCATCTTGATATCTTAGTAAGAGTGTGGGTATTAAATAGCCTTACTATAAGTACATTTCATGTCATTGAGAACGGTGTTTTATGAATATACGAAAGGATTCAATTTGCCACTCTGTCTGATTCCTCTGAGAAATGAAAACTGCAAATGCCACCCAGGGAACAACTTTCAGCAAACAATAAATGGTAACATGTAGGTCAGTTTCAAACTCCGTAGAGACCAAAGAAATGAGGTGAGCAGAGAGAGTTCTGGTAGCTCTTAGACTCAATATAATGTTTCTTAATGTGAGCTTACAGTATTTACGCATCACAAATCCCTCTGTTGTCTGTTAAGTTTGCGGTTTCAAAACTGGAAGAGATGTCCTGCAACAGTAAGTGGCTATACTTGTTTACACCATGGACATAGCACAATCTGACACATCCAAATATAATTCCTAAAGCAGTCTGTTATCCTTAGGAAGACAGGTTGAAGTTTAAATAAAATTTCAAATAAAAGTCCTGTGTTTTTCATTCAAATCAAACAGTCAGGAGTGATTCCTGCATAATCATGATTATGTGCATGGAAGTATATCACATCAGTTTTTGTTTGTTTGTTTGTTTGTTTGTTTGTTTGTTTGTTTGTTTGTTTGTTTGTTTGGTGCCCAAAACATCCAAAACTATTCGAACAGAAAATAATGTTTTTCTGAGGCATGCCATCATTCATAGTGAGAGGTTAATGAAAACTGTAACATTACTTCATCTATTTCTATCTTATCAAGCCATAAAGCACCCCTTATTGACATCATCCCTTTAATCAATATAGGCCATACACCATGCTATTATTGCATAGCATAAATGAAATATGAATAATAATTTGGAAGAACTCTAAAGTCTGAAATGTTGAAATACAGTGCAGTATAAATTAGCAATTAAAAAACAGTAAAACACTTGAGTACTTTACTATGAACAAATCTGTATTATATTTTCAGGAGAGCATTAATGTTCTTTCGTTCATCATGTTTCAGCCTGTTAATGTTGTTTTTCTGGCTTACCCTATTAGAGAGCACCACTCAGTAGCTACAGGAAATCCTCCAAATCATGCAGGAGCATACCTGCAGCAGCGGAACAGTCTCTTCAGATACTAATTGTGATGTGATCCATATTAATGCACATAACTATATAATACTATTAATATAAAAATATTGATTACAAGTGCTTTAAATATCTCATTAATCCTGTAGCCAAGACTGAAAATAAGCAGAATCATCCTGTACAATATGTGCAGCAAATTTAGGTCATGAAAATTTGCCTAAACAGATATTTTGCTCCCCAAATTAAGAGGTAGAAACTGTGTCCTTAACTTCGACCACATCCCTGACTGCAAGCTAATACCGTGAGCCACAGTTAGAAAAAAAATATTACTCTGGAGTTTATATTAGCACACTGTTCAATTGGTCTTGCTTTTTCTCTGTTTAAATCATCACTTTCACATTGTCTTGATAATTCCACTCATCGCCTAGAGCATCTGACCTCTGACATTACAGTTCTCATGGCTTAATCATAGGAGACATTAAGCACTTCTGTCTGTTCAGAAGGTTAATATTGCCATTAGAAAGCCATTATTCACCAACAAGGCCCTGAGCTCATGCCAGTCTGTGCAGAAACACACCAAATCCGTCTCCCCTGCTCTGGAAAGATAATTAGGATGAGAAAGGTTGAGGGTAGGATGTCACTGGCTGATATTCATCATTGAGCTACATACAAACTGTGGGCCCCATTAAGCATGTCGCTGTGAGTCAATCAGGACTGTGTGTTTCTGTTTTATGGAGAGAGAGAAAGAGAGGCCTGTAGTTTGTGGATGCTAAATGTTAAATGTGCACTGCCCTTTGTTATTGAGCTTGAATATAGCACTTACATTTCCTTAAAAAAAAACCTGAAAGAAAGAAGAGTTGTTGGTGAGAGTGGTGAGAGATCAACAAAACACTACTGAAAGATGCTAAAACACTATGCATGGTTATCTGACTCATCTTTACTATAAAAATAATGAATAGTGCAGCTTTAAACATTCATCCTCAGCACAAAAGCAGGGCCGTAAATGTGCCTATTAGGAATTCTACTAATATGGTGAGCATAAGAAATCATAATTAAACATGACATTTGTACATTATTGTTATTATTATTATTATCATTATTATTATCTAGAATTGATTATCGGCAACATAAACCAGCATGAGATTTGTGTTGTACTACACCAGGCTTGCATGAAAAATATAAATGACCTGACCATCAGTAATCTGCAGCAGTAATAACCAGCTTTTCGTTGTTTGGGCTGCATTATTCAGCGCTGAAAGGAAAAGTTTTTAGAGGAAGAAAATACATTATAATTAGACCCAAAGTATTTAGTTCTTTCTGGGAAATCTGATAGGAAATTATTAGGGATTCACAGACCCATGAAAATAAAGTTTTAACATTTATACTTCCCTATGTACTTCAAAAGTATCTGGTAATGGTCTTAACATTTTTTTTATAGAACAGACATATAATTTGTTAGAATAATTCTATAGCAAATAGTGGTGCTTTTCATTTAATACAGAAAAGATGTCAAAATAAAGTAGCATGCTTACCATTGTAGGATTCTTATCAGTTTATCAGTTTATCAGTTTTTTTTATCAGGGATTTAGTTATATCTGCCATATGTTATTAATGTGATATTAGCAGAGCTGAAATTGACCTGTGTATCTCTCTTCCATTGGTCAGGGGAGCTGCTTTGGTTCACTCAGGGTCAATTTTTATGAATGATGACAACCTGTAAATGGAGCAGAAACCACCATCCCTTTGAGTGAAGCCTTATCCTATGTAAATTTCCAAGGAGCAGATGTCCTTTGTTAGCACTTATTTTAGCACATTGTCCTTACAACAAATCCCATCTGAATAGGGATTTAATCTGCTCAACTGCTGGCTCTGGGCTTGTGGCCACGCCGCGGCTGTGCGCATCTTTGCCAGTGTTTACACTCCACCATCAGCTAACAGCTCTGAAGCAGTTGATGTCATACACTCTGTATGAGATCATTTACAACATCCAACAGTCTCAAGTGTTTTCAGTCACATAACAAATACAAGTCAAGGAAGAAAAAGGTAGAGCTTACCTCATGCAAATGCAGACGATACATAAAGCTCTGATGGCCCTCAGGTTAATTACTATGTTTTTAAGAAACATTTTGGTCATCATGTCAGCTTTATTTATTATAGCATAAAATCTTAGGTACATCCGATGATAAATGGAAGATGTTTGTCTGCTTAACAGGATTTGTACGACACTGCTGGTTTCAAATTGACACATTTTCAAGCAAAATCAGTCATTCACATGCTAATTACCCAGATAACAGTGCTTCTTTTGAACATTAGTGACGCTGACTGACTTGAGCAGCTGGACTTACCCCCTTAAATCAGGAAACAGGGCATAAATTTTCATTTTAATTTTAGTCTTAGTCTTTCAGTGACAGTTTCACAGTATTTTGGCTAAACTGTGGTGCTTGTCTCATGCTTATATTATGGTCAGACTTTGGTATCAAGTGAAATTTTATTTACGTACTTTTAAAGTTACATCTTAGTCAGACGTTACATTATCATCTCACCTTTTTTTTTTTAGATTTTAGTTATCCAGCATTAAAAATAGTCACCTGTCTTATGTAAATATCAGTTAGTAAAGGCCCCCAAGTTGTGTCTTTATTTGCCATACAAGAATGTATGCCTTGGTATCTAACTTGTTTTCCCACCAGTGGACCCTAACATATTCCAGTCCAGAAGGTGGCCACACTGCACTTGAAACGGTTTGGCAACCACCAAAAATACTGGAAGAAGAATTCTGATATTTCTGGGTGACTTGAGCTAAAAATATTTTAAATTCCTTGTCATAGAGCCTAAAAATAAAATTTGCAGCCTAAAAAAAATTATGCAGCTTGAACAAACAGGTGCATTTACAAAGAAAGTTTTTCGAACCAGCATTACAGCACTGAGCAAGGATCCCAGACCTCTGAATTAGTGCCCACCTCTCAGATTTGTCCAGGGATTCTACCAGGTCTGATGTTGTGCCCATTGACAGCTGTACCCTCAGTACCTAGAAAAGGTATGGGGACATCGTCTTGTTTCATAGCTAGCTAACTACCCTCACTACATTCATGAAAAACAGTGACAGAAACTGTGTGTAGAGCAGATAAGACAGAGTAGTAAGTAAAATCACCAGTGAAGCTGAAATAACTCCACTGGGAGTAATTTTGATGAGAACAGTTTATATGTTTCTGTTTTCCTGAATGGCTTCTTCTGTTTTGAGAGCATCCTAAAACATGACCTCATTTAGAACAAGGCGTTCATCTCCACAGGGTTAAATACTTTGACTTCCCCATCTGACAAAGTAAAGAAATTACAGCTCTCCAGTAGATTCATTTCTACACAAACATATACAAAAGACCTCCAGCTCTGGCCTTGCAGCCGTATGTGTAACACCTCTAAAATGTGAGAGAGCAAAATCAAGATGGAGCTGCTCACATCCGGACTGCGACAGGTTTTAACCATGCTGGATGCTTTTTTGGATCATACCCAAACTAGTTTAAAAGCATTCTAATGGATGTAGGCTTTTAAACTCTGCTGGTTATGTGCTGGTTATGGAGCAGATTACAGCAGCATCAGAACTGCATCCTTTGTAGTTTCTTTTGAAAAACCTCAGTGAAAACCATACTACTGCTCTGTAAAAGGTTGAGGTAACAATGATCATTTACAATCTGTGGAATAATCTCATGAAATTTCTGTACAAAGCACAGGACCGTGACACCTGACATGCATCCTGAGTGACTTGTGTAGTTAGGTTTAGGCAGCAAATGTGCTTTGGTTAAGGTTAGTGAAAGACTGTGGTTTAGGCTAAATATTAATATAAAGCAAACTTTCTTGACCTTTAACCTATTAACCTATTAAAACTATTAAAAATGAAATAAATAAAAAATTTAACTTCTTTTAGTTGCCATGAGCAGATATTGTGTTTCCAGAACAGAGCAGATACTGTGAAAAATAAATAAAATAAGTTATCAGTGAGCATTTTACACATGCATTCTGTATAAATATTTTGTCACTTAGCAGATATGATAATTAAAATGTTTACCCACAACATGTAATAATACATTTTGTGCATCACCCCTACAATCAAATAAATCACGTGTCATTCATGTAAAAAAAAATTTGCACTGAATTAAGCCGCATTTGCATCTTTAGTGTAGTACTTTTTTATTCCAAAATACTTCCAGTCTTTTCGCATTTTGTTTGGTAGATTTAGTTTGCCATATAAGGTATTGTGTAATTATTATATTTACATTCAGTCAGTAAACAAAGAGGGAAACATAAAGGAAGAACAGGAGGAGATCAATATGGAGACACAGATAAGGTTTGCCCTCAGCTTTGCAATTTTGCATAAACCAGTAAACACAATTTCTACAGATATTAGATATGGATGTGAATTTGTTTAAATATGAAGGCAATCGTGTGGTTTGAATAGCAGTGCAATATGGCATTCACTCACAGACAGCCAACTTTTCATCTTTTTGACACAGTTAACATACATCGTGACGTAACTGAGTGAAATTTCTGTATGTAAAAATCTCTGTATGTAAAAATGACCACAAATCAAAACCCAGTGTGATCAGTCACACAAGCAGAAAAAAGATTAAATATTCTGTATAGATAAAGAAAAACTGGGTCAGTTCAAAATGTGCATCCCTCGTGGATCTTCAGCACAACCAGTCTTTGTACTCAGTGCTGTACACAATCTCTAGGCTCTAGGATTAAACAACTTCTACACTATATGGTGATAATATTAGTGGCTTGACAGAACTGCAAATACACTGAGTGGCCTCTGCTTCAAAAGTCCTTCAGCAACCATTGGAAGCCCTGAGCCAGCCTCTTTTGGGAGGGTTTCTGCTCTTGTGGCCGATGTGTGAAGCTCTCCCACTTCAAGAGTAATCATACTTGTGTGCCTACAGTCACTACATCATCAACCAATATAGCAGCAGCATGTCATTTGATGGCCCTTACTGGTGATAGTCTCTCAAAAATTCTTTTCATAACAAAGAAAAGGGTTAAATTAAACTGCCTTGGTTCACTGAAAACAGAAAGTAATCCAATACTTAGCTTAAATATGATGAGGGAACATGTTAACATTTCCCCATCTGCAGCTCCTTCTGCTCTTATCAGTGTAAAACTTTGATTTAGTGTTTTGGTTTTAGAGAGAAGAGTCCTCCAACGTAGCTTTTTAATAAACAAATACCAACATATCCTACAAACAAGTGCATGCACTGCATAAAGATGAGTCTTCAGAGTTGGCTCTGGGGAGAGCCTTGCACACTGGTCATGTATGCTCTTGTCAGCCTTGGAGTGAGAGCCGGTTACTCCAATTCCATTACCACCCTGTTGCCTCCATTCTCACTCCCTCTGACAGGCAGGGATGAACAGCTCTGGCACTCAGTGCTGCAGGACCAGGCAAGGAAAGAGAATACTGCTCTGTGGTGGGGGGAGAGTGACAGCAGGCCACTTGGAGCACTGCAGGGGATACAAAGCTGGGACTGTGTGTGTGTGTGTGTGTGTGAGGGAGAGAGAGAGAGAGAGAGAGAGAGAGAGAGAGAGAAAGACACTGAGACGGTGGAAAGGAACGAGAGAGGGTGATGGCGGCCGTTAACATTGGAGTGCCAAGATGTGCTGTGTTTACGGCACATCTGGGATGTTGTGCCATCGTGAGTTTGGGAGGATACTGCATTCCTTCTATGCTTCAGAATGCTAGTACTGGAAAATGCTAGAGTTTGCAGAATTGTTTATTGTACAGAAGAAGAAATATTTGTTCTTTATTTGTTAGTACGTAACCAAAATACCTTAGTGTCAGTTTCAAAGACAGTGGGTTTGGTATTTTATGCCTTCCTTTTAGTGTCCAGTGAACTCATGTGTTAGACTGTTAATGGTACGTCACTGATACGAGCACTGACCTATAAACACCAACATGAACTGAACTTCAATCTGTGTGGACTGTGGGTTGAGCAGGGAAATGCATTAAAAGTGAAACAACAGCCATCTCTACGTTACCTTTAAGCTTGAAGCTGTCTGCAAGTTTTGTATTTTGTGTTAAGAATATAACAAGAGTGAAAATAAAAGATTAAATAATCAAATTTCCAACATATCTGCCTGTAAGGCTGGAGACTCACTTTCTCAATAAGCACTCTTGATGTGGCGAATATTAGGTTTCTGAAAGTATTACGTATAGAAGCTTAAGAGGCACTTCAGCTTGAAAAAAATACATTCTAAAAATTGTACAGCTAAAGAAGCCACTTTTCTCAGGTAAGTAGCCACTACAGAGAAAAGTGGCCTTGTACCAATTATATACACTGGGAATGAAAGCAACTCTCTTGAATACTAAAGATGATTCAGATTTAGAAGAACAAGAAAGAAAAATGTATGGAGAAGTACAGAAAAGAAAAAGAATGTAGAATAAATGAAAGAAGAATCAGGATGGTCTGTAAAAACAGAAGCAATAAAATTGTAATAACACCAAAAAACCCCAACTTCATTCTTACCTTTCTTATCAACAACAGCATGGCTGCACTGAATAATCTACTGGAGGATCACATGGTATGTTTGGTGGGTGAATTATAAACACATTTCGCTTCAGTGGAGGCAAAAATGAAAAAAGTCAAGAACACTTTTGCTAATATTGAAATCCTCTGAAACAAATAAAGATACAAGCAGCCAGTACAAGAAATCAACTTTAACTACATTGGGTACTGCAAAGCTTGAACCTAGAAACTGAGCTAGAAGGAGGAGACCACAGCCACATCAACAGTAGAATCAGTTCAGTTCATTCGTTCAGTTCGTGGAATCAGACCCATGTCGACTCATCTGCATATAATTTTGCTTGTGTAGCTCTTACAACTAAACCAGAAGCAGAGGTGAGACCAAAATTCAGATTAGTTTTCTTCCATTGCTACTGAACTATAGAGATGGTTATCTGTGAGGCTTGCAAAACAAAACAACATAAGCCCCTAGCAGATGCATTTTAAATGTACTGACATATTTGGAAGTGTAAAAGAGACTTCTGGTTGCTGGAAGAAAGGTTAATTGATGGGCAAAGGAGGTAAAACAAAGTAAGTGTGTACAAACTACATGACATGATCATGACAGATCACTGTCATCTTTTGAAAAAAAAGGAAAAACATATATCTAACACTAATTTTTCATGCAGTACCAGAGTTTATTTCCAGAGATGTACTGCAGAGTTGTTTTCAGCTCACATCAATCTCATCTGTTAGTGAAAGGTTATCTGTCCCCTGTTGAGCAGAGAGAGTGACGCGTGATAGATTCTAGCTCCTGTGAGCCTCCGCTCAGGCCTGGAGATGCCAGCATGTGGTCAAGACAGTCAACCTGTTTCCATCAATACGATAATCAATAGTGTCAGAGATGTCTCTGGTATCCTCTATGCTCTCTGCTGTTGCACAGTCTCCCTGACAACCATATTGTTATGAGACCAACAGCAATGTCGACTGGTGGTTCACATTATCAGCTAGCTGCAGTAACATGGAAAAGGTCATGGTAACACACCTGCGAGCTGTAATCTGTCACTTTTTCAATATGTCAGTCAAGAACACAGTATCTCTCACACTGGACACAGCCAGGACACACCCATGACAGCTAAAACACTGTCTGGAGAAAACAGTTAAAAATTACTATCTGCTCAATCCAAACAGAACGCCCAAATGCCCCAATGTCTAAAGCATCACTCATAGGTGTTGAATAGCATTTGGATAAGGCAATAAAAGGGAGACATTTAGACACAGTCCAAAACAGAGCAGGTCTGTTAACAAGTAAGGGATCAAAACGGAAAGAGCAAGTAATAATAGGCAGACACAGCAACCTTAACAGTATGTTTTACATCACAGAAAACATTCAGTGTGTCTTTGTGATCACTGCCACAAGGCTGAGACAATTCAGCATATCCTATCATTCAGGAAATTTGCACAGGAATGAAATGATGATACAACTAGAGAAAACAGGGCAGGTAGAGGACAATGTTAAAAGTATATTAGAATGTGGAGATGGTGTTCAAGAAAGGAACTAGTTGCTTAGTTTTTTAAGGACAACTGGACTAAAAAGATGGTTTTAAAATAAATGGACACTGAGCAAGAATAAAAACTGAAGGTGGCAGTAATGCAATATCTATCTAAAATCTACTGCAGTGAAACCTTAAAGAAGAAGAAGAAGAAAAACTCTTTGATGTTACAGCAACAATATTGTTTTCTCAATAGAACAGAGCTCATTCTGTCAAAACCAATGCCAGAACCTCAATACATCACTCTAAACTGGCCTGACACTAGAAATTTGACTCTAGTGAATTTGCTGTGCTTGGTGAGTCAAAGCAGCAGTGATCTTTCAAGGTAATAGTGTTCCATTATCACACTTATGTGAGTGAACTTCCCTCTCTACCTGAATTCAAAATTCATTCCCTGTTTTCTGAATCTTGACCAAGCTGACAGCTCAGATTTATCCTTACAAGACATTGATGAATGGTGTTTAACTTCAGAAGATCTCAAATATCCCTTGGATACTCCTCCACTGATTTATGATGTTCAGTGCACTCTAGGAGATTTTTTTTTTTGTGAAGTGCTGTAATTTACCTTTTGTTGTACCCACTTTACTCAACCTACCTCATCTACCTCTACTTCAGTCAGTGATTTCCTGCTTAGAGCTGGAATGACTTTCAACAGGGAGAGGGTGTGTATCAACTTATTGCTGTGAGTAGTTCGTGACCAGATTAAAGTTAGTGTGATATTGGGTTTTTGGATGCACTTTGTCTAAAACTTGGAAGCGTTTTTTCTGTATGACTCTTTCTGCTTTAGTAATCACAAATATTTACATCAGTGGGGTGTTATTTGTTTGTTTTGTGGATTATTGGAGGTAGAAAAACTCAGAATTTTGGCTGAAAAATTTGTATTTTACCCAAGAAGAGTTGAATCGAAGGCAGCTGGACTTGGCTGTAGATCTTGAAGACATTTCACCTCTCACCTAAGAGGCTTCTTCAGTCCTGACTGACTGGTGGGCCTTGATAAGCTCATTGCCAAGGCCATTGATGTCACTTGGTTTATTACTATTCCTGGCTGTTGTAACGGCAGTCATTAGTGTCGTTGGAGTCACTTGAGGCCAAATATGAAGGGTTGCTAAATCTCCTGGGAAGGGATGAAAGGATAGCATTGTAGGTGGGGGGATACGTTGTCATAGACCTCCTCCTCTGTTGAGGGATGGTTTCTCTACAACAGCCAGGAGCACTAATGAACCAAGTGACATCAGTGGCCTTGGTAACAACCTTATAGAGGTTACATACCTGGGACTCCCCACCAGTAAGTCAGAACTGAAGAAACCTGAACTGGATGAGAGGTGAAACATTTTCAAGATCAACCGAGTCCATGCTAACAATTGCTAACTAGCACTAAGGCTGTTGGGAAATTAATTTTTGGGGGTATTTGATCATTAATACGAGAACTGACGACGGCACTAGAGGAAATGTGAGGGTATCACCAAAGTCAATAGGTTTCATCCTGTGGGGACTGTGAATGTACAAATGTTTGTGTAAATCCATCAAGTAGACGTTGAGATATTTCATAAGATGACCTGCTGGCGGCACTAGAGGAAAGGTTAGGATTGTCAGAGTCATTAGGATTCATCCTTCTGGGGACCATGAATGTCTGCACTCAATTTCAATTCAATTTCAATCTTGTGGTCGCACTACTGGAAATTCATCCAATAGTATTCAGTGGTGGTCTGGACCAAAAGTGGTGGACAGACCAACTGGAGACCAATATTGCCATCCCTGGCTGGCAGCATGTCTAATGAAAACAACAAGTGAAGCTGGTGCATCACTAAGGTCAATATTCAGCAAGGTCAGAATGTTTTCTCTTTAACTTCTTGATGGAAGTGTCAGTACCACCAAAAGACTTAAACTTAACTTAAACTTACAGAATAATTGTGATGTTCAGTGCAACAAATGCAAACAGTCTCTGTGAGAAATTCCATCTGTTATCTGTCAGAACCCATGGACTCATTAAAGGAGAGAATTCTTTGTTTGGAAAGATTAATATATCATATATTTTAATTAGAAAGCTGACTGAGAACACCATATGTTCCTGGTTTTATAACATTTGTGGATGTGGTGATATGCACCTGTGACGCATGCTTGTATTAAAAATATTTTGTTGTCCACAAAATGGAGTTTCTGACCTGTCTGTTCATACTACACAGCGCTTTCTTACACGCTTTCATTTTGTGAGAACATCCTTGTTGATGGTGGAGAAATGCTGTCATGACTCCTGAAATGATGACCCGATAGGATCAAATGTGTGCTGTATTTATTCACATTTATTCATGACTCGTTTGCTGTCGTCCTGTTCTTCAGGACAAATCCCTTATGAAATGAACTATTCATTTAATATTCATTTAAACAGAGAGGATTTACTGGATCTTCCAACAAACAATAATTAAAGCCTGAGACGTTTTAGAGAGTCTCATGTGTAGTGACAACATGTGACAGCATTTTATTCAAGCTACTGTAGCTCATTCAGCTGGAATTGAAAGGATGATGATGTAACATCCTGTCTGTAGAAATAAGTAATTTTTATTTTTGGTTGTATGTGTTGTATACAATTTTTAGTACATTCACAATTAAAATGTAATTGAAATAAATGTTGTTGCCACTGAAAAACAGAAAAAAACTAGAGTCCGTACCTTTCCATGGTAACGGTTTGGTTAGATTTAGACACAAAAACCACTTTTAAACATAGGTTTAGGAAAAGATTGTGGTATGGGTTAGAATTAGCAGTTCTTCAAGGTTAAAGGACCTTCACCTTCATGGTTACAATATTAAATGGTCATGGATAAAAGATATAACGATTTTGTAGCTCGTTATACAAAGTCACAGGAGCACCTCCTTTGCTCCTGTCATAATTACTACGAGAAGTTGCCCAACAATAAAATGTAACTATGGGTTGTAATAAGCTGCTTGCACAGATGACCTGTGGGGTAGGTTTTTACAAGGCAGCCTCGTATTTATGGTAGCAGGATGTTGTGTGTGGGATTGAACCAAAACAAACAACTTGTGCCCATATTCATTGTAATGAAGGAACATGTCACCCAGTGCAATGGTGTGGCTCACTGATATTTTTTTTTTCATTTTTTGTTTTTTGTTTTTTCCTCTAAGCTGACAATGCATGTGTTATCTAGATCACCTCAACATTTTGTGTTTTAGACACTCAAATCCAAATACTGTTTATACCTCAGTTATGAGTGCAAATCCTGCCAGGAGTGCAGAGTCTTGTCTTGCTTTCCTTACTAACCTCCTGACATTAAATACTGTGACAAGATGGAGCTGTTTTTGTGTGATCTGGCTTATACAATTTGTTCAATAGTGTCAATATATGAAGTAAAAAAGAAGATGCTACATGCCATCATTGGTATTTGCTGCTGTTTTACCTTAAATCGTCAGTGCTTTTCAAGGACAGACAATTGCTCATTCTAGTCAATGTGTCATCACAAAGCTATGTTATTACGCAAGTCTTCTTTCTTAATCCACCAGTTCTTTCTGCAGGATTTCTTTTTGAGACCAATCCCACTCAGGATTCCTCACACGAATACTGTTATCAACATTTTTCATGATGACTTCTCCCAGAGAAGGAAGAGATAAGGCTTCAATATTTCTCCTGTCTGTTAGTCAGACCGAAGCATCCTCTCCCCCTCTCCTCACGCAAAGAGGAGGAGAGAGGGAAAGTCATAGGCAATAGCATCTGTAGTTTGCTTTACTGTGGTGTTGCTGATTAGTTAATCCTGATGGTTACCATTAATCTGCTACTGGCATCATTTACAGATGGCATGCTGCATTGCTCCATACCTGCGTAGTGAATGTGGGCTGCCCTGCACACCCTACCCTCTAAATGCAAATTTCCCAAAGGAAAGATATGCAAGAGCTACTGTATAACGCTGATCACATTTGTGTGGTGCTTGGGTTGGCTGTTTGGCAGCAAAGCTTATATTTTCCCATTTATGGTCATGCTGTAGTGTGTGGTCAGAAGTATTAGGGCAGTGACACATTTGTCATTGTTTTGGCTCTGCACTCCAGCACTTTGGATTTCATATTAAGCAGTGACTGCATCTACATCTGACTACATAAGATGAACAGTGTAGGAATCGGGGTGGTTTTTATGCGCAGCAGCCCAATTTCTGGCATCATATTTAATATGCAGAGTCAAATTGTTTATAGTTAGTGACTTTCAGAGGTTTATCACTCACATCAGCAGACACTTGTGCTGTGTCCCAATTCCATACAGCACCAAACTGTATACACCATGTACTACATACTCATCTTAATAGTGCACAGTTTTGGAAGTAAAATTTAAGACATCACCATACTGGACCGTTCCACACTAACAGGAAATTTGAAGAGTATGTATACCATCAATCAAACTGCAATTTTAGAATGTCAGTTAAATTTTATAAATGTCTAAATATTTAATAGTCATCTACCTGGATCTGCTTCAGCACATTTGCAATTTATTTTAATTTATTACACAGACGCAGGTACATCGGGGCCTGAACCATCCATGGGTTTCACCAGCAGAATATTCCCCTTTAAAACTTCTGATTTTCCATGATTTAAACATAGTTAACACAGCAGCACTCTTGCAGATTGACACATTCTTATTATTATCATTATTATATGTTAAGAGCATGGCAGAAAAAGCTGCTGTGGTGACAAGCTCTGTTAGTTACCTTACAAGATGTTCTGTTGTTGTTTGTTCAGGGCTGCTGACCTTACTTCACCTCCAGACATACTATTCATGTCCTCAGTTGCATCTTGCTGATTCCCACAAACACTTAGCATGTTATCATTGTTTTTAGGAATGTAAAGCACTCTTGCTGACATGCCCACAGACAAATAACCAGGCATCTATACAACCAATCACCAGACGAACCCAAGTCATCAGCATCCTATTCACTCTGTGCGCCCTGTATAACTGAGAGGCTTTGCTGAATTTATGGGAAAACTTATCTTTGAGTTTAAGCAATAGTACTTAGGTGTATGAAGAGTCTTTTAATTGCTTGTTTCAGGAGCTTTTAGTTTGGATTTCAACAACTGAAGCACATGCTCAGTTAAACTAGCGAGGTCAGATGACTAGCTTGTCCAGTCAAGACATCCTTGGTTGTCTTGTATTTATATCTCGGACTGTCCTATTGCATTTTCCTGAAAGCAGGAGGATCATGCATAAAAAGACCTCAGAGTGATACATTTTTCACCCATCATGGATGTGAACACCCTCAAACCCTTAAAGCTGAAAGTCAGCCGTTGTTGTTTAATTTCAAATGCAATGGCTGGAGTAGAGCCAAAACAATAAAAAATTACATAAACAGAAAGTATTAGGACAGCGTAACACTTTGGGGACAGTCAATGTCAGACGCCAAACAAACTGTGCGGCGCCTTTGTGCCGTCCCTCCTCTCCATCATATTTCGATGCGATGATAAGCCCACAGGAAGCAGTTCCTGTGAAATATTTTTCAGAAATTACAGACAGACATTAGCTTGGTATTAACGATTTGATACCAGCTGGTGAAGACACGGTGTCTGTGTGGCACGGACCTTGTCGACAGTTAGGGTTGACAAGTCAGCCTCAAAAGTTTCACAGCATCTGTGACTTCCTCTGTCCGTAGAGAATTTGCCATGGGTGATTGCTTTAGCGGCAGCATTAAAAGACATCACTGTCCTCCCCCCCAGTGGCGCTATAAGCTTCCTTTGATGCAAATATTCACTGAACACATGAAGGAAATCCATTTTCTCTCACACAGACCCCATACTGACACATCTTGGAAAACTAAAGAGACTTGCTCTTCCCAGGAGAGGCTCGGTTCAGGAGGGAGAGAACAGGCAGACATGACCTTCTTCCTCGCCTCTGCTTTGCAGTAGCCTGGGGATCCTGTCAACATAAACTGTAACAAAGACACTGGTAGCTTCAAACCAGCTTTATACTTTTGTCACCACACTGAAAAATATGCACAACAGTAGGAGGTTCAAATCAAACTGTTCTGAAAGTTGATTGTGGGTACGCCACTCCTTCAAAACCTTGTAATCCTGAATCCTTCTGAAAATTGATCTCTTTTTTTATCTTTGATGAAGCTCCAGTGGAAGTCACATGCTTCATGTACATCACGGTTTATTCGTCTGTTTCCATTGCAGTTTGTCGCATTTTCATTTTATTGATACACCAACTTTTCCACCTCAGCCCAGTGTGAAAACCATGTCCACTCAAATTGCTTAAACTGAAAATGAGCAAAGCAGGTCGGCGAGTTACTTGATATTTTCAATACCAACATCAACAAGATAAACAACTTCATGAACTCATCATGCTCATGCAGTAGTGTGTTACCATTTTTAAGCTTTTAATTATAGTTAATAAAATTACCAAAGTTCTTTAAGTCTCCTCCTGCTTTGTACAGATAACACAGAAACAACAACAGTAATTAATAAATCTGCTAAGTCAATTCAGACCTCCCTATAGTAATTCCATATTGTTACAGTGGAGCTCTGCAGTGTGTAAATTAAATACAATTAGGTTTATTTGTCCTGTGGGGGCTCTTCTACACATAAACTCAGGCATTATGCAAGATGCACAATCTGATTGTGTGGGTGAGGATAAGAGCACTAGGCAGAGCTGTGTTAATTATGAACTCCCGAGGACATGTGAGGTGGATATCCCACTGTGGCCCAACTCAGGCAGTCTACATGACAATAACCCTGCTTCTAATTCTGAATCTGATCATTAAAATGTTTTATTCTGTGCAGTGTCACTTGCCAAATAGAAAAACATGCATACATTTTATATTTCACATATGAATCTACCTGCATACACACATAAATATATACAAATATAAATGTATCAAAATAGAATAAGGTGATTTAAGAAAAAGCTTACAATTTTCAGAAATAAATTAAGAGAAAAAAAGCGATTTAAAACATGATTAAAAAGTCTTTTCAAAGTCATATTTAATTGAGACTGAAAGCTTGTGTCATCAGCTGTTGAATTTGTACATAGCATCAGGCTTTCACCACCATTTTCAACTGAAATGGGCGGTGAGTTCTTTCTTGTTCAGATAGCCTTCAGAGCTATTAGCCAAAATGACTGATAGCGCTTGATTTTTCAGTTGCCTAGTGACAGTAAAGCTTCTGTCAAAGCAGGTTTCTAAAAATAAAAGCAATCATGTGCGCTTCTAATTTTCTCAGTGTTTCCTAAAGTGATTGAGCGCTAAGAATTCTACGAATGAAATAAAACACTGAAATGATAGAGGGTGGTAATGCATCTCACTGTAATTTACAACAGAAGGAAATGAGAACTCCTGTCATACCAAAATGTATGCAAATGCACTCACACCTGCATTTGTTGGGTCATATACAACACAAGAGTGCATTGCATTAAACACAAAACAGCTGCTGATTTGCATATAGTTACATATTTAAGCTTTCTAAGCTTTCAAGTTCCACATTTAGAAGTGTCAAAAACCACAATCATGGGTTTTACAGCTATCTTTGTACAATGAAAGAAAGAAACAAGATTATTATAATTTAGATCTGTAGTCTTCCCAATTTCCCAGTTTTTTCAGTTCTTTGGTTTTGTCATCAAGAATATATTTAAACCACTCATTTGTACTTTCAGATCTATTGTTTATTCACACAGCAAAGACGTTTTATCATTCTCAATATAACTGCTCACTGTTATATATACATAAAAACCCTGTTGGATGCCCTTGAGCTTCTTCATCAGCAGTACCTTTGATTGCTCCACTGGTTTGAGAACATGAGGATCACACAAATTAAATTCATTCATGTGGTACGACAATGGCTGACACCATTTCATTTCAGTGGGTCGCTAATGCCACCTTTCAGGACCCATGTTCCATTTCAGAGCGTTTTCTGTGCTCAGGGGAAACAAAGTCACCTCCTCTTCAGGTAGTAAGCAACACCTTGAAAATGTAATTAACCATCAAGACTGAATGTGAAATTGCTTGTGAGAACTCTGTTGTCAGCTCTGTTGCATGAGAGTCCTGAAAGTGTACTACTAATAATTTTTACACTACAATATAATCTATAGAAAACTCTAAAGGTAGGAATTGAGTGGAATGCTGGCCCGATCATCCAGCATTGTTTCCTAAAATATTAGTTTATGTACAGCTAAATGATTTTGCCCAATATTGTTCGGAGGAAAATAATAATTACTGTCATGGTTACGCTCAGTGGTAAACTATTTCCAGTCCAGGAACTGTAATAATCATAATAATTCTAAGCGTCACTGTTGCCCATAAAGTTGGAATAAAATATATTTTACCTCTTCTCTTGAAATGATTGTGACGATGTGATTTATTCTTGATAGATAAAGTGTATATCTTCTCAAAACGTTATTGATCAGTCTCTTCCAATTACTGATGTTTATAAATACAAATAAAAAGAGAAATGTGTCTGAAAACAAAAGTATTCCAACTCTATGGGCAACAGTGTATTATAATTTGACACCAGAGACCAGTTCTGTATCCTGTGTCCTGTGCTCTGCATGTGGTTAGGATTAAGCTACTGAAACCATTTGGTTAAGCAGGAAAGATCGCGGCTTTGGTTACTCCGAGGTACCTCCTGTCTTTGCTTCAAGTCACGCTTGACTTTTTCAGTGTTTAACCAAGAAACCAGAAAGTCTTTCTGTAACTAAGTGCTTTAAACATAACCATAAATGCACAAATCTCACTTTAGCTGCCATTGAAATTGGCATTGTAGTAATAAAACAGTGAATGTTTTATAGATGCATTCAGTATGCAGTTTGCAACTTTCACATCTCCCTCTACCCTCACTTTCTGTCATCTCTCCGCTCTCATCTACCTAACAAAGGCATGCAATCCCAAATAAAAAATGACCTTTAAAACGAAAAAACGTAATCTAGTCACCAGCGTGTTTCACTGAAATTGGTCTTTGCTGTTGCAAAACAGTGCTATGTCAACCTAAATTTGAGACTGTGATTTGAGATTTGGTTTTATTATCCAGGGCCAGAATGCAACAAAGTACACTTACTAAAGTCAGACTTATTCAAATAAGTAAATGTACTTGTATTTCTACTTGTAGTCCACTATAAATAGGAGGGAAATACAGAACTTTTTACTCCACTTAATTTTTCTGATGTGTATCTTTACAGTGTACTTGACAGATTAAGATTACAGAGGTCTGGTAAACGTGCTTCTTTCCAATTCCACACCCCCAGATTTTTTTATTTTTCATACTTGAGGTCTTCAGACCCAACCAACGCTGCCACAATGGATTTTTTCAGATTTCATACAGCTCCCTCTGGGGCCACAAAAACCTTTTTCCACATATGAAATGGTACACCCCAAGACCTGTAAGATTTGATGAGTAAAGTCTACAGAGTCTTTAAGTAATATTCTGAAGCTGTGACTTTTACTTGCAATGGACAAATTTTATTTTCTAGTATTACTACATTCATATAAAGGATCAAAATACTTCTTCCAGCACCAGCCTTTTCACTTTAAAAAAAATCAAAAACATGTTAGTTTCCTTGAATATTTTGCTCTCGTAGTCAGGTCATACTGGGTCTCCACAGTAATCTCCAGGAACTCCTCCAGGTTAACTTTATGCAATAGCTTTACTATCTGACACATACATATTTCATTATGATTTATTATTATACAGTGTGATAATTCAGCTCCTCCTCAGTCTGTGGATTTCGGTCGAGAGCATAGTTCTATATCACTTGTAACACTGGTCCTGGACTGCAGTCCTTTTTTTCTGTGCTCCACCACCTATTGCTCTCTTCTGAGCTTTTAGTTTTCTCTCGACTGCTTCCACCCTCTGTCTTATCAATAGGATGCAGCTGAAGTTAAGACAGCGTCTTGCACATAATTCTATGGCAATCCTCACCAGCAGTGATAAGCTTAGGAAGCAGATGTAGCTTGTGAGCTAACTTTTTGATTCACCTCACTGGAGGATGCCTAACAGGATATGTCTTAGCAAAGCTTATGTCCAGTCATTTCTACAGCATTTATAAAGTAAATAGTTTTTTTTTAATATTCTCACTCATGCTTCATCACATGTGAATGAGCTGAAGCAAAGCGCCCATGTTTGCACTGCAAATAAACAGAGTTTTGAACAGTTGGAACACAAAGAACTTCATTGTAACACTAATGTCGTATGAAATGTACAGCAGGCTGAAGGTAAAGCAAAATAAAAGATTTTCATTATGACTTAATGGCTCCATTCTGGTAAAATCATCATTGCAGGTGTGAGGAGACAATGAGACTTTTAGAGACAGCTTCTTTCATTCTTTCCTGGATTTGTTTGAGTTAAAATAATGTCATCAGGATGAGTCAGGCTTTCACTCAATGCACACGGAAGAGAACATGCTGTTAGAGAGTACTCACATCAGGGGACATGACCATAATGGCAGTCTAGGAGCATTGGTACCACACTGATACATTGAATTAGGCATTAGACAGTAATTCATTTTTATTTATTTGGCTTTTGAAAATTTTTATTTATGACTCCACGAGGAAGCCATTCGGCGTCCATTTTCTCAGCAGTCTCATGAAACCATGTTTAGGTGCACTCCAGCAATTTGGCTTACAATAAAAATGCACTAAATTATGATCGAATTTCACACACGACTTCATCATTATACCCATCACAGTGTTTTACCTTTCAGAATGAATAACTACACTAATAAGAAGCTGGTCCATCGCTCGCAGATATTTTACTTCTATCTATTCTATTGTTCTGTATGACATGAGTTCAGAATAAAGGTCAGAAAATACTCTGAGCAAAAGCCAGGACCTGTGATCAACATTATGTTGATCACAGGTCCTGGCTGACCTGTGATCACAGGTCCTGGCTGATTGCCAGTAATAGTAGCAGGATATGGGGTGTATGTATAATTATTTTGCTCATGAGTGCATAACATCACTGATGAAAAGCTATATCATGGAGCGACAACAGAAGTGGCACTAGCAGCCCTTGCAAAATGTGAAGCCTTAGAGCAATGCATTGTAAGTTTGAATCCAGTGACTTGCTGCATGCCTGTGCCTATATTTTCCATTATGTCTATGTTTAAGTGCAGCAGCACAACCTGAGATGAGTCTACCAGAATCATCTTTGCTTTCCTTTCCTTTCCTTTAATACCCTGCATCATAAATAAAGCGTTTAAAAATGAATATCCTCTGCGTTTAAGACGTTTGTGGCCCAGAGAGGCTGTGTTATTGTTGGAATTTTTGAACTTGGAAGATTTTTGTTTTCCGCTTGACACACACTATTGATTTCAGGACTCCTTCAAAAGTCTGAAACACTTATGAACAATTTCACAGTATGATTATATAAATGTGGCTGATGGTAAAAGTGAACTAACACTGGCGCTGAAATAAAGGTCAGACCATTTGTTTCATATATGTTTTATTTCAGCCTTTACTCTTTCTGAATGCCATGTCCACAGCACATTTGTCCACAGATTTTTAAAGGCAGAGCACATTTCTTGTAAAGTATAACAGGAGGAAGGTGTGTGTGTGTTTGGCATTCACTACATGATCATATTATTATCTTACCTTTTTCAGCAGTGCACAACTAGGGGTGGCAATGTCTGTCAGCCAGGCAAAATCCTTACTTTGTACTTTACTTTGGTTTATGGCTAAATGTCTGAAAAATTAATGACACTCCCATCTGTTTCAGCTGCACTTTGGGTTTTTTGCTAATTGGAAAATGTTAGCATGCCAACATGATAAACTAAGATGGTGCACATGGAAAACATTATACCTGCTTAACATCAGCACATACATATTGTTATTTTCATAGCATTTAGGTCAATGTACAGGCTTAGGTCACTAGCGAGGCTTTAGATTTTATAATCTTTTTTAACTTTATTTACAAAATTATTTTGTATTTGTTTGATAAAGGTTAAACAGAGGACCATATTATACGTGTGCCTTACACAGCTGTTCAGCTGCAATTCTTTTAAATAAGTCCTGTGTTGCGGATAACACATGCACGGCACAGTGGTAATGTTGCAATCCTTCAAAAAGGATGTTGATAAAAAGCAACATAAAACAGTGGGAGAAGAAAAGACTATAGAATGAGCTACAGGTGTGAATCATTCATTCCCCTTACAACAAAGCCACTATGATTTCTAATAGATGTGCTCATATGTATGTCTTTCCATACTGGTCTCGCCCTGCGTAGCGTACCTTGGGGTATTACTGGTTGTGTTGAAAACTCAGTACTTGCATTCAAGGACTAATCCCTGAAAAAGGTTGGATATGTTTTCATGCTATTACCATTTTTATTGTTATTTATATGGATTTGTTATTCCTCTGTATCTATTATGCATTTTTTAATTTTGCTCTGTATGTAAGCACTATGTTGTGAAGTGGATTCCCTGTTGAGTGTGAACCACTGTTGTCTCTTCTGAGAGTTATGATTGAATACAACATGAGCACTTAGAGCAAGTGTACTACAGCCTTAGGTTAAAGTGGGCCAGAACTCCTCCTGCTACACCGGATTTTAGGGTTCCTCCACCTGCCAAATCCCACTTTACCCCGCGACTACAGTTAAAATTATTTGAAATTAAAAATTTAGCATTCAGGAGGCATAAAATCTGTGCTACCCATAGCTACAGTACATGTGGCTATGGGCAGAGCGCCTGTATGGAAATCACCCACCCCCACAAAGCCACAGACTAATGTAACGGAGAAGCATGTGCAGAGTTAAAGACTGAAGCAGCCCCAGAGTCTGTATTGAGGTGAAGACTATTTAAGGAGCAGACATCCTGACTCCTGCAGGAACCACGCACACGAAATGAGAGAGTAACACATAGAAGAAGAGAGAAAGCATCACACTATAAGAAAAGGTGGAGAGAGCAGCTGAATTGAGTGTGTGTGTGTGTGTGTGTGTGTGTGTGTGTGTGTGTGTGTGTGTGTGTGTGTGTGTGTGTGTGAAGATACTTCTGTTACACACTCCTCAAAAGTAGACCAGTGACCCAAAAGACCTGGCACCCTGCGGGCCCCAGGTCCCAGGCCCTGGGCATATATATATGCACTTTAGTAGCACTACAGTGCATATATATATGTGTGTGTGTGTGTGTGTGTGTGTGTGTGTGTGTGTGTGTGTGTGTGTGTGTGTGTGTATACACTTTTTTTTCCGAATTACTAGAAGTAGTAGTCCACATTTGGTCAGCGTCGTCCATTTGTCTTGTGTGGTTAAGTTAGGAGTGTGTGTGTGTGCGTGTGTGTGTGTGTGTGTGTGTGTGTGTGTGTGTGTGTGTGTGTGTGTGTGTGTGTGTGTGTG
>JBBMJY010000020.1:6308419-6330400 GCA_037833715.1 Toxotes lorentzi
CTTGTGTATCTGTTCCTAGTCTACTTACTGTCTTTGTCTTTGTTTCCCACCTTTGTTGATTGTCTGCCCCGCCCTAATGTGAATCACCTGTGGCCAATTACCCTCTGTGCATATAAGTGTTGTTGATCCCCTATCTCTTTGTCAGTTTGTCTCTTGCCTCAGTCTGAGGTAAGAACACAGACTGTGGTTATGTCCCAGTTTATACCTGCTGTCATCATTCCTGCACGTGTCCCTGTGTTCCTGAGCTCCTGTCTGCACCTTTGATCCTGCCTGTGTTTGCCTCCTGATTTTGTCTCCAGGGTCAACCCTCGTGTTTCTCCATTGGACTTACCTCTGTGCCTGGTTTGCCCCCCGAGTCAGGACCTTTTTAGTTTTTGCCTTGAATTTGTGTTTCTGGCGTTTGTCCCCATTTTGGATGATTTTAAGTTGCCTGAGTTTTTTGTTTCCTATGCCAGAGATTTTGAGTTTAATAAAGACATTATCATTATCCATCCATCTAGTGGTATCTGCATTTGGATCCTTCCCCGGTGTTCTTGGCTGCAGCCCTCATAACGACTAGTGAATATAGGTTACATAGGGAGCAGGGAATGAGATGACGATGGAATGATTTTGGACACAGCCATAGCCAATTCCTCTGTGCTACAGACTATTAACAGCACATCTGTTGCCATGTTCCTTCATTATGATGAACATGGGCACTGTGTGTGCACCAAATGTAAAAAAAAAAAAAAAACATACTCCATAGCTAAATATGGTCCACAACAATACACTATTATACTTGAGCAAGGTTTGCTTAAAACTGAACTAATGTTCAAGGATTTTTTTTTTCCTTTTCATTTAGAGAAAGTATAAACTTGTGACATTTTTTTTTAGGGATTTCAGTCTTTGGTACAAGTGATGTGGGTGGACCCTAACCCTAGCTTTGGGCTTTTCATTGGTATTTTCACAATTACTAAAAAAATGTGTACTATCACCACTACCCCTCTCCCTCAGCTGAATTTAAATTCAAATGTATGATGTCTGTGAAGAGGAGACAGAGGATTTAACCTATGGGTTTGAATAGCTGTCAGGATTTGGTGTTGACAGCCATTCTGGGTGTCAAAAGTAAAATGCCTGAGGAGCCCTCAGGACAGATGAATTACTCCACTCAGAATTTTACCTCTTAATGGCTATTACACAGTGTGGTTGTAAAGCGAGAAAAGTGCCTCCAGGCCCAACAGAGAGCGTTCATGCAAATCTGAAGAGAGCAGTATTAGGATTCATAACCACCTGTCCTTCAAGAGAGATTCACGTTCCATTCATTTGAAACAAAATTGATGTATTTAAAAATCAATACAAAATTCTCTCAGAGGTGTCTGTTCTGCCCTATGAATCTATGAATATGTAATTTGGAGGAAACTTGCTCACAAATTAAGAGATAAATGGGTTATGTTACACTGCATTTGTGTGGTTTGAGAAAAGGATCTGTCCATGTTTATCTGTCAGTAAAAAGACAATTCATGTCTCTATTTAAAACCCAGAGAGTTGATATGAATAATTCATGGATTCAACAATGAAATATTGGCCCAAGTGACAATATGCTGATATTCTGTGGCAGTTATCATCTCACAGGACTTTATTGTAGGCATAGCTAAGTAAATGAAAATATAATTCTATTAAATATAATACATGAATTCATTACATATAAATAGGCTGTGTGTCACCCTTATCAAAGTAAATGTCAATGCAGTGCTGTCATGTGCGCCTGCACTGATAATAAAGCCACACAGCATGTTCGGCTTTCTTTCTTTTCTTTTTTTTCCTTACATTATGAGGGTGCAATCAGGAATATTTTTGCTTCCGTCTGGACCTCAGAAGTGTTGGTCATGAATATGAGTCTCCCTTCTGTCACCTCAATGACGTAACAGAGATTTCAGGCTCTTTAAAAAGGGATTGTCTGAACCAGGCTCTGTATATTTGCTTACCCTCACTGATATGAATAGGTTTGGCAAAATAATAGTACAATGCAATGCAGTTCAACAGCACCACAAACTGCAGCCTCCAAAATGACCATACAGTTGAATCAACACCTCTCTTAAACAGTTTCAACAAAAGCTGGACAATATAACTTTCATGAAGGTAGGATTTATTGCTCGACTGTTGTATTTTACTGCATTAGTTTTAGCTAGGTGTACCTAATAAAATGACAGCTGGGTGTACGTAGAAAGTTGCATTTACACAGGCAAATTGTCAAAGGAGAAGCTGCATATATTGTTAGTCTCTTCGTGAGTCAATCAGGACTAATCACTGTCATAATATTGGATCCCCTTTTTCAGCTGAAGCACACTAACACAGTGGAACCCATTCTGGTTATCATCCAGCCACATCCGTGTCTGAGCTCATGAAGTCAGACAACTCAGACACGGACTATATGCCGTTAGCATCCTGGTCTCGGTCCTCTGGGAAAGTCTCAACAGCTAAGGGCAGATCACCTCTGCACTGACTCAATACTTATCAAATATTCACAAGAGGGGGTACTCTTAATGAAACTAACATGTCTTACACACTATCAATCAAAGCCGCTGTTGTTGGAAACAGTAGGGATGCTAGTTGAAGAGCATCCTTAATGATACATGAAAGCATGTAGTGATTTTCATGAAAGGCCTACAAGTAACCGCAGGGCAAAGAAAAGCTCCTCAGTCATACTGATAGCTAAGCATTTATTTTTAGTGTACAGACCACCTGAGTACTGATACATGTGTCATTCATGTATCATTCAGAGTATGACTGGTAAACTGCAAACAGTTTTATTTCCCTCTGTTGATTTCTTGCCTTTTGTAACTCATCGCACACATCCACTCACAGTTTGTGGCCATGTACTACTAAGACACAGCAGTCGGGCAAGGTCAGATTTCATTTAATATACATGTTGCTTCCACTGAGAGCACATTCAGAATAAGGAAATCATAGCAGAGACAGAAAGAGAGAGAAGAGAAACTCCGGGGTTATTTTGATCATGGGATAAAATACACCACACTTGTCAGCCAGACGAGGATGTAAAATTATGGCCACTGATGCTACAGTCTAAAGCCCCAGTGAGCAGAGTAAAAGCTCCATGACATACTAACTTCAAGATATTAAGGCATTTTAAGCTGGGGTTTGGAGTTGTGACAATGATGCCTCAAAATATAGCCAGTGTTTTCACACAGCAGTGTACCAACATGTTACTCTGGATGCAGACCTCTGAATCATTTCACACATTGAAATTGTTTTAAAGTGATTCACATAGGTTGTGTGTCATGCTCACTGACAGCTGTTTGCCTGGCTGGAGAAGCTGCTGAACCAGTTAGAGCTTTGTAGGTGGGACTGAGAATGGGGACGTACTCTTCAGGACTGTAGCTACCCCTGAGGAAACAGAGGTCATGTGCCACCATCCACTTACAGCAACTGGTACAGCTGCACTGACCTTGTCCGTGCAGCTACACCTGTTGTTTAGAAGTGAATTTACACATAAAATGCCTCTTAAATCAGCACATCTTTTGGTCAGTGAAAAACTTAAAACAATCCATGATTACATTACTACATGACTATGTAAAAAGAGTTGACAAAGTCTAGTTAATGAATCCACAGAACCCAAACTTGCTGTTCCCTTCAGCTCTGCAGAGCATTTCAGCATCTGTCAGCTCATTGTTTTGGCTTCACAGCCTTTTACTTCTTTGGTTGACTCTCATTGTTGATATCAACCTTGTCTCCAGTCACAGTTACAGCTGTCCTCAGCACCAAACAGCTGACAGACAAATTTAGTGGCTAGTTGGTGAACATAGTGGAGCCTTTAGCAGCTGAAGAGCCAGATATTTCCCTCAGGAGCTGGTGGCGAGAAAGACAAAGCAAAAATGTGAATAGTTGACTTGAATTGATCACATGGCCAAAAACTGTACTGAATTCTAAGGTTGCTTCTGACCGATTTGTTCGAGCAAAATAACAGACTCTTAATAAGCCAGAACAGCAAACATGAACACTATGTCAAGCGTCTCAGTTATTAGGCTCCCAGTTTGTCAGAAATAAAGTTTTACAGTACCAGAGGTATGAAACAAGTTTTACTAGATGACAGAAATTAACATAGAGGTATGGCAGAGTATAAGTTCAAGAAATATTCCATATGCATGACAGCTCTTGAAACTAAGAACAAAAGAGAGAGAGCTGAGAAAATACATCACTCAATCAGAAGAGTATGTCTTTATAATTATACACCAGAGGGACACTGCTGTCATGGCCTAAAAGGGATGATAATTTTCTAATCATGCACAGTTGAGAAAAACACTTGATATTAATGTCATGGGATGGCAGAACAAGTCCAACTTGTAAGGAATCTAAAAAAACATTATTTTATGTTGGAAGAATGTATCATAATTGTAATATTTTTTTAAGGTCTGGACAATCAAACCACTGTTATTATCAGTTCAGAAGTTTGGTTTCTTGCATTTGATGAGTGGAAATGTCATGCTGACAGTGTACGGCAGCGGTGTTGATCTGGTTGATCACTATCGCATTCTCCCATTCAGTCCTGTGATTGCTCCGATTACTGTGATATGAGCACAGTCCTGAGGGTCAAATGATAATAAAATGAATTAACATTGAGTGACATGTTTCTTAGGTGTCCCAAGAGACACGGTGGACTTCAGCAGTCACTTCTCTACAGAGAAAAACAGCAATAACAACCAAGAGATGAACTACTATGATTGAGGAGGAGGAAACAGCAGGCAGTCGCTACACCGATAATTCAAGTTTAATCTGAGCTCTGCAGGTGTACACACAAGGAGTGAGCTGTGCACCACTGCAGATTTACTCCCAGTAGTCCAATGTTATCAGACCACAGGAAAACAAACACACACACAGTCACACACACGCACGCGAAGCTCTGAAAGAACTCTGGGTATAACCTGAATAACACTGATTGCCAATGAAGTTATACTTGATAAGAAAGGAATTGCAACAAAATTGTGTTTACATGCTGGGAGCTGATACCAGGAACTATCTCCTGCTATAGAGAACATGATACGAATCATGTTCAGCCACCAGCTTGTTTGAAAGGAGTGTTTCTGAGTCCCAAATAAGTGCAGAATGGCAGCATTCACACACAAAACGATGAGGTAATTGTCTCCATGGCGATACTGATTAAACTGACAGGCTGTGATTCTGCCACGGAGCTACTAGTCCAACAACATTCAGATGGATATATGAAACAGATGAAAACAGACATGCTGCAGCAAACAAGATTTGTTTTTGAAGAAGTTTAGGAGTTTTGTAATTTTTTGCTTGGTGCAGTTAAGCAAGTATAGCGAAAAAAATAATAGCGAAAACAAGAACATCAGTTGTTTCAGCAAATACCCAAAAACTACATACTGTTTACATTAAAGTGATAAAGCCCTGTAGCGGCTATAGGAATTATGATGCTTGTTTTAAGTCAGGTGACCTTACTGTAGAGACACAAACTCTGCAGGAGAAGAAGAAGGGTTGGGTCAGCAAAATGACAGACTTCAACACAGGACATCACTGTTCATGTCCTGTTACCTCCCAAAAGTCAGTGTCTTCTTCTTTTAGCCATGACTGCAGACGTTCCCAAAACGTTACCAAGTGGTTATTATTGTCACCATGATGAAAAAGGTCCCCTCAAAAGTATTCACTTTAACCCAGACGAACAGACAAAATGTATCCACCGACACTTACAGCTCCCTTCCTGAACAGGGCTTGGAGCCTGTTGGGTGCTGAATGGCTTTGGTGAACACTACTTGGGATGGAAATTAATTTAATAGTATTTAAATGTTATTTAATGATGCTCTAAAAAGAGTGAGAGAGAAAGAGAAAAGGGAAGAAAGAGAGGGAACATACACTGCACATGGAGGAAAGAAGAAGGGAGCTGAACTTAATTTTTATCTGGTATTTATGCAGTGAAATGTAGTGTAATTGTATGGTTTATCAGTGAACTGTACAGTACACCGGAGTCTCTGCTAATGGTGACAACCAGAGATTAACCTGTGACAGCTCTGTCCAATATAGCTTGAGCGCACAGACCCTTTTCGTACAGAGGTTTGAGTTACTGAGTCACAGAGATCTTAACCCAATTTTACACTAATGGGAGATTTTGAAGACGTGTTAGACCGTCCTCTCCATCCCCATTACAGAAACAATAAATGCAGAAATATATTTTGGAAGAATGTAGTTCATCCATCTCTCCAGTAAAGTCAGAGACACTGAGTCATATTGTGAGCCCCACTTTAGTAAACCACATGTTTACATTCAGAATTAAAGGTGGAAATTATGTTATTTTGTTACCCAAACAGTCTTAGGGTTGGGAGCATAAAGTACTTATATAACCCCAAAGACAGTGGTTCATGTCCTGCCTCCTACTAACAGTCACCACTGACTTTCTTTTTGGCAATCCTTTCCTAAAATTAACCAAGTTGTTTTGATGCTTAAACCTTAACCCTCAGGGTGGAGTTTTATTCCATGAGTTGCTTGATGATAAGGGCAAGAACATAAAAACTGTTAATAAAAGTCATTACTCATTAGGGCTCAAATAACCCAATTTAATGATTATGACGTTTTATTTTGATTTACACTTTATGTTCCCTACACTATATTCTTTTATCTATCATTTCTTAATTGGTGGATGTGTAAGTTCTAAGTGCTGATGTTAGTCTGTTTGCCCTTGGGTAATGTCAGCTCTGTTGTCAACAGCAGTTGATATACCTTGAGTTATGCCCTGTTGTGCTCATATGTCACATTTGGCAAGATGAATGATCACGGCAATATACTCATCCTCACTGTAGCAATCCATCTGATGTCAGCATTGTCAAGAGAGCAAAGCCTGCTGCATGGGTTGCAGCTTGCCTCTGCAAACCTTTGAAGAAAATCTGACAAAGAAAAAACAGCATATGGATCACACATCAGCAGGAGTTAGGAGTGAGGTGAGTTTGTTCAATAAGATACAAATAAGACCTAAACATCATAAGACAACTGAGTGACACATTCAACTTCCAGTGAATTAAATAAACAGAACTTTAGCTGATGATCCTCCACACCTAAGGCATGTAAGGTAATTCAATAAACGGAAAAATAAGGCACTCGTGACAAAGAATTATCACACTCATCACACAGCTAATGAGTAGATTTATCACTGTTCCTGACCAAAATACCTGTGAACATTTTTTTAAATCATGTCTCTTTGTTTCTTCACTTGAAGTAAATAAGGGCACAAAATTCAATTCAAGCCATGTTGTGGAAACTCCATCAAGCCACTCCAGTCTCGGCTGGTACTATTCTAGAGCGTTTCACTTTTATTACTATTTATTCCTGAAAATTGGCTGCAGGCAGTGTAAAGTAGTGGGGAGAGTGCTGAAACAAACAGTGAAGGCCATATTTTCTCTGTTAAAAGAAAAGAGTAGGAGGCAGTGCAGTCTTTTACTGGGATCAAACACGAGGCTTCAGAGTCAAGAATCATGGCAGAGCTGCTGCTCACAGCTTTTGATAGGACGTTGGAGGCTGATGTCAGTGGAAGAAAACTCATGCGTATGTGGAAAATAAAAGAACAATGCAGTGTAACATATTTGGCAAATTAGGGACACAGTTGCTTCTGGAAACAAAAGAAAAAAAATTAATATTGTAGAGTGTTAGAAGTGTCAAAGTCACTATGAATTTCAGTGCATTCAACAAAGGATGGGGATTGTAACAGATTATTTCAAGTCTCTCACTGTTGCTGAGTAATTCGATGATAAGAAGTATGATAAGGAGAGTTGTGATAATGGGGTGTTTCACACATTCAGGCTAAAAAAAAAAACTTTCTTTGTTTGTTTGTGGCATTCATTTATTTCCCAAAGTAATAAAAGTCAAATTATTCTTTCCATTCAAATGACAGCGCTATCAGGAGCATTTCATTACTGAGTTTAGTTCAGTGAGCTCTCCATTGCATCTCAAAAATGGATTTGAGCACAAGGCTGACAATTACAAAATACATTAAATTTCATTCTCTTCTAATGGGAAAGAATTAACTAAATAGCTTCACCATAGTTTTGAACTTAGAGTATTTAACTAAGCTTTTGTGGGGTTTTTTCTCCCCTATTACAGGTTGAACACCAAAGATTAAACTTTTAATCTACAGACATATTCTCAGTTTAGTGAAAAACCAATGCAAAGTGTCTTAGTGAGGTGTTGGTTTGGATGGACTGTTGAATGGACTAACTGGGCAAAAGCCCAAGAGCCCAGAAGGTCCAGGGGGCCCCTAAACCAAAGTCACTGACTCTTATTATCTGTCAGTACTGCTGTGCTAGATGCTAATTCTGGAGTTCTCTTGGGTGCTCGTAACCTGGAACTCCTTCGGCAACGGCTTAAATCCAGAGTTATCTTATCACCCCCATCATTTTCCTCACCTTTTAAGTCACCATATATACACCTTGTTGTTCCAGATCCTTGTTGCTGAGTCTTGGAGACGCCATTTCGGAGAGTTAGTTTTGTTTTGTTTTTTCCTTCATAATACTACTGTTAGGTACAAAGACAGTAGGGACATTTTTTTTCTTTCTTAAAACAGTTATATCCAGTTCAGCATTGTATGTTTGAAGGTATATTATATTTATAAGATATTCAAAAGTCATTGACTCAGCCAACCTGATTTCCTCAGACAGATTGTTCCAGAGCCTCAGGGCCCACAAACTGTAGTCATTGTCATAATGGGCCACCAGACAGGCTTTACTGCACCTTAGCACAAATCTGCCAAGTCTCTGGAAATCTAAAGGGGGGATAAATACCATTCTTCCAAAAGATATTCACCCTATTCACGTTTACTTAAATAAGAGTATATGTAAAAGCCCAGCACAAAAAAATTTTTACTTGGGTAAAAGTAAGTAATTAGTAGAAATATATAATAATACATTAAGTGACTCCTCTTGTCCTGTAAATGAGGGTTGTGACATCCTGGAAGAATCTTAGATGTTGTCCTCCAAAATCAACTTGGCCTGTCCAGCATATTTTAAATTATCATAGCACACGATAGTATGTTGATTCTATTAACATACCTGTACTCATTGTGTCTCTCCTGTAATGTCTTTTTGCCTTTAATTTGTCACTCGTCTGACTCTGCAAGTTGTTGCTGACACTTGTGATTTCAGACCATGAGCTGGATTTTTCGCATTTCTGCAGCAAAATGCGCACAGCAGGCGACCAGTCAGACTCTACCCTCAGACAGGTCATACACCCTGGTAAATAAATGTCTCTAAGGAACACTCAAAACCTCTGCCACCTACACAGGAGGTCTCAAGCCTTTCTAAAGTACATGGAAAAGGACAAGGTAAAGATGACCTACAGTTTCAATATGGCAAAGAGCAGGCTTAGGGGCAAACTCTAAAGAAACAAAAGTGTTTCTTGGAAAAAGGAGTGTTAGAGTGGAGAGTTATATAAGGATATCCTACAAGAACTTGGTGGGATGTGGGAATTATATGACAGGGTATTAGTTTAAAACTTCTTAAATCCCATGGCAGGCAGCTCTGTGAGCACTCTATCAGGAGGCTTACTTAACAAAATGTCAGGCTTACTTTCCTCCAAAGTGTAGCTGATCACTTCACAGCTCAGACTGTAAAACGGCAAAGTGTCACTGTACTTTAGAAAGTTGTTATTCATGTGAAATGTCATTTGGAATAATACACCTCACTCCTTTTGTGGAAAAAATGATACATACAGGTTTTTGTCTGGCTATGATACACGTCAAGTGAGCAGTGATCATCTGGTGGTGCGAGGTCCACGAACAAACTGTACGATGAGATCTGTTCTTCATAAAACTGGTAGGAATGTGCTTCCAATCAACATCAGAGTGATCAAAAGTGGATTTTCTTTCAGAAAATCTCTGCAACCAAACTTGATGAATCAGATGTTACTCTGACTGCTGCTGTTTTTGAACCTTTGTTTGATTTGATTTTCTTCTTCTTGTGTATTTGTGACAAGTCGTGTTTTGTTTTCATTACAAGTTACCATTGTTTTATCTGTAGTGTAGTGTCTGAATTTTGTTTTGTCTTTTTTCTTTTTTTTTTGTTGTAGTTTGTTGCAGTGAGTTTGTGAAATCCAAAGAAAGAAAGTGCATTGTTGTCATTGTTATTGTGTGCAGGCAGTGCAAATGATTTGCATACTTGAAGCCCACAGTTCAGAGTTAGAAACAAATGAATTTAAGTTTAAGCAAAGCATGGTGTAATGTATATTTTTGAATATTTTAAACCTCTAATTGAAAGTCTAATTGAAAACTTGTGGAAAATCTGAAGAAAATTCATAGAGAACAAGATGTCACATATATGTGTCGTGCTGAAACACACTGTATAAGTAAACAACTGACACTCTCACCTCTTGTGTCTCAGAACTGAACATTTTCTTTATGTTCCATTCTAGCAGATGTTTTCCTCCTACAGAGATGAGTTGTATCGTGAAAGTAACCTCATTCTGACAATAAAGTTGTCTCAGGGAGTTTGTGACAATTGTGACTTAGTGCTGTAGAAATGACTCGTTCTGTCAAAATGAACGTGAATGCAGAGCTTTTAAAAATAACGGTCCATGTAGTTCATGTGTTCATGTAGATTTAACAATCAGCTTAAATCAACCTGTTATGCAATTTAAAAATTGTATTATTTGGGTCAGATTGAGATAAACAAATACAATTTTATTTTGGAATGATTAATTCCGAAGGGTGCAGGATTAAATCAAAGACATACATAACAAAAAAAATTATTAAATTACATTTATTGCAATGGAGCTGACAACAAATACCACTACAGAGCACAAGAAAATAGTGCCAAAAGGAAATGTCCTCAAAATGTAGTTCAACAATGAGACATACACAGGCAGAAAGTTGTAAGCTATGCTCTTAATATATTCATCCAGAACCCTATCCTATCCTGACAGCTTATCCTCCTTTTAAACTTTCAGTGCTACTTACTTCCTCCTCAGTGGAGGCAGCATTTGATAGACCTGCAAGCATTTTAGAGATCAGCGCCTGGATTGGACAAACTTTTCTTCACTTAAAAAGATATTTATGAAATAGAAGTGAAATTCTGGCAAAGGGACCCAAGCCACCGTGAACACCGAAAACATCTTTATACAACTGCAATCTGCAGTGAATCTCCTACTAAGAACTTAGGGGTTTCTCATTGTTGATGATGATAAGTTGTGTTTCTTGCCTGTTTTATGAAAACTGACAGACTGTGCCTGTCCATGCTTGGTATTCAGTGTCTCCGTGTGTCCTGCACTGCATCAAAGTCAGAGTGCCATTGTAGATGTGTCAACAGCAAGCAGCCCTTTTGATCTCAGGTATTATGTTTGAACTTATGTCACCACCTGCTCAGACCAGGTCAAAGGTAAAAAATGCAGGGTTATGCTCTGTGGTATTTCATGACAATCAGCAGAGCTGGCCCACCAGCCTGAATGAGAGATGATATTTTTGCATATTTTATTTTATTTTTTTTTATCTAAAGCCCCAAAGTAAGACCAAATAAAATACAGTATTTTACTCATTTGCATCTATTTACATCTATATATGCAGCAGCTGAATGATTGCCACAGTAACTGGCATATGGAATAACAATTGTGGCTGTGTCATTAAAAGATATCAAGGTCTGGCTGGTGGATGGCAATTTTCAGTAGCCAAACTGTCCCCACAGTACCATTTACCACCAGTTTCTGTTTGGCTCATTTCTTGATATCAATAAAATGTCTCCTGTATTAGCGAATGATTCTCCTTGGACCAGAACAACAGAGTAACCAAATGTGTTATCTCTCCCGAAGCTGATTTGATTTGGGGCCCCATATATTCCCTCCTGGCAGTTCCGTACTTCCCATACAAGGACATCAGATTTCACAGAAATGTCTGGGGCAGGATCTAGACTTTTTTTTTTTTTTTCATTTCAAAGAAGCATGCCAATGCAGAAAGTAATGGATTTAAAGGGAAGGGAAAGCACTGCTTTGACAGGTCATGGCAAACCTTTTCTCAGCCTATAGTGCCCCGTGCTGTTAGTTCACTTCTAGTCAAAACTGAAAGTTGGTTCAAAACAAGGAGGCAGTTTGGGCCACACGTACAGTAGTTCTCCTAATCCCACCTATGGGTGTGCCCAGTACTAAAAATCCAAACATTACATTACACACAAATGCACCTCCATCATTCACCATTAACCAACTTCATCCAATTTGTGCTTTAATAAATAATAAACAGGTACAATTAATTTTTCCATAACTCTTTTTTCCATTACATTTCTATACAACAAAATGCAGCAGCAGTTTAGTTAGAGGTTATGTTTTGCCACTCACAGCACTTGGTTAAGGTTGGGGAAAGCTCGTGGCCTGGTTTATCACAGAAAAAGTTCAGAATGAGACACAATGTGGTTATTTACATGTAACCAAAACCATAATCTTTTCCCTAAACTTAACCAAATGGCTTTTATTAGCATAACCTAACCACAGACAGGGCTCCATCCCTGCCCTCCATCCACCCCAACCATCCTGTGGTGACTCTGCTGCTGTTAATAAAAGTAGCACTTCATTTATTCAAAAAACATGTTTCCTATAAAATGTATTTGCTGTTGCAGTTGAGTTGTATAGAAACATATTTTCTAGGGAACAAGGTTGAAGCACTACATCGTGGATGTGGTTATTTAGCCTAATGCAACCTCCCATGATGCAACACTGCAACACACCTGTGTAAGGTTCTTGTCATTGACTGTATAAATTGATTTGTCAATTGCTTGAGGTTTGAGGTGCTTGAGATGTTTTTTAACCACAAGGACACAGTGAAGAATAAACAAATAAAGACCTGAATGGCGGTTTAATTAGTTTCAGGAAAGCCGTCGCAGGGTTTTTACCATCCTGCCAAACATTTTTACAGTAGCTTAGATGTGTGTGGAATTTGAGAATTTCAGTCAAATAAATTGTTTTTGCCAGAGCTGACATTTCCAGTGAGATGCTCGCATTTGACAGTTGTTTTTTTTCTGTAGCATCACTTATTTTTCCAACCTACTTGAAAATAATTTAGATGGCCACATACAGTACCTTGAAAAAAAACAAAATTGTGTTCAAATATAGTGCAGGGTTAAGAAACCAAAGACATTATAAGGATAAGGTTTTCACTATTGTCTCTGGAAGTAATTGCAGTTCCAGTCTCCAGTTAATAGGGTGACTGGTATTGGACATCAAAGCAAAATCCAATTAAGAACCGTTGGGTGAATTAAATACCACAGCCTTCTTCCTCTACCCCTCTCTCTTTAACTCATACCTCTTCAAGCCTGTTTTTGAAGGAGCTCTCTCATACTATACTTAACTTGCTGCTTAGCTTAAGATGAACACCATGCTAAAGTTTTCCCTGTTGTTTTTTTAGTGGCTCTGACTTTAGAGGAACTTGAGAAACGGTGGCACACCAGCTGCTCCACAAGGAGGAAGAACAGTGAATCATTTGAAAACTTGAAATGACACATGCAAATCCAACATTAGATATTAGATATACTTCAGAAAGAATGCAAAGAATACATTTCTGTTGGAGAAATATTGACTTTTTTTACAGGCCTGCCCCCCCCTTTTTTTTTTTATGTGAATACCACCAAACTTGTCCACCACACTGATTCTACAATTATACTGATTCTACATTTATATTTATTTCTGTATATTTTTTTAGTCAGCCTAAAAAGCGGTCAATACTGGAATCAGCCCTTAACACACCCATCAAATATATATTTTTGAAGTTCTAGCATAGTAATTTCTCTTTGTTGCTATAACCCCAAGATTTCCAAAAAGGTCCAAGTACAAGATCTCATTGTCCTCAGTGGCAGCTACATGTTGTGTCAATGGAGGAAAAAAAAAATCACTTATATTACGAAAGAAGGAAATCCATGGGATGTTTCTAGATTGGACAACACATTGTGCTTTATGTAAAAGATGTCATGAAGGTGGGAAAAGTGTGCGCAAGCATTGTCAGTCCTTTGTGTTGTCTGACCTTGGTATCTAGTTACCAACGTTTTATGCAGCCCCCAGTTCCAGCTCATTTCTCCCTATTTAATGGTAGAGAAGAGAAAGCTTCTCAATAACTGGATTAAAAAAATGACAAACAGCTGCTCAAGAACCACTGATGGATCTTACCTAATACTTCTTATCTGTATTTTAGGACAGCAATTTGTGTATCATTACTACAGCAGGTTACTGTTAGAATAACCTTTTTTAAAACATCAGACATTTTTTCCACTTCTTTTCAAGTAAACGAGGAAGTGTATAAATAGAATATAACATAGTTTCTTTACGTTCAAACATCTCCACATACACTTTGTGCAACCTATGCTCACAAGATCACAAGCTTCTGCTCTTCAGTGAAATGTAATATGTTGAGTTTTCAGAGAGCCAATTGTATTTTTCCTAGTTTTAGCTGAGCTCCAACTCACAGCATAGATGTTGCCTTTGTCTTTATGTATCAGGCATGTGCCTGTCCATATTATAACTGTTTAAATCTTAACTCCACACATATATAGCATTTGGCTTAACATTGTACTCTGTAGTTTTACAAAGTGAATAGAGAATGGAGGATTTTTGCAGTGATTTTTGCTTGTGCTAGCAGTGGGTTCCCATTCTGACAGGTCCGCACGACCCTCCTGGGAATCTCATGAATATATTTAGGACTATTAAACCATTTTTAAAAAGCTACTTTGCATGCATACAGTCTAATCATTACAATGCAAATGAGACCGGTGGGATGGTAAATAAGGTGTGAATGAGAAAATGGAAAATGGATAAGGAAAACCACTTGGATGCACATCTGTGGGAGCTGCAATATTAGTTTGGATGCCCATTACAGACAACTTTTACTTGTGGTTTTGTTATTTTGTTATGAAGCTGCTTATATAGGCCCTTGTCACAATGCATTGCAGTTTTCTATAATACAACTTACCTGTATGTATGTGCCTGTCAAATACTGAACACTGTTGCCTGTTGTCCTTTGAAAGATGCTTTGCATTTCCTATTGGCTCTGTTTGAGTCTGTCACTTAGATATATTCCAGTGATTTCATTTAAAAAAAGCAACGACTGTGGAAATGAGTAACGTCCTATTAGACATCCGAGGTGAAATTTTTCACTGCAGCAGTCTGTGATAGCGATCTGCTGGGAGGTAAGGTCTGTGAAGCGACACCTAAACTCGTCATCCTCATAAACCACCAGGGGTCCTGCCACACAACCTACACACTCAAACAAAGATCATGAGATGTGAACAAATGTTCTCATCCATCCGATTTTACAAACACAACACACATATGTTCAGGGACATTGTGGGATTATAGAGAGACATCTACAAAGATTTGTGGGTGGTGTTTTGTATGTGTATATCCTAATAAATTAGAATTATAGACCAATAAAACTCACAAGTAAACATCATGCAAAATATGTCTGAAATAAGGAGTGGAGGGCTTTGTTGTAAATTGAGTTATTTCAAATCCAGCCAATGCTATAGTTACCACTGAGGGCGCTAACATCATGGTATCTGTATTTTTTCTAGGAATTAGGTGATTTTAGCAGAATAAGAGAAGTTCACAGTTAACAGTCAAGTGAACAAATGTAACATGAAAGGAGCCACTAGGAGTTACAAACCCACCCTTCAAAACTCCCTTGATACCACCTGCCCAGCATTAGTTAACAGGTAAAGTTGGCAATTATGACGCATTTAGCACCTACAACACCAGATATTTCCTTCAAGATGGGGTGGAGACCAAAGGCAGAGCTAAAAGTGACAGGTGGTTACATGCCTTAAAATCTGACCAAGCATTTGATACCAACTCTCACTACTCACAATAAAGAACTCAATGTTTCACCTTCAGAATTTTATTACAGTGTGAAGATGGCTTTCACACAGAATTAAGACCTTGATGTTGGGGATTTAAATTTAGAGAATATGTAATTGAAAAGTTTAATAAATAAAATATGAAGTCAAAATAGCCTTACACTCAATGCTAAATAATAGTACACCGAATAGGAGATCATTGGTTCTTTGTTCAAGTTCAGTCCTGCTTGGAATAAAAATTGTATTGCTTGGAATCCATAACTTCACTATCAGATATGTGATATATCATGTGTCAGTGTGGAAACAGATTCTGGTGATAAATAAGGGTGGCAAGCGTTCACTGCTCCATACGCCCAGGACACCATTAATTAACACTCTTCTGCATCACGTGAAGCCAATGATCTGGTCCTTTTTTATGAACACCTATTTTAATTAAGAGAAATACTGCTGTGTGTGTAGATTAGCCACTTCCCCTGCTCTAACCTCTTTTATCAATCTTACTCTCTACATTAGGAGTAATTACCTAGTGTTTTGGGCCATTTGTTTTGATCATATTATAAATGCAATCATCTCCCTACACTTAGACGAGTCTGACTTTAATTTACGAGCAGCACTGAGATGCTTGTTCTGTTTGTTTGATATAGACTGTACAGCAAACTACACAGCAGGTTCATGATAAGACCTGTCTCCAGGTTTTCTGTATGTGAGCACAATACAAACAAATAATTAATGGTAAATAGGTAAATAGAGCAGGGACCATTTTGGTCAATATTACCTGTACTGTGCAAAGGTGTTGCATTTGTAACAAAAACTTTCTCTTGCACACACTGAAGCTGGGTTTCTTTGGAGGGGGACCTTGGAGGTCTGGGGCCCTGGGGCAGTGGCTGACATTGCTCAGTTGTTCATCTAACTTTGGTATTACCTGCTGCAAATTTCTCCCTAACGGCAACAACCCAAGAGGGCAAAGACTTGTTTTTTTTTTTTCTTGCTGCCGAAAGATCTTAGAGAAATGTAAAATATATTAATGGACCAAGCAGATCACATTTAAATGGAAAGAAACACTCATCCACTCTGTGTCAGAATGAACTCTGCCGGCTACTGAAATTCAAAAAAATCATCCCATTTTTCAGTATTTCTTTGTACCTTACAGTCCTCTATCACTCATTTTCTGTGGATGGACTGAATTATTATTATTTTATAACTCAGTCCATCTGCAAAGCATGAGTAGATGGACTGAGTGATCAAATAATAACCCATGATGGATATTTTTTATGTGTTATCCAGTTGTTTTCAGACTTCATGCACAGCTCTGACAGGGTGATTGATTCCCTCGGTATATCAGGCTTGTTAGCCTGTATTAACATATCATGCTATGGAAAAATACAAAGACAGACATTCACACATACCCACATATATAACCCACTACAGTCAACGCTCGCCTCCGTCACCTTCACGCTCTTCCCTCTCCCACACTCAGAGATGATTCCTTGTCTTTCTTTTTCAGCTCTGGCCCTCTTTAGCATCTCTTCACACCCAGCAGAGCAAAAGTCCTGAGATGATTTGACCCCATCAAAGAGCTAGAATTATTCACTCGGTGTCTGTAGGATTGTTCTGCATACCAGATTCACAGCGTGATTGAATTTTCCACCTACACACTCGCCTCCTCTCTAATGTCACTCACACCTCACTAAAGCAACACTGTCATAGTCTGTTAGCCAGCTCAGTATTCCCCTGTTGTCATTGTCTTTTCTGTCTTCTTTTCTGTCGAGCAGCGGTTTGAGAGGGAAAAAAACAAGTAAGAGAATATTCTCCTTGTTATTTTCAGCCAGCAGGGAAGAAAATAACAAAGAGGGGTTTTGTTTTGTTGACAGAAATACTGAGTGGCCTTTCTCTGCAGGGAGTCGACTGTCATAGCATTTTGATACCGGTACAGTCGTATTACCAAGCACCACAGCAAAATGCAAGCAATCATCAATTATGTTGCATCTCTCATCAACACCAGAGGCTTATTCACTCTCCTGGGAACACTCAAAATGAAGTGCTTGTTCAGTTAGTGTTGTTCCCTAATGACTGTACCTGCAATACATAGTTTTCTCTCTTTGACTCTGGAGTGTGTTCAAGTGTGTGTTTATGTGTCTGTGTGTGGGAAGAGGTAATTTGACACAACCTCAATGTTTTACTAAAGGATAGATACAACAGAGCTAAGTACGCCCCTGGTCAAGCTCATTAAAATGATAACTAATTACAAATCCTGCCGATTTATTACAACTTTATTTGTTGTTCTTCAAAGAAAAAGAACAATGAAACCAATAAACTTGTAAAACAGATAAACTCTAAATAATCCATATTGAAGCACCAACTACAGCAAAAGCCAATACACCCTTCTCTAGTGAGATTCCACTCTTATATTTTTAATATTTGGTGTATCCATCTTTATTTTTGATGACAGATTTGATCCTCCTGGGCAGGGCTGACACCAGTCTTGGACAAATCTGTGGAGAGATGTTCTGACATTCTTCACATTTGATTCTTTTCAGCTGAACTTTGCTAGAGGGCTTTTGCTGCTCTACCTTCCGCTTTAAAATATTCCAAAAGGTGTACTATTGGATTCAAGTCAGGGCACACACCTAGCCAGGTCCAGCCCGGTCTCCCCAGATGGTACAAAAATTTTATCAAATTAGTTTCGTGTTTTCATTTTCATTGCAGCAATTTTCATTTTCAAAGTTTCAAACAAAACACAAAAACTATATCAGTCAGGTAAAAGAATTTACTTAAGTATACAAGGATAATAAACATTAAGACAATCAGGTCTAAATCTCAAACTTGGAATGACAAGAAGGAAAACATTTATAGATCTCAGAGGATGGGGCGAGGCAAAACATGGGGGCTAACAGCTCAGAAAAAATAACTTGGTGTCAGACCCCTCAGAGCTTTAAAAGTTATCAATCCCCTTTTTAAAGAAATCAGAAGCCTGTAGGGTTGCAAGGATCAGTGAAATAAGATGCTATTTCTTTGTTCGCTGTTAAAATCCTTGCAGTGAATTGTATAACAAGCCGTAGGTAGGCAAGAGACCAAAAACAGTAAACAAGGCATTACAGTAGTCAAACCTCATAGGTACCTGTTTCCAAAAAGAGAGAGAGAGAGAGAGAGAGAGAGAGAGAGATGAACCAACTTTACAATACCTGCCCAGCAGAAAACAGCAGACAAACAAAGTTACCAACTAGCAGTTCAAGAAGGTCAAACACATATTTCTCTCAGGCACAGCTAAAACACTGAATACTGCGTTTACATTCAGCAGGTGGCTTGACACACAGCTCCAAAGGCATGATAATGTTGTTCTGTGTCTGCTGGATGTACAGTGTGCATAGGCCATTATTTGCTAACAACTAATGGCCTACGTGCTAGCTGTTAGCCATGGTTTTGAAGGTACCATTGACCATCATGTGGAAAGGAGCCATCTGAGCTGGTTTGGGCATCTGATAAGGATGCCTCATGGACAACTCCCTTTAGAGGCTTTCCAGGCATGTCCATCTGGGAGGACACCTCAGGGCAGGCCCGGAAAACACCGGAGGGATTATATTTTTCATCAGGCACTGGAACACCTCAGCAAGAGAACATGATTGGGGAGAAGGATGTTTGGGCTACCTTCCTTAACTTTCTGCCACTAAAAACCAAACAAAGACAAACAGTGGAGAAGGGATGGGGGGATGTGTTTGTCAACTTGTTTCAATGATTTCTGCCCTTGAGCAGGTATTGGTGTTACACTACTTTCTGTGTAAAGTAATAATGAAGAAATGGAAGAAAGAATAATCCCAGTGCAAATGTGTAAGGATGATTTTCAATATTGCATTTAATGAAATTGCACAGACACTGGCTTGAATTCAGAGCTATCTTCTGAACAAAAGAGTGAACACAGTGACCTTTGTATTTGACTGCACTTCAGGCTGTTTGGCTTTGCACCTGCATGTTCATCCCATCTTCAAAAGGAAGGTGCAGCGCTGCCTCGTGTTGATAAAACACTGGCTCCAGTCTAACTGGCTCTTTGAGGGATAATACCAAGCGATGGAGAGGGCAGGGGAAATATTTCATACACACACGAGTGCACATGCACTTACTCTTTCAGTTACTTATGTAAAACTTTCATTTCTTCTCTTCCTCTCTCTGACTCTGTCCCTGTCATCTCCCTCCGTCCTCAGCCATTTCTCTGTAGTGCTTTACTACAAACACACTTGTATTTTCTCTCTGTCCTCTTTCCTTACTCTCACTGTCACTGTTGCCTCGTCTTTGCTCTTCCCTCTCTCATCTCTCATCTGTGTCCGTCTAATGCCTTGCCAATCAGAGCAGCACTATCAGCATACTGAGGAGGTTCAAGAGAGACAGGAGGGAGACAAGACAAGACAGATCCAGGGAGACACAGAAGACACGAGCAGGCAGAGGACATCTGGAGCCTGGTTGCTGAATCATTCACAGATGATAAATGAGCTATTTTGTGTTTGCTAATGGGTGAGATACATGGAGACAAACAGTAAATGAATTTACTAAAATACATTTAGAGAGAATGAGAAAATCTTACTCTGCCCTCTGAGACATTTGATCCCAAGATTGAGTCTATGATAATAAGTAAGTGACTGAGGTCAAAATCATCAGGCAACTGTAAATAAAACACTGCAGTATACTATTTGCATCATGGTCTGCATCCTGCACACTGTACCTAGGCACCAGCCTTCACCTAAACCACACAGAGTATTTCCAGTAGCTGAGAACACATCTGATATCAGGCCCAGAGACACAATAAAGAAGTAATCAGTAGTTGGATATGCAGCGGCTTTAGAAAGTATTCAGACCCCTTTCGCTCTGTGCACACTTTATTGTGTTGTATTTATCATTTTGAATGGCTGCATTTGCCAGTTTTGTCCATAAATCATGTTGCACTCCAGACTGGGTGAGGTCCATCCTCATCTCCAAGACATGAAGTGCAAGGAACTCTCTGTAGTACTGCACGATAAAATTGTGGTGAAGCATAGATCAGAACAAGGGTATAAAACCATTTCTAAAGCTTTGAGTGTTCCCTGGAGCACCTCAATAATTGTGAAAAGGAGCCACCAGGACTCTCCCTAGAGTTGGCCGGCAAGCCTAACTGAGTAACCGGGCAAGAAGGGTCCTGGTCAGGGAGGTAGCCAAGTCCCCAGTGACCACTCAGAGATGGGAGCTACTTGAAGGATGGTCATCTCAGCAGCACTCCATCAAACAGGTTTTTATGGTAGAGAGGCTAGACAGAAGCCACTTCCTTTAAAAGGCATATGACAGCCCGCTTGGAGTTTTCCAAATGGCATTCAAGGGACCCAGAGACCCTGAGTGCTTAATCTGTACAAAACACAGTGTAAAATTTATAAATTTATGGTTTAGAATCACGCTGTTTCCCTCTTTGTCTCCTGTCTTAACGCTAAGTGAAGCTGATCAGCTGATGGATGGAGCATCATTCCTATTTGTTAAACGTTTATTTATTCCTTTCAAGTTGAGCCCTGCCTTGCTGCTAAATTCCACTCTTGAACCTGTAAAATAAAAAACTGCAATCATTTCATTTCAGTTGTGACTCCTCACTGCACTTTAGGTCTGATGGAGTAAGAAAATAAGTGGTTCAGAATCACTTGTGCTGCAAAAACATCTCGGTTTTCCAGCATAGCCTGTTTCATTTTAATGTAAGCTTTGTTACACTCTACATAGTGAAATATTTCCTTTCAAATGCAGCAGACCTGAAGTTGTACAGACAGAGAAACTGTAAGGAATGAGTAACCAACCTGTGGCCTGTGTCATGCTGCCTCGCCTCAGCGGATGGAAATGAAAAATATGCCCTGCATTATAATCACAGGTGACCCTCGTACTAAGACTTGATTGGCTCCTCCATGGCCCCTTGGGTGTCCTCTGAGCAAGGTCCTGACCGACCACTGGTCCGGACCTGATGAGAATATTCATGATTCTGTATGTTTGAAAGCTTAGGAGGCTTACATTGATTTGTCTACAATAACACAGGGCGCTGCTGCCAGGGATGGAAGCTAGGACAAAGTGAAGATTTTTGACAAATGGAACAGGGAGTTTAAGTGTGTGTGTGTGTGTGTGTGTGTGTGTGTGTGTGTGTGTGTGTGTGTGTGTGTGTGTGTGTGTGTGTGTG
>JBBMJY010000020.1:6330500-6340658 GCA_037833715.1 Toxotes lorentzi
TGTGTGTGTGTGTGTGTGTGTGTGTGTGTGTGTGTGTGTGTGTGTGTGTGTGTGTGTGTGTGTGTGTGTGTCATGATCTATGAGTAAGTTGATAAACTGATATGACCAGCATTTGTTTTACCTGCAAAAACAGCAACCCTTGTTGAAGGACAGGCAAATAAGAGTCCAGGTATGAAGTGTTAGCTACAGTTTCGGTGGAAAGCTGTTTCGACCAAGATAACCTTTAAAGCTTTGTGATGCTGCTGAAGTGATTTGTGTAAATAGAGCCTTATGGATCTGCACACTTCCTGTTCTGCCATTGTTCTGAAGGGTGGCAAGCTGATACGGTAATATCACACCACCTGTGTGATAGGAAGGTTAATCGTTTGGAGGAAAATACTCAGAGCTCATTTCATTCATTGTGTTTGCTTTAATACTTGTCTGTTTATTTTGTGCTAATAAAAGGTGTGCTAATAGCAGGGAATGCGTGCTGTGTGTGTGTGTGTGTGTGTGTGTGTGTGTGTGTGTGTGTGTGTGTGTGTCCGTCTATAAATATGTTCCCATATATCACTGTGTATTTATAATATTTATTAAAGCATTAATATTTCATATTGAAAATAGGTCATGATCATATTTTAAAGATGCTGGTTATTTATCTCTCCTCTAATAAATATGATAGCAAACCAAATTATTCACATTTTATGGAGTTAAATACAGCACTGCCGTTATGAAATTCCCAAAGCCATTACTGCACTTGTTGTACTGAGATGAATACAAATGTAATGTGTCTACCCATGGAGATACTGTGAACCATGATAGGAATTGCACATCCAAACAACATTTGAATTTGTAAGTCTGAGTTCAGAAAACCATCTCAGGGTAATTTCTATACAGCTTTTTCTCTCCGGAGGCAAGTACTGTCCACCAGTTATGTGTTGATTAGAGTAAAATCTATAAAGACCTGATTCATATCGCACTTTAAAGCACCACTAATCAATATTTTAGATTAACAATGGATCAAATTTGTAATTAATCAAATTGCAATATGAAAGGGGTTACTTGCAGTGACAAACCCACAGAGAATTAAGGACAACACACAACAGCTATTTTATCACATGTTGGTCCTCTAATCAGCACATCCCAGGTGTCAGTGTTTCAGCAGCCCAGGGGAATCACATGCTTCATGCAATTTAAATTTGCTCTTATCAATATTTTTATAGTAACACTGAACATGATTGTGTAAGGTGAAATGTGTAGCTCATGGTGACAAACCCTTAGAAAATCACCACACAACTCTACGTTTCCCATCAGGTCTGTGTTGGTTCAGTCTCACCACTGTATATCTGAACTCATTTCCAACAGCAGCAGGCAGCTGTTTTCAAACCTTTGATAAACTCACTGTACCCTAACAGCCGACAGACAAAGTTAGCGACTACAGTGTGAACATAGTGGAGCATTTAGCAACAAATGAGCCAGATATTTTTTTTTGCAGCAGGAGCAGCTGATGGAGGCCAAAGAAGAGCTAAAGGAAGAGTAAATACTGAACTTCCGCTGAATAATGTGAAATCATTGGTAGGACTGTGTATTGCATTACATGTGTATCCTCATCATGTCCCATGAAAACCTGCTGCTACTACTACTCATTGAAAATAACAGAGGGCACCATTAACAAGGTGATAGTAAGTCAGTGTTGTTTTTCAGCCTGTTCTGCTGCTCACATGTGGCCAAAAAAATAAATAAATACAGTTTTAAATCAAAGCCAAAACTTGAATTGTTTCCTAATTTAACTTCTCACTTCTCCCCAATTCACTCTTTATATAGACATGCTGAAATTGTTTCACACAACAGTAATGAGTGTTCAGCATCTCGAGTCTACATTACCAACAATTGCATCAGGTATCAACATTCGCAGTTTTGACCAACTGTGACATATGGATACAACAGGAAGTGATGTCTGTGGAGGAGTCTGTGTTTAAAAAGCTCTGCTAAGCAAATAGTGGCTTTTTTTCAGTATTGTCCTGACTGACAATATTAAGTGAAACTCGAAGCATAAGATATAGATTTGTGAAGACAGGATGTTTATCTATGTCAGAGACACAGTCATCACAGTCTCACTCACACTAGTCATGATAAACAACAGCACAGCTCACATTCTCCTGGTTAAATCTACTGTAGGTACAATGCGAACTGTTTGAGTCAGGCATGAGATATGTTGATTAACACATCATTTTGATTTTCTTGATGGAATCAAAGTGAAATGAATTGAGAGAAAGATGAGGAAAAACAATACAGAGATGACAAAATCTTGTAACTTTCAAGTGGTATGACTGAGATCTGTGACTTTCACAAGCTCAAAGCTGTGCCCTCCAGTGGATGAACGAAGTGTGTTTAAATGTAACAGAATCCTGGAGGACACCTGAAAAAAAAAACAACGCCAGTATACGATCTTGAGGAGCTGATTTTAGCACTTAAGTTGAAATTATCATTACATCATTGTATTTTCTTCCATATTTTCATGTAAATTGTGTTTCAGATATATTAAAAATCTGGCTGGGTGTCACTATGGGGTACATGCATACAGAATGCCATGCTTCACTCACTCAATTTTCTCGACGCCTCAAATGCAAATGAGTGTATTTGATCTAGTGGCTGTTGTTCAGAAGACATTGTAGAGGCAAGGAGATTGGCTACCGAGGTTGATAATTAAAAAAAGGGAGACTCTTCCCTCTGCTTCCCACATTTATAAGCAACAGAACAAATTTCTCCGAGCAAGAAATTATCTGAGCTGGCAGACAAACAGATGAGTAATGTCTGGTAGTTAAAAGCAAAAGCAACCATGCTTCAGTTTAGCAAGTGTCAGAACAAGATGGTGGCTTTCTGCAAGCCTCCATTACAAGCCTTTACTAATCCAAACATGCAAATCTGTGTCTAAAAAGCACCCTTTGTGCATAATCCTAAGACAATTTCTATGGGATTAGGATGAGGCCAGAAGAAAAAGACTGGTTACAATAAGTCAGCTCTGTACTTAAAAATAACGTAACATGTAGCTACACACACTGTAGCAGACATGAATTTACTTTATCTTTGAAGTGTGTGTGGTGTTGATATAAACTTAGAAATGTGTGTCTGATTGCAAGGAACAAAATGACATTGTCCTCTCATCAATACGTCTGTTTAACAAACATGCAGCACCTTGATTTAACCGGTGAGGTCACCGGGCATCATTCATGTTTGAAGCCACAGTCTGTGAAGAAAGGCAGGGCTTGGGAAGTTTTATTTATAGAACACATTTTGTAAATAAAACCAATTCAAGATATTTATATCATCCATCAAAAACAAATGAGCAATACTAGATTCACGCAATACTGGCTGCTTTGCTATTGTTTTGATGTTTATATGGTACAGACCCAAAAACCCACAACATCTAACACAAGTAGCACCACAGTGTCTTTGTTTCCCTTTTACAGCCACCAGCTTATATTCACTGGTAATATTTAGCACCAGTGCAGGAAAACACAATGATATTCAGATACAGCAGCTAAAACTAAGGGTCTGGTGGAGTTTTGGATGACTGTACAAAGTGCTTAAACACTGAAGGTTTATGTCCTGTCTCATACCTCAAGTCATAATATTTAACCCTAACCACAATCTAAACCTAACCTCAACCAAATGGTTTCACTTTCCTAAATTTAACCATAAATACCGCCTGTGGTGAAACCAGTTGTTCGCACAGCTGCACTTGAGATTAAACAAATATGAGCCTCGCAGTGTGCCGTGATCCACTTTTGATTTTGATAAATGAGTCCAGTTTTCATCAACACCTGGGAAGGTAATGTTGTGAATGTTGTGCAGAAAGCACTCCTTTTTTGCTGACAGCCACAAATACCTTAATTGTCCTTTAGTTGCCATAATAAGACACTACAAGGGAAGAATGATGGTCAGTATGAATCGATAAAAAAAATGTAAAATATGCACGTTCAAAATGAACGTTTTGTCAGTATGTTGATAGAAAAAATGTTTGACATTTTCCCGAACACATTAAGCTCAGTCAAACTTCACATTCTGGTGCACTTACTACTTTTTTCATATGTATAAACAAAAGGATTCATCATTTGAGCTGAATTTGCTACAAGAAGTGAAAAGTTTCATATTCACTGCCATTTTTGTTCATTTATTTAATAACAATGACATTTAAAAAAAGAGATGTCAGCCAGTAACAGCACCCTGCCCTTTTTTGTTTAATTTTGTTTGTTTAAATGTGTTTGTTTCTGTTTGTGTGGTACAGTATGAATTGTGAAAACAATCATTTACTGCCAGTGTAGACTGCAGGGAAGGTGTGTGTGTGTGTGTGTGTGTGTGTGTGTGTGTGTGTGTGTGTGTGTGTGTGTGTGTGTGTGTGTGTGTGTGTGCCGATGCCGCCTCTGTATGAACAGACCCACTGCAATATGTTACGGAGAATACCTTGCAGAGAGCACAGCAGACAACAGTTCATTATTGCATAATTACCATATGCTTGTGAGACTGTGGGTTCAAACCTGGTTCAGATCCAGCTGGTGATTCATGTCCCACCTCATTCCATCTCCTCTCACTCCACTGTGCGCTATATACAGTACACTGCATCATATTATGAGGTGTCTTTAATTAAAGAGACACAGTATCTTTAAATCTTCTAAATCATTTAGGATGAAGGATGATTAAAAAAAATATCTTTTGCATGCCCTGGTCATTTTTGGGGCAGATTCAAAGCCGCTGGTGGATTCTTGCCAGTTTGTCGCAGGTGATGTCAAATTGAGGAACTCCTCTCTGTTAGAAAGACTAGAGGAAAACAAGAGGCCATCTGTGCTCGTGGAGCTTTAGAAGGAAATGAAAACAGGCTTACAAATCTCACTTTGTACGGATGTATGTGAGTGTTTGAGTGTGTGTGTCTGTGTGTGAGTGCATCGCATGTATTTGCTAACTGGCAGTGATTCACCGATAAAAGCCTACAGAGATGTGCAGACACTAAAAGATTAACAGTGTGTCAGTGTCATATGATTCAAATTTCTCTGCATTATAAATGTAAGGATGAGTTTAAAAATACACAAGACTGTGAATTATTCAGCCACTCCCTCACATTCTGAGAGGCTTTTTGACTTGATGCTGCACAGCCACAGCGAGTGAAGTGGCAAATGACTGAAGAGACCATAGGAGAGGTTAGATACTGGAGGTGAAATGTTTGATGTGGAACTGCGTTTACGTTACGCTCAGGCACTACAATACATTCACCTGGATTTAATTCAAAACAGATTGCTATTAGTTGTTAAAGAGCAGTGGAATATTTAAGCAGGGAAATATATAGCAGGGAAAACTAAGGGTCTGGTGGAGTTATGGAGTGTGCAAACATGGTGGTTCATTTGCTACCACATAGCTAAACTCACTCTTGTGTGCTACTGTCAATATCACTACTTAAAATTGAAGCAAGCGACTTATAGAATATCTTTATAAAGAAAAATTTGAAGCATGTTTTCATTTAAATTGTCTAAAAATGAATTAACGCCATTTTGGAATAATTTTTGGGATTAGATCCACTTCTTGTTGACTTTTGGCAGAAAGAAAAACATTCTCATTGCAAAATAATATCTTTCTGAGTGTCTTCTGAATTCCTTTGCATCATGCATATATGCATGACTCAAAAATATATCTAATCTTGATTCATTATGGGATGTTGCCTAAAATTCACATTGGCAGACTATGATCAGTGGGGAGCGTGTCATGCTGATCTTTAGGTGGCTTGTGCTTCATGCATAGAGCCATGTGTGAATACTGCCACCCAGTGAAAATTTGCAGAACTACAAGACTCGATGACTCATTCATGCAGCCTGACCGCCTTCCAGGGCCCTGCTGCAGAGGGACCCGGGCTGGATAATAAATTAGTCTCTTTTAACATTCACAACTGATGGAAGGCAATCTCAAGGTCTGTGAAGATGGGGTTGAAAAGACTGTTTAAATGGCATGCAAGGAGTGGAAAGACAGGAGGGGGGTGGGGAGCTGGGGGAGTGACAGAAGGAGTGAAGCGGGGATTTGAGATCCTCTGAAGCAAGAACAAGAACAAGACTGCGTAAGCCAGCAGAGCAGAGCCACAGACACTAACCATTCAGAGCAAACACCACAGCCTAGGTCAATGGAACAGAGAGGGGGGGAGAGAGGGGGAGAGAGGGGGAGAGAGAGGGAGATGTATGCAGGTCATCATTTTAAACTCGGAAAAATACATGCTTGCAACAACCCTGCAACGCTATATCTAGCCGTAAAGAAAGTTTTTACCGGAAAAAAAAAGTTTAGTTTCAGTGGCTCACAAAATGACTGGTTTCAGAAAATGTATAATTAGACAGAGGCCAGTGTACTTTTTATAAAACCTGGCACTGAACACAGTCCTCAAGGGCAGCAGGCTGTAAAAGGCTGTAAAAGTTTTCAACATCCTTTATTTCCTCTATAACACTGATGAGTAACATGTGTTTGAAAGAGGTTACTGATAGCATTATGGTTTATGTTTTTGTACTCTTTTCATTTCATGTACTAGTTTCATCTACACGGACAGCACACTACAGTACATGTTCCTCATTTTAACACACTCTGATGACACTCTGCTTTGTTTATTCTTCAGTGTGATATTTATGACACAGAAATATGTTGCTTCCCATCATATTTTGTTTGTCAGTCATACCTGAAAGTCAGAAACTACATTTTAAATTAAGCCATATGTCAAAAGCAAAATGCTGTATGTTAGTCATGTAACATCCAGTACAGAGATTTAAAGATTAAGAGGAAGCATTTAAATCTTGTAATAGAGGAGAGAAAAGGGTAGAGTAGAAACTGTTACCTTGAATGTAGCGCTGAAAGGAAATGTCACAGGTGTTTATCCATTCTCTGAACTCCTCTCTTCCATAACCTGCAGCCAAATTGCCATAAGACCTCTAAATGACTGTAGACTGTAGTCAATTTCCAGACCCAGAGCTCCATGAAGGCAAGTAATACTGCAGTCCAGTCCACCATGAAAGGTATTAAGGCAGGCACTCTATTCATCCGAGGATAAATAGCTCCTCTTGCACTTCTCAAGTTATCTTTTTAATTGTGTGTCTTTTGTTAATAAATGTTTTTGCACCCTTCATTTAATAATACAGGAGTAAATATGCATGTCTCTTCCAAAGAGCCTTCCTTTTCACTCTGTGTTCAATCACAAGCTGAGATGCAATATTCTATCACATAATTACTGTGTGACAAGGTCATTTTAGTCAAGTGAAGCCTGAATTCATTGCTGTAAACTTCATGATATTATTAAAAAGCTGCCATTAAGGGATGATAAATAAGATTTAATAACTGTCATTCATCAAGCTCTTACATGGACCTTTATGTACTGTGATTTATTTCACATCTCACCAAAATATTGTCATCAATTTAGTGAATTATGGAGTTAAAATAACCACATATTATAGGCTAAATAGCTTAAATAGGCCATACATTTCAATTCTCCACCTGTCCAACATCTCAGTCTCCTCTCCAGTGTCACTCTCAGGAAATTACATCATTACACCATTTTTAACTAGGAAGCCCCAGGGCATGGAGGTATGTGCTTGATCCATCTTCATCTGTCTCCCTCACTCAGATGTCATCCACATCATAAACTCCAGCAGCCTGTACAAACACACACCATGAAAGCCAAGGAAACACATCGTGAAGGAGCGGTGACATTGACAAAGTGAGAGTGTGGCCATAGTGCAATGTAACAGCACGCTGCCACTTATGAAAACACCTGCTCCACACTGTCAACAACTTAACCTTCTATCACTTAAAACCCCAGAGGAGGATTATACGTGACAGATGTAGGACAGGAGGGGGTCAGGGGGCGGGGGTGACTGGGGTGAGGTGACAGAAGTGACTTCAGAAATAAAAGTTTTTTCAGAGTAAGGATGAAAATAGGAGGACAGGAGGAGAGAAGACAGAGGTACAACAAACAAGCCTATAAGAGAGGTAATTAGAGAAGCTGTGAGAAGGGAGTTGAAATCAGACACTTCATTAACTTGTACAATGTGACACCATTTAAAGCTACCCACTGTCTTTTTGTGTATGTGAAGTTACCTGACACTGAATTTTATTAATGCTCTTTTATATATTTTGAGAGAAATGCAAACATCAGCATGCTAACATGCTCAGAGTGATAATGTTGACATAGTAGTTTGACACAAAATATTTACCAAATTAGCACCAAGAAGTTATTTTTTAACTATAAAATGTCCTGTTCAGTAAATGTTTTGGTTGAACTTCTTTACCAAAGAAATGTAAGAGATCCTTGGTAAAAATGTTTGTTTATGTTATGTGCTTATGTAACATCAGCTGATCAATCATTATCAGTTTTTAAGCTCTCAAATGCAATAATTAGGATTCCTCACTCAAAATCAGAACCCCGTGGTGACACTACATAAAAAGTCAGAGATTCATAAAATGAAATGGGATGCATCCTTTGGGGACCATGAATGTCATGAATGTTTCATTGCAATCCATCCAGTGTTTGTCAAGAGCCAAAGTCATGCATGGTCAGACAAACAGACAGACAAAAAAAATCAGCAACCTCAAATAAAAAAATAAAAGTTCCATTTTAAAAAAAAAATCTTTTTTTTACGCTGATGCAAAAACAAACAAGAAGAAGATTTCACCTCAGCTAGATTGTGTTGTGGGTTTTGTACAGTATATAAGGATGATAAATGTGCTTTTTCACAGGTGAAAGGCAGCTAATGGAGCAGGCAGACGTGTTAGACAAAAAGCACTTTAACAAGGACATGAAAGACACAAAGGACATGTGAGTGCTCCAGAATTAACTCATCCCTCACCAGATGACAGATCTAACATTTAGACTGCGAGGGGTGTCGTACTGTTAGATTATGTGCATAATGTGTATGATCCTATATGTTGGGAGGAGGATTTTCAGTCACTCTATCAAGCTGGTATTGTGATCTGCGAGATGCCAAACATGTAACAGGAGGACTAAGTAATGGCTGTTTTTCAATTCTTGTCAAGACATTATTTTACTGAGATGTTATTTTGCTTGGAAATTGAATCAGGGTGTCACTTTTATTGGCCAGTTAAAGCCTGAACAATAAGATCCTTGGATCTCTGTCTTTTTCCTTCTCGGCCATGTCACCACCATCAGTTTCAAAACTCCCAGTAAATGGTTCTACATTACAAAGTAGTATCTTTATAGATATATATATAGTGGAGTGAAGTGGAGTGCTGCTATAGCTCGTCTTTTTTGCTGTTACCTTTATACTGAGGGCCTGAAGTATCAGGTACTGTGTATGTTACCATTTTGCTTTACACTGTCTTCCTTCAGCTCTTTTTAAGTACTTATGGGCTTAACCACTCAGCTCTCTCAGTACAAATTGTGACTGTTTAATCCCATCAACAACAGGGATTGCTGTCAAAGCATCACCGAATTTGACAAATGACAGAAGGAGTACAAATACAGTTCAGTGGAAAACTGTTGATTCATGACTTCTCAAAACCCCACTAGCTAACTTCCCTAAAGCTTATGGGACTTTTCTGACCAGATTAATCTTCCACACTCTGACTCAGACTTTTTTCTTCAAGCACAGCAACATCAGGAATCTCACTGAGGTATTACTGTAGTTTCTGTCCTGCATCAGTTAGGACATGTTTTGTCTGCCTGGTTTTGGGCAGCCTTCTTTAATTTTTCTCTAGTCCGGACTTTTTTTTTCTGTTGGATGATAGAGTTCTTACCAGATGAGTTTTACTGCATTGGGCAGATAACACAGGCCACTGTCTAATGTATTTTACTCCTTGACAGTGTTCACAAATGATTTATTACCTCCTGTCACAGGCTCCTGATTGGCCCATTCCTGTTTAATGAGGCGACATTAACATAAACAGTTATATGAGGACATGGTTCTTGAGGTCATCCCCTCCTGCCTACCTTACCAGTCGACTGGTGTGACTATTTTTGCATTTGACGGAAGTGTGTCAGGGGTCTGACTCCGAAAACATTTAACATTTCTAGTATTTGTGTGTGTGTGTGTGTGTGTGTGTGTGTGTGTGTGTGTGTGTGTGTGTGTGTGTGTGTGTGTGTACACACAAGACAAAACACACACCCCTCGTCCAAACCCCCACACACAGCCCGATATATATATAGAG
>JBBMJY010000020.1:6340758-6423259 GCA_037833715.1 Toxotes lorentzi
TGTGTGTGTGTGTGTGTGTGTGTGTGTGTGTGTGTGTGTGTGTGTGTGTGTGTGTGTGTGTGTGTGTGTGTACAAGCAAGATGAGACAAATGCCACTCGTTCAGACCCTGACCTGAAGCCTGATATATATATAGAGGGAACTATGATTGAACTGAACTGTGATAGGGAACTATGATTTATGATCTGCTGTGATTAAATCTGATGTATGAAGGAAGGCCAAAAATGTATTCAGTGTTATGCAGATGACGTTGAATGAAAACAGATTATTCCATTGTAGTTAACTTGTCTGAGTAGTATGGAAACGAAAAACTCACACAAAGGTGCAGATTAGAACAAACTATCAATATCTGTGGGAAAAATGTATGGGTGTGAATATCTAATCAAGGCCTACCTCCCATCCACTTTCACTGGTTTTTCACTCTCCCCTGTTCACTGGTTAATTTAGCCTCACCAAACTATGTTCAAACCAAGCAAAGAAGCAATTTATATACATTACAATAACTCAGGGAGACAAATTGTGGTAATCATGGACAAGCAAATACGTTTACTTGTAATGCTTTAAGTATATCTTGCTGATATGATTTCTTCTACCTAAGTACACATTTGATCATGTATATGATCTGAGTACTTATTCCACCTCTGTCTGTACCACAAAATGTATAGTGTAATGTATAATGAAAGACATTTCAGCGTCCTAACCATGACATCCTCTGTAGATAGTTGGGTAGATTTGTTTTAGTTTGAAAACACATCCTGACTGGTTGCCTGAGATGTGGCGATCCGACGCTGAATGTTCCTCTGCGACCGCCGTACTCGATACTCAGCGAGTGTTTACTAATCGTGCTAACCGCTAGCTTAGGTGAAGAAATGGCTGAATACTCACATGTAAAATCAACCAAACTGGTTTTGAAAGGTCTTAACAAAGGGTAAGTTTTGCCCTCACTTAGCACCACTCATCGCTATCGCCTGCAGCATAATTAACGGCTAAGTAAGTGGATCTCTGCAACCTGTGGTAACTTAAGCTACAGTAGCAGAGGCTAAAAGCGAGGACGTTACATTGAAGGTTTCTCTACTGCTCAGAGTGTCCATTCTTAATTTAGTGATTATCCCTTTTTAACTTTTAACCGACTATTAACAGTCTGTTGCCCTTCGCAAACTGTTAAGCTCAGTCGGTTGTTTGAGGCTAGCCAACACATTAGCACCTTTCTTAGCTGCTAATGCTAATAGCTAACATATCAACCATCTTTCAGTTTTGAACAAGCAAACGGTACATTGTCTAAAAGTAACTTTACATTAGACAGCTAAGGCTAAAGTATTTAACCATGCAAAAGTATTTTTCAGAAAACATTAACAGTGTGGTAAATCAACGGTTTGTAATCGATTTTAAGATCCTTGTAGTTTCATTTCAAGAAAACTTTTCCAGAAGTGAACTAGCCGGCTTGAGACTCTAAATGTTTGGTTATGTTTTGCTAGGTCTACCTGTGTGATTCAACATTTAGCCACGTAATTTTTTTTTTTACATAATAGTAATTAAATTTTTTTTTTCACAGGAAAAAGAAGAAGCACAAAGATAAAAAGAGAAAAGCGACAGATGAAGAAGAAAAACCTGATATAATTGGTATGTGTATCTACTAATGTGTTTCCCTCTCCTCCTCTCCTCCATTCCCAGCTGTTCTATCTTCCACCTTTTAATCCTTTCACCCAGCCTGGCCATCAGCAGGCTACTGTAACTTAAGCTACAGTAGCCTCTTTCACTTAAACATTAATAAATAAAATGTATTTGATGTCAGCGTGATAGCAGACTCCACTTTCGGGTTTTGTTTTAAGGCTTTAGGGCAACCACTGCATTTATATTTGGATCATTGATTGTTGGATCATAGATTCACCTTTAAAGAGATTTTAAAAACCTCATTGATTCTGATTGATGCAGCGACTTTCCTTAACATCTAAACCCACTGCCATACTTGAAGTACTAATTCCATATTACAATTTGTGATCATACTGTTTGTCACTGAGTTTAAAAGCACCAGCTACAAGTTATCTGTTGCCCTGAAATACAGTGCCACTCAGGTAAACATGATTTCAGCTGAGTAAGCTTCAAAGTCAAGATTTTTGTAAACTCTAAGCCTAAACACATAGCACATGTTTTATATGAGTGCAGTTTACTCCAAAAATTGTCCTCTGAGGAGAGATTGCATCTGAATGTTGCTGTGGCTTTAAAGCAAACACTGATACCATGAGTTATTTCACCTTTTAATACGGATTTTTCTGCTCACTAGGTGGGTGGTGGTCCATCAGCAACTTTGGGGAAATTACAGGAACAGTTGCCATAGAGATGCAGAACAACGCGTACATCCATGCCCTGGATACTGGACTTTTCACACTTGGTGCACCACACAAAGGTGAGTAGACACTGCGGTGACTTCAGAATCTTCAGTGGGGGATACCTGACTTAACACACTGTATAATCACTTTTCAACTATGAAATATATATTTCTGAGCTTATCCCACAGTTGTCCAAACATGAACTTAAAACTCAATCTTAAGGTTACATTTATTGTAGGCTCCAGGCGTTGGGGGATGAGGGGGGGGTTGTCTTCAGTCCACAAAGCAGTAAGCGTTTAAGTAGTAAATCCAGACACCAGACTGAAAAGGCTGAACAGGGGTTGAGTTGAGGGGAAGGACAGAGCTAACTTTGAGTTCTCACTCACTTCTGCCTTCAGGCACTTCTTAGGGAGTGATGCTCATTGCTACAGTCTGCCCGGAAAAAGACACTACTAACAATTAATTCATCCCACGTTTTGTGAGAAACAGTGAAAAATGGTGGGGAGATTGAAACATCCCAATTCCCTTAGTGGGTGCTCATCCTCTGCATGCACATAAGCTCATTTCTAAGAGATGAAAGAGAATGCAAGCCAGCAGTATAGAAAGAGAGATTAGAGATTTTCCCCCCTTGACTGGATTTTCTGCAGCGATGGCACACTGTGGATGATACAGCCTTTGTAGAAAGGTGGAAAAATGTTCACATTCGCCTGCAGGTCAGAGGAAACATGCTGATGTTCTCTTAGTCACCTCAGAGGGTCACAGTCTGACATATTCCAAAGATAATCAGCCTTTTGAAAAATCAGCTTGTGTCACATTTTACCTCTGCTTTATTAATGCTTCCTTCGTTAATGTCGAGCAGACTCTGCTCATCCCTGACCAGATGCCTGTATGACGCACTACAAATTGCAGAAAGCTCTGATTTATTGTTAAAGGTCAGGGAGTGGCCTATTCACAGGCAGGCCACATTTTTATGAAATCACGAGGACACCTCAGCATAAAATAAAGCATTTAAATGTAACACAGCAGTTCCCTCTGTATCGTACTCCAGATGTCTCAGTGCTGGTGAACTGGACCCAGATCAGCACAGCGCTACGTAGCCAAACGGGTTTGCATTATTAATTACAAGACTGCATAAGTAAAACATGAAACAGGACTTATGCATAACCTTGGCATGCAAAGAAATGATACATGTCAATACTGATATATGATTGTTGCACAGCAATTAACTAAACCCTACATTCATAGCCTTTCCTGTCAAAATTGAAACATCAGAGTCCAGTATTTGGTTACAGGTCAATGATCTTGCATTGTAGATTTTTTTTAACCCAGCTGTTGGCTCGCTGAAAGATTTTTTGTTTTTTAAAGTAGACAGCAGTCTAATTATTCATTCATTCAGTCATTATTCATACAGGGTGGTCCAGTGAGAGCAGTTCACTCTCTTTAGCTGCTGTGCCCTTTGAACACAGGATAATAACGGCTTTAGGCAAAAAAATCAAACATTTAGACAAATATTAAACTTAAAAACTGCAAATAATGAATATGAAAAACAACAACCAGCTTAAAACCAGAATTAAGAAAGTCTGAAATCAACAATATGGATAAAATAAATTAAGATCAAATCTGATAACAGTCCAAAATGAAAGAAAAATATGACACTGTATATGGCAATTTGAAAAGCAATGCTAACAACCATAGAATTCTAAAAAAGGTAAACCTTTTTTTTTTTTTTTATCTGTTTCAGATGATGAAGGACCAGACCCTCCAGAGCAGTTTACTGCCATCAAGGTCTCAGACACACGGTGAGTACACAAAGACCACACACATTGTATTTGCTTCCATAGATAATCTTTCACCCACAGATTTATTACCCTACTTCTGCATTTTATATGAGGGATCTGTTTATATTGTCTTGTTGTACAAATGTAATTTACATCCCATGGGCCCCCCACCTCCCACCTTGAAGAGTTAGACCTAGGTTGTAGACCTATTTCTCATGTGCTGAGAATGAATAAAAAACATTCTCTAGGAAAAGCTAACAATGTTTTGAACATTAGATAAGCGTTCCTTATGTTGTCTCATTTTGAGGTATTGAAAAGGCAAAGAAGAATTTCATTTTGTGATTTTTTTTTTAAATGCTGTTGTAGAATAGCCTTGAAGTCTGGATATGGCAAGTACCTGGGAATCAACTCTGAGGGTTTGGTGGTGGGGCGCTCTGATGCCATCGGCTCCAGGGAACAATGGGAACCAGTTTTCCAGGATGTGAGTAAATGTTCAAATGTTTCTTCTCCTAATTTTGGCCCAGCTCACCTATGTAAGCCACCTGAGTCATTTTTCCCCCCATCTTACCTGATGGTGATTTATTTTTTCCTGTTCCATCCTAGTCCTGTGACTTGTGCTGTTTTGTTTTTAATTGCCTTCATGATTACAGTGACTGCCCATAAATAGCTTAATAGACCCTGTGGCATTGTGTTTCCACTTGAGTGCAACCCTTCACTGCGAGGCTTTGTTAGTCTTAAGGGATATTTTGATTGAATTAGTTTTGAAAAAATACAGATAGATTTTTTTTTGTCATTACAGTATGTGTTAAAACTGTGTTAAGTTAAATTAGAAGCTGTAAAAACAGAATCAGAATCAATATTATTGGGCAAGTATGTTGACAAATCTGTGGACTTTAGTTGTTAGTAGTTCTCAATATACTTACTCACAGTGCAGAGCTGTACAACATTTTTGCAGTTGTGGCATCTCATGTAAAAATGGGACTCTTTTTTTTTTTTTTATTGCAGTCCCCTGCCTTTCACACCTCGCCTCATGGCTGATTGGAGTTTAGCCCATGAGAGATAACACTTAGCTGCTGTCATGAACAACTAATTCATTATGCAAAATGCATCCACTTTATCACTGTGGCACATTGCTCGCCTTGATGCTTTGTTGAACCTATAAACAACCTGCCCGGCACAACCTTGAGACTCTTTTACATCAAAAATCAGGCAACCTTTCATGCCTGTCAAAACAACCATTCCCACTGCAGTTCTATCTAATCTACTACCTTCTCCTCTGTTTTCTCTCTGTTCTGCCTCAGGGCAAAATGGCTCTCCTGGCAGCAAATAGCTGTTTCATCTCCTACAGTGACAGTGGGGACATCGTGGCCAAGAGCAAGACAGCAGGGGATGGCGAGATGGTGAAGGTGATGTGTAAATTGTGTTCTTCCACAGGGTTGCGTGTTAATCCTTTCATTTTAAGCATGCAATCTCTGTGAGGACCTGACTGTTGAGATGGAAGGGGGAAAATGTTTGTGACCTCACTTCACAGGGTTCAAGAAATTGATATTTAATGCACAACTTCTCTCACTTTGTTTTTTTTTCCTCCTGAATGATGAACAGATCAGATCAAGTGTGGAACGAGAGGTCAAGCATAAAGATGACATTGCAGATGAGGACAGGGGCAACGTGAAGTCCTGTGAGATCAATTATGTGTACGTAACCTCCACTGTGTATGACTTCAGTGCTGACTTTTTACACAAGCAGCCCAATCAAAAACAAATGAGGGAAACCCATGTTGGATTCTCTGAGCATTAAACATTCAAATTAACTGTTATATGCTAGGTTCAGTAGACCTTTTTGCATTTAATGAGCAATTTAAGATCAGAAGTCCACCCACCCATCCATCCGTTTTATGCCGCTTATCCAGAGTAGGGTCACGGTGAAGTTATTTCACCCAAGTACTTTCAAGTTCGGGCATTGTTAGGGTGGCAGGCTGCTTAGTTTTAATGTATGTTAAATACACAGATTGACCAGAGCGCAATCTAGGGCACCAGTCTCATAATAAGTATAATCTTTGTGAAGCCTCTATGTTGGAGGTCAGGACTCCCACAAGGGGTCACAAAATGAATATGAGGGGTTGTGAAATGGTTAACAGGACAGGAAAGCTGCAAAAAAACATATTTTTTCCTACACAACATTAGATCAATTTTTCAGACTTATGTCTTATCTTTGCTTTTTTTCCCCTTGTGAATGGCTGAATAATGTCACCACAAATTCTTTTAATAAAATAAGGGGAAAAAATCTTACTCTTTGACCCAGCCACCAACCAGCAGGGAAATGTAACTAGGTACTTTTTCTCAAGTACTGCGTATACTAAGTTTCAGAGGGAAATGTACAGTGCAGTGACACAACATCAGTAATCATATTTGTGTTTCACAACAGCTTAACATTTTACAGTTTTAGCAGTATACCTTGCCGCACCCTCTAAAATAAATCCACAAGCTCTTTATTCCGACCAAGGAAGACAACCATGATTTCCTTCCCATTATCCTCACATTGTGTCAGTCTGCACCGACAAGATTTTGACAACAAAATCACATCCCTGGATGTGAGATCACGCCTTTAAGCTACCACCTCATCAGTCCCGCGCCTTAAAGATGCACTTGATGGCCTGCTGTTAGACTGGGATGAGAAAGCAGGCAACACCATATTTTAGCTTTCCATGCTGCGAGTGTTTTATTACGGCCCGTCCAAGGCCTATTAAGTTCCAGGCAATATGTCTGAAGCTGTTTTTTGCTTGGCATGCTTTGGCTCGTGTTCCCACTCTATTATTTGTTTTAGATGAATGCTGGGGAAATGGACTCGTCACGCTGACATGTTGATAATGGCTGCCCTTGAGCCTGTGTCTTGATGTAGTGTTTAGCGTCTGAAATGCGTTTCAAGATGGAGTGCAGCTTGCGAATCATAAAACACAGACAAAGCAAAGAAAAAGTAAATATCAAAGAAGTTCCCAACAAGATGCCTTGGTTGTTTATAGCACTGTTGAGCAAGATATTATATTAAGTGTTATGGCAGTTTGCAAAAATAATAACATGCACATTTTTAAGGGAAAATATGAAGCAGGGTGAAGTCCTTAAAGTGTATGACAGTGTAGTGTTACCTTGATACAGCAATATCAGAGCTTATTTAGATACATGTATAAATTCAGGCTGAAATTGTGTTTAATTTTCTCCCTTAATTAGTGGTTTCAACTGTTATCCCTAGAAAAACTTCCAGCCTTAGCTGAATATTTAAATAATAGTACGTGTTGATTTGTGGCAGCTAGTAGGCTTAGCTACTCAGCCTGTTGCCATTTGGCAGCCACTGTCAACATTTAAATACGCTGCTTTAGTTAATGCTTGGGCTCATTATCTGGATTTTTTTTTTAAGATTTAGCAGCTTAGAGCCTTGGTGGCAGTCCTCAAAAGAAAAGGATATGTTACATTTCTGTAATTCTGTCATTTTTAGTCTGTTAAAGTGTGTGTGGTCGTGGTGGTGAGTCATTTCTTGTGCACAACCTTTTGTAATTGTCTTATTAATGTTACCATATGAATTACAGAAAGAAGTTTCAGAGTTTTCAAGATCGCCGGCTCAGGGTTAATGAGGAAGGCACTTCCACGTTAAAGAAAGCCAGAGTGGATGGGAAGTTTCATGAAGCTTTGCTTGACAGGTAGGAAAATAAGCTCATTATATATTTATTGTCAAACACTTGCTGTAGTGTTGTTTCATAATCACTCTCCCTGAAATGTTTGTTTCTCTCAAAAGACAATTTATACAAGAGATTAATGAATTCAAACTGTCAGTTGAGTGTTTTCATTTGAAACTTAAACACTTACATTTGTGCTAAATTTAAAATGCATCAGAGACTGTCTGTAAATCCACACACGACATAATACTAAGCCAATTAAAAGGTTGGCATGTTCAAAATCCAAACACATTGTAAACCTCATAAAATGTGAAAGAGGTGCACTTTTCACCTGTTCTTGATGTGCAGTGTTTTGACTTTTGTGTTCATAAAAACACAATAGAAGGATTATCTTTATAACTAAATACTTCTGAAGCGTTGCTTTTGATTTATTTATTGTATACTGATACAGTAAAATTTATTTGTCAAGAAAAGAAATATGTCCGTTTGTGGTGGATTTTGAATTCAGTCATTTGATTTTAGGCAAAGACATTAAAGTGATCGATTTTTTTTTTTCATTACAGGAGAAGCAAAATGAAGGCAGACAGGTACTGCAAATGAAGACTCAACGTTGTAGATTGCTGCCATGTCTTTGTAAATGTCGTCATTTGACCTTTTAATCTAGCGTTAGATGAAGTTTTTGTTTCATTTTATATTTTTAATAAACATTACATGGTCAATTCAGTTTTGCTGTTGTTTGTTTTGTTTGTTTAATTTTCTGCAGCCAGTTGGACTTACCTTTGTGGTGACATTTATACACTTCACTTGACCCATTGGCCTATATACTGTAAATAATTAACCATCATTTCACTTTGCCATGGATCAACTGTTACTTAACATTTTTGTGTTAAAGGATATCCTTTGTCTTCGGAATGATTCTATCACATTTTGATCAATAAATTGTCATTTGATCTAGAACTGCGAAGGTAATGTAAACAATTACAGTACTGAAATTTAACTGATCTTTTATGAAAGGTCGTAATGTATCATTTATTTATACTAGGATTAATCTGTTTGATGGCAAATGGTGCAATGTTTGCCATGAGTTCATGCAATGAAGACAAATGTCATCTGTAAAAAAAAAAAAAAAAAGATTTTTGGTTATGCTTACTGCACAGCCAAAAGTGTGTGTGTATATATGTGTGTGCGCGCGCAGTACTTAAGTAAATGTTCTTAGTCACTTTCTGCCCCTGCGCATTATTAACACATTATTAGACCAAATGTAAAGTTGCTCAGTGAAGCAAAACAAAAATCTGTAAACGCTCTTTAAATAGATAAAGCAGGTGTCGCATGAGGAAATAAATGCAATCAACCTTACGAGCCGTGGTCACGTTAGTATTTTTCACTTCCGCATGGAAACAACCAACTGGCCTGATCTGGTTCGAGGGGTGTTGTGTTTCACTCTTTCAGTTATTTTGTACGAGTCTGCCGCTTTTATAGCAAACAAAAGAAACTAGATAGTTCATCTTTTAAAGAAAAGGCAAAAGCATGTGATTTGTTTCTGTTTTATTTGTGCAAAATGCGTTTTGCTTCCCCCGGAGGGCTTCCGGTTTCCCCTCTTTTACACGGAAGTCAGCTCACAGTCACGGGGTAAACATCATGTAATGAATAAAGAAACCGACGCTGAGCAGAACACAGTTTGGGTGGAATCTTCTGAAAATGGGTCACTGTGTTGTTCTCCTTTTAGCGGCTTTAGTCTCTGTCACATCGACACAGTTCATACCGCCGGTAAGCGACGTCTGTGCTTGATTATTGTGCCGTTTAACACCTAAAGATGACAAAGACTGAGTGTGTTGTTTAACTGCATTCAGCTGTGTTGATGTTTTTACTCTGAGGTCACATAAGCACCTGCAACCCTGTGATTTGCTGTTTTTATTTTTCTTGTATCTGCAGTATACAGAAGAGTGCCGCTCAGAAATGTATCCACCAAACGGCCCCACGTAAGTAACACTGCTCTGTAAGTGAAATTGTTGTCACAACAGCAAACACTCCCAACAAACTCCCTGTTGTGCTAAGTCACTCAAGTGTTTTGTAACGCCTGCGCCTCACACCCGAGCAATGCTGCCTCAACTTGCTCATCAACATCTAAATGCTTAAGTTGCAGTTTCTACATGCTGTGTTTGGTTAGCAGAGGAGAGACAAAATACTACTTTTACGTATTTAAGTATGAAGCAGATCAAAGTAGAAACACTCATGTAAAGTACTTCGAATTTGTGCTTTAATACAGTACTTGAGTAAATGTCCTTTTGCTGAAAGCAGCAAAATTGGGTAAATTTTGACTTGCAAAGTAACTCGGACGATTATTTTTCTGTCAGTCAACTAATCGAGTAATTGTTGCAGCTCTAATTTTAGCTTTACTTTGTTTTCCTGTTTTGTTGGCTGCTGTTTATTTTAGAAACCAAACAGCGAGTAACCTATGCTGCAGCCACAAAATGAAGGAAAGAAAATGTATATTTAGACTGGATTTTTTCACAGCTTAGTCTGTGAAAACATTTAGTGTTTTCTGTGGCTCTGGAGGAGCTTTCCAAAATCTTAGAAAATATACTTCATGATGTCTCGGTTGGAACTAAAAGGGTTGAGGAAAAACTGATCAGACAAGCAACATCATGGCCATAGTGGTCTATGGGAGAGGCATACGTTGTTAATGTCGGAGCCTTTCTGCAGTGTTTTGTCTTGCTTTTTTATTTATCTTTTTTTTTTTTTTCATTTAAAGATACACTTTTTTACACTGGTTTCTCAAAGCATTTAACTCATACGGACATCTCCACCACTTGAAGGCAGCATACTTTTTGACTGGTCAGCCACAGTCAGTTGTGAAATAGTTCAAGTTCAATACTGGTAATTGGAGGCTGGAGTCTGTAAATATGTGGGACTTTAGCATGATGGATGATTTTAGTTCCAAAATCATTGTTGACAATTTAACCAGTGAATGAGTCACCTTATTGTTTCTGCACTAGATCAGTGATTTACTGATCAGGTATTATCAGTAAATTAGCCTGCACGGCCTCAGCTGCTGGATTTTTAAATCCAGAGTTATGAAACTTCAAATTAATTCAGAACAGACAAATACAAATCATACAAATCAAACTTTTTCATTTCCAATCAGGTTCAGAGGAGCTGTCAGCTGGTACACAGTGGACCTCGACTTACCGCCCAGCAAGAGATGGACGACTCTGATCAATGACAAAAAAACAGATGTGAGAGCACTGTTCTTCAAAATAATATGTTCTGAGTCTTATAAAAATCTTGCCTTTTTTTTTTTTTTTTTTACTCATGATGTTTTTCTTTTAAGCTGACCAGCATGATTCAGGCCATCAAAGACTTGGCTAATGCCTTTGTGCCCAGTGGAACGCTGATAGAGCTTGTTGACATTACACTGGTGAGTGCCATTCCTCCTCTGAACCTCCTTTGAATTTGTATTATATTTGTATATTGTTATGAAAGCTTTTCTGACTGCACTATGCTTCTGTACTTTTCTCTAGCCTTTGATGGTGGACACACTCCCGGATCCTTTCAGTGACGAAATAAAAGGAATTGCCACAGCTTCAGGGATTCCTCTTGGTAAGAAAACACAAATGTTTTTAACTTTCCATTTAGCAATTATTTAAAAATAATTTAAAAAATAATAAAAAAAATTTCACTTTTATAATCTAGGTGAAGTTGTTTTGTTCAACATCTTCTATGAGGTGTTCACTGTGTGCACGTCAGTTGTTGCAGAAGATAGCAAAGGTGGGTCATCGTCCAGAATCAGGTTGATTAATTAACTTAAATTCATAAATCAGTCCTGAAATGTTTTTGTCTTTGCACTCTTACAGGTAACCTCATTCATGGCAGAAATCTGGACTTTGGATTATTTTTGGGGTAAGAATATCACAATTTTCAAGCGGTTTTGACTCAGATCTGGTAAAATAACATCTCATGAGCAGAGGTTGTTCCGTCTTTGCAGCTGGGATGTGAAAAACAAGTCATGGATCATTAGTGAGAAGCTGAAGCCTCTAGTGGTCAACCTCGACTTCAAGAGAAATAACCAGACTGTCTTCAAGTCCACAAACTTTGCTGGATATGTTGGCATGCTGACTGGCATCAAGCCTGTAAGTTGTTTAGTATCATTATCAAGATTCAAACAGCATAAAACCTAATTCACCGTCACATGACAGCTGTTGAGTTGTGTATAACCTCTTCCAGAATTCTGTATGTAAGACATATTTAACAGAATTTTCTTGTTTTCCTCTCAGCACGTTTTCACTCTGACTATGAACGAACGCTTCAGTCTCGATGGAGGATACGTTGGTGAGTGAAACTGTTTAGCTTTGCTCTGATTATACAGGCATTAGAGAGAAGGTCTATAGTGTTTCATAATTAATGAGTGATCTTTGTCCACATGTAGGAATCATGGAGTGGATCCTGGGGAAGAGAGATGGGATGTGGATGAGCTTTCTCACTCGATCTGTACTAGAAAACGCTAACAGGTATTTTTTTCCTCTTTGTTATGTAGAGGTACACTGTGGTTTAACCACTAGTGGCACTGGTCCTTCTGTTATTTGCATCTTGTGTTCTATTTGCATGCACAGCTGACGCACAGTGATGATGTGATGCACACAGTGATGCATATCAATGTCTGGTGGCAGTAATGTGCTGTTAAATGTTGAGGTACACCAGTATAAGAGAACAAGAAGTTAACAAGCTGATGTGCGGAATCCAGGTTTCAAAAGATTAAGGAAGAAGCCTTGCAATTTAAAAAAAAAAAAAAAAAAATGTACAAAATGCCTTGTCGCTTTTGTTATGTCTTAAGGAGTTAGACGATTCAATTTGCTGAGAATGAAATGTGACCAAAACCCAGTTGTTATTAAGGTGAAATCTCCAAAGAGTACCTTTAGAATCCTGAAACATAAAATGCTGAAATCAATTTCAAGGCAAGGCAAGCTTATCTGTGGAGCTCAGAGCATTCAAATGCTTAGCATAAAGAATCACAGTGCAATATAAAAAGACACAAATAAAGGTTTTTAAAGATTTTTAAAGAGTAGAATAAAATGGAAGATAAAATTTTTAAAAAAGCTCAAATTAAACATGAGAATAAAAATACAGTGCAGTCCAAGATATGAATGAATAGTCCCAAATCTAATTTAATAATCTCATTGTCATCAGCTACGAGGAGGCCAAAAAGCGCCTGGCTCAGACGAAGCTGCTCGCTCCAGCCTACTTCATCCTGGGGGGAAACCAGACAGGCCAGGGCTGCATCATCACCCGGTCCAGACTGCTCAACATTGATTTGTTAGAGTAAGTACTGGAGCATTCAGTGTCAACAATACACAATATTTGCATTCCTGGACACAGAATTGATTTTCTAATTGCTTTGCCTGTTAAATGCCATGGGCTATATAACCACCAAGACTGACTTCTATATAAGGGAGTCATGGGCAAACAACATAAAATAATATAACCTTCTATGGTACAATGAAATATAAGGGTGGAAGTAGTTGCTCAAAGGTCAAAATGATGCCTCATGTTTGTCTTGTGAAACACTAACCATTTGCTCAAACAGGAACTGATGACAGCTTTGGTTTCAGATCACCTGATTTAACTCTATTACACAAAGCAGTCATGAAGTGTAGCTGCAAGTCGCATACTGAGGTTTTTAACTACTATATTTCAGGATTGACCTGAAGCTGGGCCGGTGGTATGTCCTGGAGACGAACTACGACCACTGGGAGGAGCCTTTTTTCCTGGACGATCGCAGAACTCCAGCCATGAAGTGTATGAACCAGACCACACAGAAGGTGAGTACTGCTGGCACCCGCTTCCTGTGCAGAACTGGACAATTGTCTCTCTCTGATTTGAGGATGTAAATGTTTGCAGATGTAGTGGAGTGATCCCAGTCATGTGATTTTAGGTCTGAAGTACAAATGTTACATTCCTGTTCTATCAAACTGCTGAGACACCTTTGATCTGTCACCCTGTTTAGAACATCTCTCTAAAGACCATGTACAATGTGCTCTCAACCAAACCAGTGTTAAACAAGGTGAGCCTTTTCACAACAGTCCGTATTTATAAATTCAAAGCTAGTTTGATTATTTCAGTGTAAATAACATTTTTTTTTCTCCTTTCCTGCTTTTGCCTTTTTCAGTTGACCACATACACAACACTGATGCAAACGTCTGAAGGCAGACTGGAGTCATATATCCGTGACTGTCCTGACCCCTGCATGCCGTGGTGATACTCTAATCACTGAACTCTGATCAGTTTGGAAATGCTTTGCTGCTTACAGAGGCAGTGAGTAAGAAAAGCTCAGCTGATCTGGGGACAAAACATTTGATTGTTCCTTTAAGTGTTTGCACAACTAATCTCCTGAACCAAAGTTTGACGTCTCCCTGATGTCATTTTGTCGTCTCCCTGATGTCATTTTGTCTTCTCCTTTTTAGACAATTCAGGAAATCTTAAAGCTTTGTAAATACTAAGTCCTGCTTTATTCTGTAAGGAGGAAAAGTGAATCAAACGTGTAAATGTTTTCCCTCTAATTTTTACTGTATGTGGATCTCAACACAGGCCTAGGGACCTTGAGAGAAATGCACGTGTAATTAAATTAATGCAAACATTTAGTACATCTTAAATTTCTCAAATGCAGCCCATGCTCACTATTTTGTCCCTTAACACTGTGAGTGTTAGAAGGCTCTGCTTTTGTTTTTTTTTCTTCCAAAATCCGGGTTTCAGACAGTTCAGAATGTTGAGAACAGCTCAGTTACAGGTACTGTCTCACCACGACTAACCATTTAACACAGTACTGATAAATGTACCTCATTGCTGACCATTATTATTATTTTTAAAGATGTTATTAAAATGATTGACAAATTCAGCAGTTCTATTTTTATGAATCAGTTTATAATTTAAATTAAGTGGTGGTAGATTACTCAGTTATTGTATAGTATATTGTGTAGCAGTATTGTGTTGATCGTGGTTGAATTTAACCTGTGTGGGGATCCAAAAGTTGCTATTGTGCCCCAAGAGACATGGCCCCAAGTTTCCTGTCTATCAAATAGTTAATGGTTATTTTGGTCAAACTCAAAATATCTAGATTTAGACACAAGGTCCCTCTAAAAGACAGGTCCTCAAGGAAGACTTATTAAACAATTGCCTAAGGCCCCAAAAGCCCCAGGTTTCCTGTTATAATATATATATACATATATGTATATATGTATATATAATATTTCCACTCGCGTATCGTCTCATCTCCTGCTTTTCCTGTTCTGAGAGTTAGCGTTGCATTATCAGGAGCGCCCCCGACTGACTGTATTCGGCATTGGAGTACATGAACCGAACCGTGACGCGTCTATTGTGACAGTTCGGGACGAATACATGAACCGTTACACCCCTAGTAGATATTTATGTACCACACATTGGAAAGTAGCTACAAGACATGATCTTAAATCAGCTGCATCATTAGGAAAGGCCCACACCACCATTTTTGAAAGTTCCAGCATTTTATTAATTAAAACCTATTACTGTAGTCAACATTTTAATTACATGAAAATCAATAGAGACTAACCATTAACAGAACAAAACAGCATATAAAGATGCATCTGAAGGGATAAAAGTTAAGTCTGAGCCTCAAGCTCCGATATAAAGGAAAAAAGTGTTCAACCTGGAGAAACAGGTTAGCTGAAAGCCAGGCTACAGCTGAACTTCCATCCTACTGTAATCTCTTTATAATTAGGAATCAAGTGCAGAAAAGATGAGCTGTACAACAGTAAGGCAGGGCCAAGACAAATAAAACATAAAAAAAAAAAACCAAACAACTCATGTCAATCTGATACCAGGAGACTAAGGCAGATCTGAACACGAGTTTCAGTACTACAAAGACTCAAACAGAGGCTTAACTGAGCAGTATAGAGAGAACCCTGCCCCAGATTACCAGTAAATCACATTAAACGTTCAGGAATAAAATTAAGTGTTGATTATGTGTAGAGGTTTAATTTTATCTGGTGTGTGTGTGTGTGTGTGTCAGCTAATTTGTGACCAGTGTTATGAACCGTTGCTCCTTTTAAACTAGCAGATTAAGAACCAACAATCAGAAATCCAGAACAGATTGAGGGTGAAAGCATAGTGTTGCTAAAAACAGTAGATTTTGAGACATCGGTATAATTCTTTACACACTCTGGGCACCAACAGTGTCTGAAAAAGACAAAAGAAAACACTCATTCACTCCAAATGGATCGGAGTATTGGTTTGTGGATGTGCAAAAAGCTGCTCAGACCTGTATGGATGTACACATGGTAACAAAAGCTTGGTTTTTGTAGGGTGTTGGGCAACAACACAAACAAACCAGTAATCCTAACTGACAAAAACAAATCTGTAATCCATACCTGGTTCCTTCAGTGCTTCTGCATTTCCCACCAGCCCAGTCAGCGATTCAGTGTTCCCATTAAGGATCTCCACAGACAGGTTGTTATTCTGCTGCTCCTCCACTATTCTCTTCTGAAGCTCCTCCTAACATTACAGCACACATAGTATATCCATTATATATACTGGAATTTTTCCTTGAATTTGTTTTTAAGAGCTTTTTATAAAAAGGTACACATTATTTTGGTTAGCAGTTACACACCTCACACATGACTGTAAGCTGCAATGGCAAGTCATCCACCTTCACAAAGTCTTCCTCATCAGACTTCTGACTAGTGTTACCTGACCCCATTTCCTGCATCAATAATATTTAAAAAAAAAAAAAGAAAATCAATACAGAACAGCAACAATAAAAGGTCAGGTCAAAATGTCCTGACAATGTTCAGTTAAACTGGCATCTTCACACTTGGACTTACATCTACGTTGATCATGACTGGTGAGTCTGTGTCAGGACTGCTGGTAGTGGTTGACTCCTTGGGGACTTCCTGGCCTTCGTGAGAGACCGCAGTGTTTTCTTCTGCAGCAGCAGCAACAGCGGCCTCAGCTTTACTCTCCTCCTCTGGACTCTGGCACGCCGCTAAGGTACGTTCATCTCCTGCGGAATTCACAGTCCCAACTGGCTTGTTGATTTTGGCAAGACAAAGTTTTATGATAAAAGACAATAGACTGTTTAGGAGTCTGAAAGATTTCTATCACACGAGACCCAGACTCAAATTGTGCTGCTTGTAAATTTCCCTCTAAAAATGATCAAGAAGGCCTCACCCTCATCATTCTCTGAACTCCTCTGTTCAGTTTTTGCCTCCTGGGTTTCACTGGCTGTTGTCCCCTAGAACACGACACAATTACAAAGGTCAGATACAGACAACAGGTGTTTTAGTAAGCTGGTTACTGTTGTCCTCACTGTTATCCTGACCTCCTGCTCCACCTGTCCATCAGCAGAAGCCTGCAAGGAAGTTTGGACATCAACAGGTCCGGCCTCAAACTCCTCAATTTCCTCCTCTTCATTCTCATCTTCCCCACTGCCATAGTTTGTCAGGGGCTGAGTCTCTGCTTTGGAGAGACCTGAAAAAAGTGCAGTGCATGAATGCCATGTAAGTGTGAGTTATGTAACATGAATGCATTTATACAGCATATACAAACACATCCAGGCAAAAAGCACTTGTGGATGGACACAAATATTTTCATTTTGTTGTGCTATGGAATAATGTTTCAGTGTGACAAGGTACAGTGCTTTCAGTTTCAAGTTGAAACTGGCCTGTGGTCTACAGAAGGCAGAGCCTGATGCATCCTAAAGATAAGTACTGAGATTGAAAGTTTCATTTTAAAAAGAAAAACATGGAAAGAAGCAGGGAGTAGAAATTCACTCTTTAAAACTAAAATAAACCTTCACTTACTGATTGACAGAGGCATTCCCTGTCCAACCCCTTCATCCTCATCTTCCTCTTCAACCTCTGAGGCTTCACTACTCCTGTTGTTCTTCATCTCTGTCTGCAGGTAAAGCTCCTGGAGTGTAGAATCACCTTCCTGCTCAGCCTTATCTTGGTCCTGGAAGAAAAGACGACACTGTCAACACAGATTACTGATTTTGTAAGTCATATTGGCAATTTCAAGATCAGTATTAAAATTACTTATGACTTGTCTTCATCTGATTAGGTTTGAGAAACTGATTTATTACCACTGGCTATCTTATTCTCACAGTGGGAGGAACAATTTAAAATCAAGAGTCAAATTAGTTACATTTGTAAAACTTTGTTAATTCCATTTTTTCATCACACAAAGTGGAAACAGAAAAACAACTAACCTTGAGACTGTGTTTTGCTTTACAGGATTGTTCAGCCTTCTTCTTATTTTTGTGTTTGGCTGCCAAAGCGATGCTGCTGCTGTTGTCCAAATCCTGCATGAGCCTAAAGAAGGCCAGTTCATTGAAGAGGATCTCTGAGATCTCCACCAGAAGGTCCTCTCCACAGTCCTTCAGAGTGCGGCCAACAAATTTGCTAAGAGAGTCCTGGTGCAAGAAACAAAGCATGAAATGTCAGACAGACTGTTCTTTATTAGATCTGCTTAAAGGCAAATTGCCACTGTTTGAGGAATCTGGCACTGTTCATACCTGCAGGATGCCTCCCAGCTGTCGGTGGAAAAAGCGGACAAACTCTTTGCTTTCATCATTTTGTTGGGTGAGAGTAAGGACCATGCGCCGCACAGATGTCAACAGCTGGAGGGAGCACACCTCATCCATGTTCTCCTAATTAAAGAAAATATTTAGCTCTAATACCTGTAGACAAGCAAGGTATTGCACCCAGTATTGATGAAAAATGGATAGAGTCCATTTTAAATCTGCCCCAAAAATTTGGATTTCAAATTTTAAAGTTAAAAAATCATATTAATTTTCACATTAATTTCTAGCCAGTACTTTCACATTCAATTTGAACCTTAAAATGTTTAGCAATGAATTTCTGACAAGCACATCATTTTAATTTAACAGTTCAGTTCAAGAATAAGAAATTTATATTTTTTCCAATTGCAATACATTCTCTGCTGGCACAAAGTTACAGACTCCTGCAGTCTCCTCCTCCCTGTGTTGGTTATTCTACCTTAAGGAAGGGTATGACTTCTGTCATGATGGCTTTGATCTGACGATCCAACTGCTGCGTGTCAATCTGAGGACAGCGCACGTCACCAGTCGCATCCCCTGCTCACACAAAACATAACATTGCTATTTTGTTTGAAGTTAAACCGCAAAATGAAAGGCAGTGGTTGTGTTTCTACAGTTCTTTGCACATGTTGCAATCAGGCAAGTTTATGTGATTGGGTACCTTCCACTGGTTCACCAGCGTTAGCGGAAGGATGTTCAGCATGTGAGACTTCAGAGTCTGCAGTGCTGGCGTTGCAGGGGTTAAATTCAGCTTTAAGCTTCATGCGCTCATACTCCCTAATCCTGGCCAGAGCTTTGTCTAAATGAATCACCGTGTTGCCTATCAGAGCAGCAAAGAAAGGAGAGCAGGGAGAAACAGAAGTGGGATATGGAAATTTTTAAAATCAATGCAGCAAGAGAAAAGAGGAGACAGTAATGGATATTAATGAATCTACAACCAGGTTTACACTAGAGGATCAAACAAATTATGCCAGGCCTCACTGCTCCCAATCTATGATAGTGAAGTTCCCCAATCTGAGAGTCATTTGGTATGGCACTGGAGCACTCTTCCACAGCCATACAGTCCTGTTCTGAAAGGTAATATTGTTTAATTCTGGCATGTAATATTGATCCTGGGGTGTAAAATGGTTGGTATACCAAGACAAGCCCTGAGAAGCCCTGCTGGAGAAACTGGGAAGGGGTACCTCAGTTTGCTATAGTTAAAGGTAATAAGCACAGCAATTCAGCTGAACACCGGGATGTGGAAAAAGGTAGGTTTTCCAAGCTTTAACCCCTTGCTTCCCGAAATCAGATGCTTAACACATGCAAAACTATACCCAGGTCATCATTAGCAAATGGCTCCAGGTTGGAGGAGGTTGACATGGTGCTGTCATTGTCCACAGATTCTACATCATCCCTCTTCTTCATTGTGTCCTGTGTGAGCTTCAAGTTTTTCTCCACCACCTCCTGAAAAAGATGAGTATTCTGCTTTAAGGCACACACTAACACACAGCATTCACCTAACTTTCGCCCTTGATTGTTTTAAATGTTAGGGAATGGATGATTCAATGCAGAACCACTCCATAAAAACAGCCTGACACCCCCTTAAAGCATTCACAGAGGCAAGAGAATTTTTTTCTTCTACTACAAACAATAGCAATGGTAGCTCCTCTTGCCATTCTCCTAACATGGAAAATTAGACATTTCATCCATCATTCTTGAACAAAGGCATTATTTAGACAGACAAAAGGCCTGGCTTCTAATTAGCAGAACTCTGGGGACCTTGGCCCAGAACAAAGAATGCATGTCTGATCTGGAAGAAGAGACATGGAGAGATGAGGGTCATTTTTTTTTTTTTTTTTTTAAACAGACAGACTTCTGAAACCTTGCCGGCAAGTTAAATTCAAAGACAATGAAGATGGAGTGAGGGAAAATTAAAATCAGAGAATAAAGAGAGACATGGAAAGATGACAAGAGACAAGGCAAGAAAGGATGAAAGGAGACAAGGCCGAGGGAGGAACTAATCAAAGATGTATTGAAATACAGAAGAGCAAGCACGTAAAAAAAAAAAGTAGGGAAAGATCTCAGTAAGGTTTGAGAGAAAGACTTAAGAACAGGCAAATACTCAAACAGAAGATAAGAGTAAGAAAACACAAGATGGGAAATGTGAGAGAATTCCAAGCTAGGAAACAAGAATGTGTCTCTTACTGCATCACTGGTAGCCAGACTCTCACTGGGTGTCAACTCAGACTGAGAGCCTGCAGCCCACACCACAGGACCAAGAGGAGGCAGCTGGTCCTCAGCTGCACTCTTCTCTGCCAGGTGCCTCGTCAGTATATCCTGTGAGAAACAAGAAGGGGGGTATTGTAACCATAGCCTGAAGCTATCAAGTAATTGTTGCGATATCAAAAATCAGATTACATCACACAAATTAAGACACATTTTGGATTGCCCAACAAATATCCAAGTTACATAAAAATAAGATCATCTTTTCAAAAGCACCCGAGCAATACCTAGATTTCACTCTCACTCACGTGCATTTGAGCTCTCTACTATGCATCTGCCTCTAACTCAATTTCCAATAAGCTTTATAGGCACAAATGTTAATGCTACATTATTTCCAAAGCTAAATTAAGTATTAATTATTATATTTTTTATGAGAAAACAAAGCTGATTAAAATAAATCACAATACTTTAAATAATACATTAGAACATATTTAAAAACAAAATGGTGAATAATTAGAACAGAGAGTGTTTCCTTTTTGTGATTCCTCTCTCTGGTTGTCACAATTTCCTCAACTCCTCTGTATCTGTAGGGTATCAGACATGTCCAAGGCCACCAGCCTTTACTCTACTCTCCCTAAAACCCATAGTCTCCTCATGATGGACATTTCAATTTCAGTGCCCCCTTACCTCCTCCTAATTGTCTCTCATTATCTCCTGCGGGTCTGGTCTACCCAGAAAAGACTCTCTCAAATATGACAAAAGGTTTAAAATGATCAAGACAGCCCTAATTATGGAAATAGTATGGGAGATCAAATTCCCTGTAACCAGCTGCACTGCCAAATGTTCTGTGCCAAACAAGTCTTCTAACCTAGAACCAAGTCAATAACGTGGCCCATGTTTTCTTTAGGGAAAAAAGACCATGGGTGTAAATCAGAGGGAATATCTTGTAGTCTGAGCCCAGCCTTAAGGGTACATCCATACTAGATTCAGTATTTAAGTAAGTATATTACAGTATTTTTTCTCCACACAGATTAGCAGTAAGCCGGTACATGTGTCTTTGCTTACCTGGAGGGAATAGAGTGCCCTCTGCCGTAAGTAGTCTGTGTTGAGCAGCTGCAGCTCATGGAAGAGCTCGATGAGAAAGTGAGGTCGGGACTCATTCTGTGATATCAAGGTAGCCACCTCAGAATAAATGGTCTCCCTCAGAGCCTCGAACAGAGAGAAGTCGCTGCTTGCATCTAAAGGTTCAAGACGAAAGAATGGGCATTTGCATAATCTCATCCATGAGTGAAAGAGAACAGAACCGTCTGCCCTCCAACTTAGAAGCTCTGATTTAGGTTAAGCCACAAATAGCCCATGAATGGGATGTTGAGGTGACATAAGAACCAAATGATGCTTGGATTCACATTGTGAGTTTACCTGGTGCTTCTGTGCATGCAATTCTGTTAGAGAGGAAGGGTGTTCTCCAAGCATACGCTGTGAGTAAGATAAATTAAAGTGACAACAAAGTAATTTAACCCAGGATTAAAATTAAATGTGGTCATGACAAATGTGCAAAGAAAAGTAAATTAAAATTCTATCAAATGATATGACGTTTTAGTAAAAAAAAAAAAAAAACATTTCAACATAGAATAGGCCTTATGAGGATATTAAATTTATACACAAAAAAAGTAAACACAGACAAAAGAGGAGTGAGGGTGGGTGCATAACTTTCACTACATGTAGTTTTAACCATACCAGAGGAGAGGTCATTTCTTTTATTCCCAAGCTTAGTCTTGCTGTCTAGTTTCTCTTGAGTTAGCTTGTCCAGCAGACTCTGATTCTGATCCTTCTGACGAGAAGGGGCTGCCCTCTCCTGGGCAAAGTCCGCAGTGCTGCTAACACTGTCACTGTCGTGGCCTGAGAGACACACAAAATAAATTAAAGAAAACTACCACAGAGATTTCTTGTCTAATTTGGTAACAGGAAATACTTGTTACCTTCATTGTTCTTGTTGTGCCCTTTGCTCCTTCTTCGACGACTCTTAGAGTTGGGAGTCTTGCTTCGGGAGGCCAGGTTCGCTTGTGCAGAGGCCTTACGTCCAGCTTTGAAAGTCTTTGTTATGGTGGTGGGGTCAACAGGATCAGGCATGCTGCTGAAGCTTTCCTGTGAAGCCTGGTCAAAGTCTTGAGGTCTGGAGTGGCGGTTCACGAAAGTAGGGGAGGAAGAGGGCGACTCTTGTGATTGTGTTTTAGATGGGTGGCGCTGGACGGTATTGTTTGTGTAGGAGGTGTTAAACCAGCCAGCTGGTCTAAAGGGGTCATGTGGAAAATAAATATATGAACAACAATGTTGCATGAGCAAATGCAAATGTGTTTTCAGGAAAAAATGATGGACATACCCTCTTTCTGTTGTTGTGTTAAGAGGAGAGCGTTGCAGTGGAGGGGGGAAACTCATGTACTCCGTTTTGATAGAGGTGTTGGGGTCTAATTGCTGCTTCTGGTGGTCAGGTGCAGTATGACCTACTGTACCCTGAGGGAACTCACCCATGGCAGGAGGGAACAGTGGATACAAGTTAAAGCCTGCAGAGTGAATGAAAAAAGAAAAGGCTTAATTAGCTTAAGCTAGTGGGTTAATGGTCCAAAAAACACAATTAAATCATGACAGTAGGACTTTTGGCCTTTCATTTATGCACAACTGAGTCACTTTAAAATATATTACTTACTTCAAATTGAAAAGTTCTAATTGAAAATGAGCATTTGTGCCAGTAATAGAAACAACACTGTTTAGCCAGTGTACAAGAACTACATGTTCCATATTGTGGCAGTGCATTTTCAGAAATGCAATCACTCTTACTTTTAGTATCTAAAAGTAAGAGTTGATGCACTCTACATTGCATCATAACCAAAAACCATCTTTAGCTAGTCTAGAAAAAAATGTTTTGTGTCAGAATTACACCCAAGAGCTAATAAATATGCATATCATACTGGGAGGGAACGGGGATAAGGCAGCTGTTGACATGTTTGTTGAAGGATGCAGGGTAGAGGAGAAGGGGAGGAAGACACCAGGAGAGGCTGAGGGACCAGAGTTGGATTCCTGGGATGGGCCCTGCTTCTGTGTTTGCCAACCTGATGCTGAAGAGGAAGGCTGCTGCTGTTGTTGCTGCTGCTGGCGAAGGAGGTCGCTTAGGACCTGCTTTAGTCTGGAGGAAAAGTTTGGAAAAATGTTGAAAATTTAAAAAGTCGTACTGATTGATACAAATAAAGTGGCAAACATATGCGTGCTACTGCTTTCACCTTTGCACATTGTTTTGCTGCCAAGCCAGCTGGGTGTAACACTGGTTGAGCTGGTGCATGACCAGGTGGACCTGTGGTGATGACATGTTGTTGGGTAGCAAGCTGTATTGACCCGTCAGCAGTGTTTGCAACATGTATGACAGTGTCTGTGGAAAGAGGTGAGAGACAACAGAAATGATTATTATTTATTTTGTTTTAAAAGAGAGAGTAAAAAGAAACCTATCCAAAATCCAATGTGGCTTCAAACTAAGTCTAGAAATGTGTGTCAGTTACCAACATCATTTACTGTCTCTGCATGTGCATGTATTTTTTCAGTGCACCAACCTGCTGGTCCTGAAGGAGTGTTTGACACATGCTGGTGCTGAAGTCCAGCTGTCTCTGCAGCTGGCTGACCTGTTCCTGCCAGTGGCATGAGCCCTCAGCAAAGGAAAGTTCTGAAGCCCAGCGCAGGTTTTCTTGCCGTCGTGTACCTCCATGCTGGCTCGCAGACTGGTTCAAACTTCTGGACTGCTGCTGCTTGGCCTTAATCTTGTTATGAAGATGTCCACTACCCTCACCTGCAAAGGCTGGTGGCGGCTTCAGGTTACTGGAGACAGAGGAAAGTGAACACACGATTTTAAAAGCCATATTACAGTTATCAGTGCTGGATAGTAACACAATTCCTTCAGCCTCCACTTTATCTGACCTTCCTTGATTATTCCTGTTACTGTATGAGCACTGGTTCCTGCTTGAAGAGTAGATGTGAATGTCATCATCAGAGCTGCTCTCTGCACATTCTTCCTGCTCCTCTTCCACCTCAGCGCCCATCTCTGAGTGATACTCATCGTCGTCGTCGTCATCATCATCATCATCATCATCAAGGTGGCAGGGAGTGGAACCCCAGGTCGCCATTGTCCTAATAGCACATGAGCCAAATGGTTCAAGTGCTCTGCTAAAATTTGTAAAATACCTAAACAGCTAACCAGCTTCTAACTTGGACATATATGAGACAGGCCACTGGAGAAATATGTCACCTACCTTTCATCCCTACTGACAGGTTGTGAGGGTGTAGCAAGGCTATCTTGGTCATCAGTGCGACGAGGAGAGTCACTGAGACCGCTACGCCTCTGGTGTTCAGCCATCAAGGACTCTAAGTGCTTTCTGCGTTGGCGCAGTTCTTCCCGCAGGATCTGGTGGCGACGCATCTCTGACCAAAGCTGCTGGCAGCGCAAGAACAGAGGGGTTCAGTTACCAGATCTGTACTGTTCTGAAGATGCACATCACATTTTGACATTTGAGTCGTGGTAGTCAAGGGTCTTACCTCATTGTCAGTGACTGAAGAAGTAGCTGCTTCTGGAGCAGTGGGTTTGAGCACAGCCGAGTTGGTTTTTGGTCCAGATGATGAAGAAGCCGGCATAGTGGCCGGAGTGGAAACTGCAACTGGGACCTTTTTGAGCAAACCCTGCTGACTCAATGTGCTGGACATAGATGACTAGGAAGGAGACAGTGCAGGAAACAATATATTTCTTTTACAAATTTACACTCAGTTTACACTCAGTTGCCAGTTTATTAAGTAGACCTAGCTAAAATTAATGCAGTCTAATACACCAGCTGTGCAATAAATCCTCAGTTTTAGAAAATGAGGTGTTGATTCAACTTCATGGTTATTTTAGAGCCTGTAGTTTACGCTGCCGTTTATTTTTATTAAAATACCTGGAGGTCAGGGCAAGCCCACTGCAGGTCCTGGATCTTGCCTTGAATTTCAATGAGTCTCTGACGTTCTTCATGGAGTTGCTTCAATTCCTGTTTCTGCTGAAACAGTTTCTCCTTATATAACTTCTCCCTATGCCCACAGTAGTGTTAATGTAATGCAAATTAACCAAGGTCAAAGCACAAAGACAAGAAATAAACAGAATGCATTCACAATTGCATTCATTGCACTCAAAAGAGATCTTTCATATGCTACACCTGGCCTTGCTGGAGAGGGTTAGGTCTCCGGGATTCTTAGATCCACCCCCAAGTGGCCTAGCTGCAGTAGCTCTGGTATTGTTTGGTTGTTGGTGTAGAGTTTCATCCTCATTAGCTGTTGTACCATCTGTGTCATCACTCTAGATACAGACAAAAACACACATTTTAAATGCTGTTTAGCACAGAATTGTGTCAGTAATTCCATACCAGAAAACATATTATTCTTCATGCAAAGAGTTAGACACCCCCTTAACTGACAAAAGAAATTTCCATCCTAGAACTGCTTTTCAAGAACAGCTTTTGAACAGTAAAACTGACGTGTTGCATCTTGTGCAACACGTCAGTTTTAATTTTATTTAAAATTATACAGTTTAACTTTAATGTGAAAATACTAAATTCAGCCTCTATTTGCTAGCACCAAGCACCAAAGTCAGAAGAGTTTCAGATCCTACACATGGGGGCTTTATCAACCTTTCCTTTCATTCTGCAAGTCAAGAACACCTACAGCTGCACTGTAGTGTCTTAAATATTATCCAGTCATCTGTTTCACCTGAACCATGGCCACCAGTTCCTGCAGCTGCCGTAGTTTCTGCTTTGCTGTCTGTCGATGAACCTTTTGGGGAAAACCTCCATCATTCCCCAGGCTGCTCCTCCTACTAGACCCCGATGCCTCACTATCTTGAGTCACAGCCTGTGCCCCTGCATCATTGTCGATACAGTCCTCATCTTCATCCTCGTCCTTCACCTGATTATAAGATGTGTCCCTGTTGTACTGGCACTCTAAATAGGAGAAAAGTTGTAGAAATATTATTATTGTACTATTACATTCTAAAATGTCTTGCTTGACCCCTTAAAACTTTGCATTAACACAGATCTCCAACTGTGTGCTCCTGAAATCACAGCGCTCTTCTTTTGATAGAAATAGTTTATAGACATTTTTGTAATTTGAATTTTATTTTGAGAGTCAAAATGCATCGCGGTAGCTGTAACTGAATATACTATTATACAGTATTAGACAACATATCTCCCCATTACTGTTGTTGTGTGCCTATGCCAACACATATGAATACCCAAGACGGATGTTCACGTAAAGCGTAACAGTGGTCTGTGTCAGTGTGTGCATGTGAGCACCTATGGCTGAGGGGATGTTGAGGCTGCGGAGGTTGGCTGCTGAACGGTTGTTGATTTCACACTCAGTGTTGAGTCTGCTGTCCCGGTTGTTAGTGCCACTACTCCTAACACTGCGCCCGTTCGTCAGGCTGTTCAGGTCTGTCCAGTTCCCACTGCGCTGAGGGTTTCTAAACAGATCACGAGCCGCATTTGTTATGGATACATGCCAGTAACACTACCGTACTGTAATTTAAGTTTGTTATGAACAACAACAAAACTTTCCTTCTGTTCCTCTGACTGGAAGGGTTTCTATAAAACTGTGGTTTTAATTGGTTTATTTAGACACCCACCTGATGTTAGTTACAGGCTGGCGGTTCTCCTGCTCAGAGTCAAACATGGCCTCAAACATAGAACCGTCTTCCGTCTCATCTTCTTCCTCCTCTTCCTCATCATCATCATCCTCTTTCACATTCTCATTGACCGCATCCACCATCATATCAGAAGTCTGCTCATAGTACTGAACTAATTCCCGTAGCTCATTCAAACGCTTGTGGACCTCCTTGAGCTTCCTACAGGAAGCAAAAAAGAACAACAAATGTGTAGAATTAATGTATGCTAGGCTTAATAATTAAAATGGTTGAGTGACACACCAATGTCTTCAAAAAGGTCAAAGTGCAGAGGCACATACAGAAAACCACCCCTACCAGGGGTGAAGGCAGAGTGTTTTGTTTAAAAACACTTTAGAAGAGGCTGAAAATTGACACCTGCTTCTGATATTTGACCTTCCTATTCAACTACTTGAAGCTGTGTGTTTTTGTGCGTACTTGAGCTTGTCTGTGGAGTTGGAGCTGTCCTGGTGTTGTGTGAGTGAAGGATGAAAGGAAGTGGAAGCTGAGGCCCCATTAGAGCAGAGAGCAGATGGACAATCTGAGGATCCTCCCATACTCAGACTGCACTGTGTTGACAAGCCACGACCTGAAGGGAACCACATGCAGTTCATTAACAATTTACAGGGAAAGATGCCACAGAATTATCACAGAAAAGATTCAGAAAGACTCTTACATGAGTTATTATTGAGAGTCTGGTCTCTGAGTGAATGCAGCTCCTGCAAGATCTTGTCCATGGTTTGCTTTTTGTCTTGGAGTTCTTGGAGCTTGGTGAGTTTTGCACTGGCAGCTGTTGTTCCAGTGTCTAGCCCTGTGTGTGGCCCAGAGGCAGAGTGGAGGAGCGGCCTGTGTTGAGGTGGGCCAACAGTCTGGGGAGCCCTAGACCAGCACACCTCTCTGGAGAGGGAAAGACTCTCTGCTTGGCGACGGTTGTCTGGCACTGCTTTAGTCTACAGGACACAGATAATGAAAGACTTGAGCTATATCTTCTTTATTAAATTTAACACTTAATATACATTTCTTGATAAAATAATTATTTTAGAAAGTTGACAAAGGGAAGGCAGACTGTTCATGCCAACACGACAGACTCAAACTGTACAAAATGAATATCTACACATAATGTTGAAGTAATTACTAAAAGTTGTTTTAAAATCTGAAGTACATAAGTCAGTAGACATTCAGTGTATTAAATATTTCTAAATGACATAATGCTATTATTTATGGAGAATATGGCAGCCTAGTTGCAGTGCTTACAATACCTGAGAGTCATGTAGCTGGTTGTGGAACCGCTGGATCAAATCGTTTAACTCATCATTCAGTTCTGATGTGATGCTCAGGCCTGAAACACTGCCTGTGGTTTCTGTGACAACTAATGACAATGAAAAATGTCAAAGGAATTAAACATAAGAAAATATCATTATCCTAACTTCAAGTGGTGGACAGATAAATCTTAAAAAAAATCAGTGCTAGCAATCAAATGTTCATTAAAAGGATTCCAGCTCAGTGGTACTGAGGCATTTCTTCCTGTGAAAAAAGAAATGTATACTGCACAACAACCATTAGTCTACACTTAGCTGTGACTATGTCAGTGTGTATCTCACCAGTGTCTTCAATCACAGCAAGTGCCTGTTCTGCACTGTGCTGCATGGCCATTAGAGCTTCCTGCCGGCCCTGCAGGGCCCTGAGCTGCTCCTGCTGCTCCAGCATCTTCTTCAGCAGCTCATGCTGCTTACGCAGATTCTCCAATTCTTCCTTCTGGTCAGCACGTACAACTTCTGGCCTACCATCCTACAAAATCCACACCCATTACAAACACTGAGTCTACAAAAAACGCGCAACAGCAATACAGCTCTGTTACTCAGCAGAAAGGGTATAAGAGGATTGTCAGGTACTGACATTGCAAATAAGAATAACATACAATGATAAAGGTAGAAGAGGGGCTTATTGTTCTGTTTCCTCATGTCAGAATTTAAACACAACATAGAGTCATCTGGTACCAATAATAATACTGGCTACAGACAATGCAACAGAGAGCATTATGCAAACAGTCCCCAACAAATGTACATACCATTGCATTTGAGGCATCTGAAGAGCGCATCTCAATGTTAAGAGACGTGCTATCTGCCAGTGAACTGGAGCCCACTGCAGAGTCCAGGGTCCCCACGTCATCCTCCTCATTCTCCTGCGCCTATTAAAAATGGTAGAGAGAACAAAACTGACTCAAATAGGAAAGTATATGAGAAAAAATGTTTTGCGCATTTTTTAAAGGTAAAGTTAGTAACTGAAAATGATTCAAAATACATAGATGGAAATGCTTACATGCTCCAACCTCCAATGAATTTAAGTCTGATCAATAAAAATTTTTTGTATATTGTAAGAATACTATATATGTCAGAGAAACACCTAAATCAAGGTACAGAGATCAGGAAAAAAAAACTACCCCATAGCAAAGAAAGCTGGTATACTATGTCCCAATTTTATCATCATAAGAAACATGACTCCACTGTTGAAGTGTGTCAGGCCACAGAGAAAGAGCCATTAAAAATATATGTGTGGCAGGCTGCCAAGATATCAACAAAAACAGGTTCCACTTCAGCTATGAATTAGTTAAGAAACATCCTTTGCATATGACACAGTACATTTACCAAAATTATACGGCTTTACCTGATGGCACAAAAGCAGATTCTATAAAAGATATCAGCTATGAAGCTCGAGAAACAGTTGATATACTTACCAGCATTTTCTGCAGGAACCGTAAATAGGACTTCTCCTGCTCCTTGAGGTGGTCGATGAGATGAGAAAGACGCTCCACATTGGCCGGCACATCATTCTTCTCTACCAGGTCATCCCTCATGGAGCTGGCCTTACTGATGTACTCCCGGATCTGTATCAGTTTGCTCACCACCTGAGACCATTTACAGAGAGGAGGGTGATGTACAGGTGTGGGTTTCAGAGGAGTAAATGAAGAGAAGACAAAGAAAAGCGTAAGGAAAGGTGAGCGAGCATCTGTAGTGACAGCTCAGACTGGGCTGAACAAGGGCAGAAAGGGGGTTGGGCAAAAAACTCACTGGGCACCAAGGGTGGCATATTTATAAATTGCCCTAAATACAGCCTAGTTTCAGCTGCACTAGCTCTCCCTCACTTTCATCCTAGTTCTCGTTTCACAGTAATAGCGAGAGTGCTGTGATACATTGATAATGCCAAATCTACATGTGAACACATACTTCAATTAAATGTGAAATTAATGTCTTTCAAAGCATTATACTTAAATAAAATAATTAAAAGTTACAATCACCAATATTTTCCTGAGTTTCATCCATGTTCCTAGTCAATGTTAATCACCTTTTGTACCTCAACCCTCTCTAACAGTGAGGTGAGCCCACTGTTTATATTCCATTCTGACAACAACATACAATACAACTTCCTACAGTAAAGTATTATCCTAATAATACATTAGAGGATGTAGGGACAATGTTTGTTCCAACACTGCCTTTGTACAGACAGAGGGTTTGTAAGTAATCAACAAAATTTGGTGTGCCTGTAGGAACTGTTTGCATTAACTTTCAAACCTTCACTCACTTCCACTGCTGGAAAGCTCTAAGTTTTCAATTTCTTAATCCCCCAAACCGGTTTACCGGTTACCTTTGTACCATTTAAGGTTATTCACTGGACTTGAACTGCTGTTGTGGAGGTGTCTGCCAATGTTATTGTAGTTTTACCCAAAAATGTTACTAAAGAACCATACTTCAATGACTCCACCTTAACATTTGTAAAGGCAGTAGGACTTTTCTTTCTCATAAACAAATTTTATTAAACATGCAGAATATAACACAACTTTCAGGGTCTACTCAAAGCATGTTAAAGTTCTGTGCATCAAGTTTTAGTTCAGTACATTTACTAGGGCACAGACTCAATAAAATTTTCTTAATTTCTTAGCCATGTTAGCGACATGGCTATACGGATGGCACTGTCTGTCTGTCTGTCTGCCCACCACTTTGGTCTAGACAAAATATTCCAAAAACAACTGCATGGACTGCCATAATATTTTGTACAGACAATGATGGTCCCCAATGGATGAAACCTGCTGACTTCTCTGATCATATGACTTTTCCTCTTGTGCAAGCATCAGTCTGGCATCTATAACTGATATAGACTGTGACAGTGTGAAACTATGAAATTTGGGACATATATTCAAATTGCCAAGACGATAAATTCAAATTACTTTGATCATCCTCTGAGTTTTCCTCTAAAACCATTAGCAGGTTGAAGTTTGTACTTATTCAGTAAAGTATCAACGAATTGGCAGTTTTGTACAGAATTGTACAATTGACAAACATTGTTCTGCTCAATCCTCCTACAAGACAAAGACTAAACTTTAGTAACCACAACACAAAATATTACCTGGCTGCTGTCTATTCTTTGCTCTCCTCTCCCATAATCTCTGTGCACCAAGGGCCCTCTCTCTGTGCCGCCATGGCTGAGCCTTGGAGTTTCCTTGGTAGGAACCACAGGGGTTAACGTATCTCTGAGTCCTGCGCTCTGCTTCTTGGTTTCCTTGGTGATTGCTGGGGTGGCTGGGGCCGAAGAGGAGGGAGGGAGCAGTTCCTTGCTTTTGTTAGTGTTTACATGCAGAGGTAGGAAGTTGTAGGGTTTCTTATTCTCTCCAGCTAACTGGCGCTGGTTGTTGGCAGCTGTGACACGCCCCTGGGAGTCACTGCCGATGCTCCTCTGAGTAAGACAAGAAGATACATGTCAGACAAATCGCCACTCAAGATTATAGGTATTTTCTTCTAAAAACCAAAATACTATAAGTATCTGTAATACTATTTGTAAGTAAGCCTTACAAATACTTGTAAGTATTTGTAAGGCTTACTTACAAATACTTACAAGTATTTGTAAGTATTTGTAAGATTTTCACTCTGTTGTTTTGCTTTCTCCAGTCATTTTTGTACACTGCTCTGCCATTCTGCCACCCTCAGTGGTGTGACGGAACAAAGTCAGCCAAACAGCTCCATACTAAACTAAAAAGGCACTCAGTGGAGCACATACCTCCACTGAGGCCAAATATTGACAAAAATGTTGAATATTGCTCTATCTCACTATGTTAAGAAAACTGATTAAGCATGTCTGGATTCGCGCCTTTAAGTAAATCTGCACCAAATTTTAATGGGTTCTTCCTTGGCCCATATGCCATCCCTCCACCAGGTTTGGTACAAATCAATCCAGCACTTTTTGTGTAATCCTGCTGACAAACCAACAAACAGATGTGGGTGAAAGTACAACCTCCTTGCTATCACTTCCTCCATTGGCTGCTAGAAAACCAAATAGTCCATTGGCTCTTAATCACTGAAAAAGGACTACAACTTTATATTTTGTGACAGTGTGATAAGGTATTTTTTTATTTCATGTTCTTGATATTCTACTGGTAAACTAGTAAAACTAGTAAACTAGTAAAACTTGAAACTTTACAGTAATGGGCATCTGCGCTGTGCTCTAAAGTGCTTTTAGTAGTCAAAAACTCCACAGGGTGCCTTTCTAATTTTACATCCAACAAGGTGTGTGTGTTGTTACTGCACAACAGCTTGTCTGTCAGAAATCACCAGCAGCAAATGGAGCCATTCACAACACAGCTGACATATCACTACCAGTAGGTCACTAAAGACACAATATATAAAAAAAAACAAAAACATCTATCTTTGTAGTCCTGGGATGCAAATAAACAGCATACTGACCACAATCAACAAAAAATACATATTTCTATAGGGATACAACAGCTTTTTACCTCATCCAGGTCTGTGAAATTAATCCTCTGACGCAGTTTGTCTAGCTCTGCTTGGTCTGGGACAGACATCTGTGTAGTGTATTTGATGTGTGGAAAGGAATGAGGAGTGCGTGCTCTCCTGCGACCAGCCCCAGGAGTGGACTCTGGCGAAATATCATTAGTCAAGCGGCTCTCCACTACTGCAGCTGCTAGCTTCTTCTTGTTCTTCTCTGAAGATCGATTGGCTTTCTTCTGCTGTACACCCCAGTCCTGATCAACAGAAAAAAATATATTTTTGCTGCTTATTATTATGTATGTTACCTTTTATAGGGACAAATATATAATGTGTATACTGTTCACATCAGACACATTATGGCAACAGCAACCATGATAGACACAAGACAGTGAGATATATTTTACAGAGCAAATGTACCTTACAGTTTGAATGACAAATTTCTGGTAAAACTGGCTGTTTAATAAAAGCAGTAAGTGTTGAGGAGTCCCTCCAGTACAACATTATGTGAAAATGAAACTGCCAGTCATTTGTCTATAGTTTCTATCAGACTCTGACCATCTCTTACCATGTTGTTGAGTCTATCTTCCAGACTGCTATTGGTTACAGTCCAGTTGTGCAGCTCTTCTGAACTGTCATCAAGAGGAGTGCCCCCAGTTGCCATGTCGCCCACTTACAGCTTGCTGGAATCCACAACAAACGCATACTGGTCACCAGAGAGAAACCACAAAATAACGGGCAGGTTTTACAAGTCTACATTAAAAACATTCATCAAAACTGACATTTTGCAGTTCAGTAAACTGCTTGTTTACAGCTTGCTGGAATTCACAAGCTGCTTCACATTGGTCCCCATACAGGACCACAGAACAACAATCAAGTAATACGACCTTAGGTTAAAACAGCAATTAAGTAAAGTCACGCATTTTGGGCAGATATATAACGTTTCCAAGCAACGTCCATACCTGTCACTGTCACTCTAACGTTAACCTAACGTTAGTACATACAAACAACAGCAAACCTGAAGCTAACCTGATGAAATGGGTTCTTGGCTAACCGCAGTTCGCTATTATTAACGACGCATTGCTCATCATACGATAAACGATGTAACGCAAACTACTAACGTTAACGCTAATGTAATTAATTCAGATAGGTTTTATGAACCTGGTTTGTGTTAACTTTTAAAGCTAGTGGTTACAGGGAAGAATCAAATGCGTCATTTCTTACCAACTGCTGTTAATATTAGCTAACGATAACGCTCCGATTAACAATCAGCTTTAAAGGAACGTCTGTCATTTACGTTGATCGTGTACCGTTGCTGGCCAGTTTGTGTGACCTATCCGTTAACGTTCGCAGCCGTTGGGTTTTCTGTGCGTGGCCCGCTCAGATGCCCGGGGAAAAACAATAAGACATTCCCTCCACAGCGCAAAGAGTTAGCGCGAGGTTTCCGTCACTGCTTCCCGCAGGGACAGACATCGGCTAATATTAGCTTAACGGACAGAAAGAGCAGCGACAAACGGTAGAAAACGCATAGTTAGCGTAAACAAACAATAAAACGTGAGTGTATCGTTCTTGCTTCGTTCTTGCTTTGGGAACTTTAGCAGCTCACCAACTCCAACCTAGTTCCGTCCCACAATCGCCATGGCAACACGCAATAACCCCGATCTGCATCAGCTAACCCGCTGGTTAAAATTACTTTGATTTTCTGTCGACAGAGCACCCTCACAAAGCATTATTTGTGTCGATCAAATCACAAAATTCGATGATAACGAGTCGCCAAAGTTGCCAAGCTTGCTGGGATGACTGGCTAATGCTACCTAGCTTGCTAAAAGGTGCTCAACACTGAGCTAACTTTAAACGTCTCGGTAAAAGTTGAAGCAAACAAGCATCTCAGCTAAGCCAGAAGCTGTGGATTAAGTTAGTTATCGCAGTAATGTTGGTTTTGAAAACAGAACTAACTAACCAACCTTAAAATTAGGCAGCTAACGACAAACGCAGCAGGTTGACAAAATACGGGTTTTTAGTCGTATTAATTAAAACTATGCTAGCTGAGTTAGCCTACATTTTACCGTTCACAGTGAAAAGTCAAAGGAATACCGTTGCCTAGCACTTCATAGATTGCAACAAATGTTTCACAAATTCGCTCCGACTCTGGTTATAGCCATTTGGTATGATGGGATTTGGTACAATAACGTACTCTCGGTCCCAAAATGCAGCAACTCATGAATGTGATCTTGGCCTGATATCAACACTCCCATACAGCAGGTGGCGGTATACATTAGCTAGTGGCTAAAGTTCGACCACAGGAAGGAAACAGTCGCACAGTCGATCGCTGTTTGTTCGTCGAAGTAGCAAACTTGTGTACGTTAACGTGGTGTGTGGATGGTTAAATTGGACGGAAAAACTACAGTCAGCTAAGCATTTATTCCACATCCTTACTCGTCATCGATCAATATCGGATTTCGAATGCAAGTTTTCATTTTTTGCTCCGCCCCGAGCGAGTTGTGTCGTCCGTTATCCAATTAGCTTTCAAAGCTACCGTGAGCTAGTTAGCGAAGGAAAGCTAACTCACTAAAGAAAGACTGTGTACGACATATTTTTCTTTGCTGGGGTTTTTGAGTTTGTATTGCTGTGACCAGCAGATAAGATAATGGGGTCGTCAAAGAAACACAAGGAAAAGAGCCGCGACAAGGACACAGAAGAGCGCCGACGCGAACATAAGAAACATCGCCACAAGGACCGAGACGCTTCGGATCGAGATGGGACTCGGGATAAAGAGAAACGAAAGCGCTCCAGGTCCAGGGAAAGAAGTGGACGGGAGAGCCGCAGCAAAGGTGAAAAGAGCAGCGGGGAACCACGCGTGAAAAAGGAGAAGGTTGATCTTGGATATGAGGAGAGCAATGCAGAAGTGGAACCCCAGTCTGCAAGTGGAGATGCATCTCTCAGTATTGAGGAAACAAACAAACTCAGAGCGAAGCTGGGTCTGAAACCTCTGGAGTTGAATGAGAACAAGAAAGAGCTCGGTACCAAAGAGGAGCCAGTGGTGGCTGAGACCATAAACCCTGTTCTTATCCAGCAGCAGAAAGAGGTGAGAGAGAAACTTGCCGCTGTGAAAGAGAAACGCATCCTGAACCAAAAATTGGGAAAAGTAAAGACCTTAGGTGAGGATGACTGGTTTGATGACACAGCTGCTTGGGTGGAGAGAAGCAGAAAGTTGGCTAAAGAAAAAGAAATGGCAGAGAAAAGAGCCAAACTTCTGGAGGAGATGGACCAGGAGTTTGGTGTGAGCAGTCTGGTTGAGGAGGAGTTTGCTCAAAGCAAAAATGATGCCTATACATCTCAAGATCTAAAGGGATTAAAAGTGCAACACAAGGTGGAATCCTTCACTGAGGGTCAGACTGTTGTCCTTACCCTACAGGACAAAGGTGTACTTGAGGAGGAAGAAGATGTGCTTGTAAATGTGGGCCTGGTTGACAAGGAAAAAGCAGAAAAGAATGTGGAGTTGAAAAAGAAAAAGCCAGATTACAAGCCTTATGAAGAAGAAGAGACTGTGGATGACATGGTAACGTTTAAGCCCCGCTCTGTTCTTTCAAAATATGATGAGGAAATTGAGGGCGAGAAGAAGAAGAGCTTCCGGTTGAATGCTGGGGGCTTTGCTGACGGAGAGCGGGAGCGGGAGCTCCAGGCCATGAGAGATGTCCTGCGAAGTCAGGCCCAGTCCTTGGAAATGCCTGCTCTCACGCTCGCCTCAGAGTATTACACACCCCAAGAAATGGTGAGCTTTAAAAAGACAAAACGCCGCGTAAAGAAGATCAGGAAGAAGGAGAAGAGCACAGCTGCAGATGAACTTCTCCTCGATGACACTCGCAGCTCTGATTTTGGTTCCAGGGCACGCGGTCGAGGTCGCAGACTGGTGGATGAAGAGGGTGAGGAGGTAAAGGAGGAAGAAGGCAAACTGCCAGACAGTGTCCCCCAGATGTCTGATGATATCAGGATGGCAGAAATGGAAATAAGTGATGACGAGGACTTTGCACCTCCTGAGCCAACTGTAATTGAGGAGGACGAGGCAGAGCAGGAGCTGCAGAAACAGCTGGGGAAGCAGAGGAAGCTGAGGCAAAAACAGCTTCTCAAGGACTCTGGGGAGAAGGTGGCAGAGCAGATTAAATGGCTTGGTAGTGGTGAAAATGACAATGATCCTGAAAGGAGGGACAACATTGTTTTCAATGCCACCTCTGAGTTTTGCCGAACTCTGGGTGATATTCCAACTTATGGACTGTCAGGTAACAGAGAGGACCAAGAAGATATTATGGACTTTGAGCAGGAGGAAGAGAAAGATGATGCTGGAGGTTCAGACTCAGAAATGGATGAGAATGTTGGATGGAGCACTGTTAACTTGGATGAAGAGCAAAAACAACCCGACTTCTCCACAGCCTCGGCCACCATTTTAGATGAAGAGCCCATCGTCAACTCTGGCCTTGCCGCTGCCTTGCTGCTTTGCAAAAACAAAGGTCTGTTGGACACCCAGATGCAGAAGGTAGCCCGTGTCAAAGCACCAAAGGGTGCCCTACCCAATGACAACTACTGCATTGAGGACAAGATGGGCTTTGATGACAAGTACAGTCGCAGAGAAGAATACAGAGGCTTCACACAAGAATTCAAAGAAAAGGATAGTTACAAACCTGAAGTCAAGATTGAGTATGTGGATGAGTCTGGGCGGAAACTCACTCCAAAAGAAGCTTTCAGGCAGCTTTCACACAGATTCCATGGGAAAGGGTCTGGAAAGATGAAGACAGAGAGGAGAATGAAAAAACGAGAGGAAGAGGCACTTCTGAAGAAAATGAGCAGCAGTGATACTCCTCTAGGGACTGTGGCTTTGCTTCAAGAGAAGCAGAAATCTCAGAAAACACCATATATTGTGCTTAGTGGGAGTGGAAAAAGTATGAATGCAAACACCATCACTAAATGAGTAATTGGGGAGGAGTGAATTATGTTTATTACAAACATACACATACAAACATACATACATACACACACAGAATGTTTTAAGTAACTGCTACACTTTCGTGCTCTAGTTTATCCAAGTGTCATTGTTGTAGTAAAGAATTGTTGAATAAAATGAATACAAATGAGAAATGTTTTTTTTTTCCTTTTCTGTTTAACATTTTCAAGGTGAAGAGTCATTCAGAGGCCACCTGTTGTCAAAATGAGATCATTATTTTAATGATGACCCTGATTTGTTTTCATAATATGAGCGGTGTCAATTTGAATGTCTCTGTTGAGTTTTAAGACAGCCACCGCCCATTTTGTGGCATGGAGTTAGAAACAGTTCAGGTAGTAATGAACAAGGGGAACAAAAGTGTAAAATGCACTTGGGTTCTGATTTTAAGTTGCAAAAGAACATAGCAAATTTCATGTGACTTTTAATAAGTTAAATGTGGGTTACAGCAGAAAAAAATGACAGTAATGCAAAAATATAACCACTGAAAATGTTTTGTAGAATTGCACACAGTGTAGTTTCTCTTTAATTACCCTAGAAGATTGACACATACATATACACAAATATACAATGTGTGAGGATATTTAATAATGTAATTGGTGGTCTTTGACTTTTGTTAACTTAAAGCAGATAAGCGAGAATACAACCTGATATTACAAGTGACTGTTCCACAAACGTTTGCCGCAGACGTCCAAAATCAAGGAGGAATTTTTTTCCCCAGTAGAGGGCAGCCTTGTAATGGTTTCTTAAACGGCACATGACATTGGTGAGGAATTACCAGAAGGGTGTCCCACTTGTTTTAAGTCAAATTAATTTAATATTAAATTAAATTAAAACATAAGTATTTATTTATTTAGATATTACGCAAGCAACTGTATTAAAGGTTTTAACTGTACTGAATTGTTTTAATAGCGAAGACATTCTTACAGTCCTTAAGATTATCAAATAGCCAATAAGGCTTATAGCAGGATAATCACTATAGGTAGACTGTAAATTCGGTATTTTTGTCACATTATATATTTTATTATTTAATTTTATTTTATTAATTTATTTCCAGTTGTGGTATGTCGCTTGTTATCAGCGGAACTAAAGTTGACGGTTAAGGAGCTGGTCGACCGCTATTTTGTTGCGCAACCTGTGGCAAAGTAGTTAGCAAAGCCGTCTACGAGCAAAGCTAATACTAGCGAGCTAACATCGCTTCATCCAATACGACATGCTGGTTGAAGTCTTGCACGGAAAAGGTCGGTGCCAGGAAAATATGAACATATCTTAGTTAAAACAACGAAACTCTGAGAGAGTCGCACAGTTGAAAGTGATCGTTCGCATCGTCTACGACGTGTCAGCTTGTCTGACAGCTTCCTGTTGTTTAGCTAGCATCGGGCTTAGTGACGGACGCTGTTCTAAGTAGCTTTGATGTTTGGAAATGGCATCTTGTTCCTCGAAGTACTTCACAGTATACAGGCTGTGTTTACGTGACGCTGGCATATGATCGGCGGGTTAAGATGACTGGAATCGGTAATAAATTTTATCAGCTTGGGAGTTGCCGTTAAGACGCTTGAATCGTTAGCTAAACAGAGTCATGTCAACTCACCACCATTTGTTATGCTGTAATATGCTGATTCCACGTTAAACTCGATACCAAGGTGAAAACTATCGTAGCGTCATTATAGAAAGCGCTCAGCACTAATGCCAGACTCGTATTTGGCTGCATTCATAGCTTTACTTAATGTTTATAGCTGTAACAATTGTAAACCACATTTTCAAGTGTGGAGAATTCAGTATTCATTCATGATATACAAATTGCAGTACGTCCAATAATTAAGTATTGTAATAATTCAGTATAAGTCTTGACTATTTTTTTTCTAAGGCTCTAACCTCACCCAGTGAAACCACAAGCTGTTGTGATGTCAGAACCTAAGCCCCCTACTCCAACCCCTGGAGACACATACAAGGGTTGGCTCTTCAAATGGACTAACTACATAAAAGGTTATCAGAGACGCTGGTTTGTTCTGAGCAATGGACTGTTGTCATATTATAGGTAAGTTATATCTACATTATATAATTCTACAAGATTTTCATGGAGTGAACAACAAATCAGTTATTTAGATCCCTACATTTTTTTTATCCTTCGTTTTGTATGTCTGCAGGACCCAGGCAGAGATGGGTCACACATGCCGAGGCACCATCAACTTGGCCACAGCCAATATTGCTGTGGAGGACTCGTGCAATTTTGTAATTTCCAATGGTGGAGCACAGACCTACCACCTGAAGGCCAGCTCAGAAGTAGAGCGCCAGCGATGGATCACTGCTCTGGAGCTTGCCAAGGCAAAGGCCGTCCGTATGCAGGCTGAATCTGGTGAGAGGGAAGAAGCATTGATTGGAGACACAGGAAAATCCTTTATTTAGCTTTTAAAACAGCTGGTATGCCAGGCATAAATGTGTGTATTCTGTGATATTTCTTTGTTTTGGTCATATTATCGTCTTTTCCTCTTCATTAGATGACTCCGGTGACGATTGTCCTGCAGTGCCCCCCACCTCAGGCCAAGGTGGGGGCTGCCGTAACACAGAAGTCCAGTCCACATTACGAACACTGAGCAGCAAGGTGGAAGACCTCACCACCTGCAATGATCTCATTGTCAAGCATGGGTCTGCCCTCCAAAGGTATCAGTTATCGGAGAAGACTGACTACTTGTCATTCAAGGAAGAGAAGGGTGATGGCAATTTTGTTTACTGTGTTTGTCTATTTATTTGTTTTTTAAGTTATTCCTTTATGTTACACACACAGGTCTTTGTCAGAACTGGAGGGGATTCGTGTTGGAGGGGACATGGGGGAAAAGATCCGCCAAGTTACAGAAAGGGCCACATTGTTCCGAATCACCTCTAATGCCATGATCAATGTAAGTTACCCTAGTACAAACCACAGAGGAACATACTACACTGTTGTTGAGTCTCTCACTGACATGTTGCTGTTGCGTTCGCATGCTCCCCAAGGCATGTAGAGACTTCCTCTCCCTGGCCCAGAACCACAGTAAGCGCTGGCAGAAGGCCTTACAGACTGAAAGAGACCAGAGGATACGACTGGAGGAGACTTTAGAGCAGCTGGCTAAACAGCACAACCACTTGGAAAGAGCTTTCAGAGGAGCTACAGTTCTCCCCCCTTCATTCAGCAATCCCGCCTTAGGTAACAAAGGTAAGACTCTCAACCTTAACTGAACTTTAGTCTTTGGAGCCTTACTTAATCCACCATGCCTCATACCCCCACCAGTCAGCTGAGGCCAGTTGAGCCTTTTAATTGTTTATTGTTTCACTTTAGGTGGTGTTTCAGGAAAAGGTGATGCCAGTGATGAGGATGATGACAATGAGTTCTTTGATGCTATGGAAGACCCAGCAGAGTTTATTACTGTCCCTGCTGACCCCAAGTATCACAGGTTATTAACTGTTATTTCTTTGCAATTGTCAGTGATTTTTTTTTTTTTAATCTAAACTTTTTTTTTGTTATTTTCTCTCCTTGTGTACTGTTTTATCTTGACTTTTCTGCTGTCTTTTTTCTCTGTTCTGCAGGAGATCTGGCAGCAATATTAGTGGGATCAGCAGTGAGACTGGAATGGACGATCAGTCGGTAAATGTGTGTTAAGTTTGATTTTACAAGCAAGTTTTGATCTGTTCTGATTTGTTTTCTCCCCTCCTTATCAACACCGCAAAGTTGCTTGATCATTAGGGATGTTTTCCTCTTTCTTCTTTCAGTTTGATGAACTGTCTTTGGTTTCCAACCCGGAGTCTCCCCTGCCTCTTGAGCTAGAGCCAGTCAGACAAAGACGGACTCGTATCCCTGACAAGCCCAACTATTACCTCAATCTGTGGAGCATCATGAAGAACTGCATTGGAAAGGAGCTCTCAAAGATACCAATGCCTGTAAGAAACTGTGCACTTGTTGGCATGTATGTGGCTTTTCTTTGAGAACAAACAGAAATAATCAGTCTTCTTCTCTGTGTGACTGTGCACCTGCTAGGTGAATTTCAATGAGCCCCTCTCGATGCTGCAACGTCTTTCTGAAGACCTGGAGTACTACGAGCTGCTGGATAAGGCTGCTAAATGTCAGAGTTCGCTAGAGCAGATGTGTTACGTCGCTGCTTTCACAATCTCTTCCTACTCCACCACTGTCCACCGCACCGGAAAACCCTTCAATCCTCTGCTGGGAGAAACTTTTGAGCTTGATCGTCTCAGAGATTACGGCTACCGCTCCCTATGTGAACAGGTATGTTGAAAAAAACATCCTAACTAACCATGAAACACATTTAACAAGTGACTGTTTCCAGCATATAGCTGTTTCTCTCACATCTTCTCAGGTGAGTCACCATCCACCTGCTGCTGCTCACCATGCTATCTCTGAAAAGGGTTGGACCCTCAGACAGGAAATTACTTTGGCCAGCAAGTTTAGAGGAAAATATCTCTCTATCATGCCCTTGGGTGAGTGTGTGTGCATATATGTTAAACTGTTAGTAAGTGTACACCGTGTCACTGTGTACGTTTTAAAATAATTCGTATTTCTATGGAGTGTCTCATTTACAAGCTCGTAACTTTAGTATGCAGATATGTAGGATACAGGTTAAGTACATTTTCACATTGTTTCCTCTCTGTTACCAGGTTCTATCCAGTGTATATTTGATAAGAGCAACAATCACTACTCTTGGAAAAAAGTTACTACAACAGTACACAACATTATTGTGGGGAAATTATGGATCGATCAGGTAACCCTAAAGCTGATAAAGTACTGATTAAACTTACATTATCATTATTAAACATATGACACAACTACTAATGATTTCAGGAAAAATAAAGGACAGATTTTTTCATAGACCATTTTGCACATCATTCTGCTTGGTTTGTCCTTAAAGTGTTTGACAGCAAAACATTTTAGTCATTTACTTTTTCTCCTTCCAGTCAGGGGAGATAGATGTGGTGAACCACAGGACAGGAGATCGCTGCCACCTCAAGTTTGCTCCCTACAGTTACTTCTCCAGAGATGTACCAAGAAAGGTATAGCATGGTATAGCACTTACTGAATGTAAAAAACCAGAGCTTACAGTAGGATATCAATACACACAATTAGAGTTTTGGGTGTATGAGAAAATAATTCTAGATTTTGTTTTTCATGAGTGGATTGTGCTTTCTTCTTCTTGTTCAGAAATTATTTTGCTACCCTGAAACAAAGCAGTCATTAATTCTATAAACTACCTACTGTTAGCTCTTTGATTAGGTTCTTAACTGAAAGCTGTGTTTTTCTCTCAGGTGACAGGAGTAGTAACAGATAAGGATGGAAAGGCCCATTATGTGCTGTCGGGAACATGGGATGAGAAGATGGAGTTTTCCAGGGTAATGCAGAGCAGCAAAGGCGAGAACGGCACTGAAGGCAAACAGAGGACTGTCTATCAGACCCTCAAAGCCAAAGAAATCTGGAGAAAGAACCCTTTACCGTAAGTTGTTGTTTTATACAAGATTGGTAATATTGAAAACTGTTTTTAAACAAATGGAGCTGTACAAGTGGAGCACTCTGTCTTTGTGCCTCTGATTTTTTTATTGTAATGACTTTCCAGAGACGGAGCAGAGAATATGTACTACTTCTCCTCACTGGCCCTGACACTCAATGAACCAGAAGAGGGAGTGGCACCAACAGACAGTCGAAGACGCCCTGACCAGCGATTAATGGAGGAAGGCCATTGGGATGAGGCTAATGCAGAGAAACAGAGGCTAGAAGAAAAACAGCGCCTGGCCCGTCGAGAAAGGGAGAGGGAAGCTGTTAAAACAGCCAGCTCACCTGAGGAAGGTAGGGGAAGAAAGAAGCCAGCTTTGTTTTGGAGTTTATGTGTTTGTCTTGTGTTTCTGTCCAATGTTTTTCTGTCCATTCATCTTTTGTCCACTTTGTCTGTCTTGGTATACCATGTCTGCTTGTCTCTGTCTCAATCCTAAGATGTCACTGAGGATTCAATCAATGATTCACCCCTGAAAAGCAAGTACTCTTCTCTTAGTTTTTTTCCCCACCCTAGTTCTACACTCTATATTGCTGCTAGAATCAAAAACATGTTTGTGTGTGTAATTGGAAGGTGCTAAGTGTCTTCTGTATCATCTTGAGAAAAGCTCATTCACATTTTACTGTCCCTTCATCCATTCCTGCTCCATTCAGCTGATGCACTGGAGACTGGCACAGAACCGAGTGAGGTTTCTGATGAAAGCAAGTATCACTTCACAGTTGAACATAAAGTGTACTTTTAAAGGTGCTTTGAGTGGTATTTTACCAAAGTAGTGAGTGAGAATTGACCTCAGCATATCCACAGGAGGCTGATAGGCCTGTTTCTCTACTCTGATGACTTTACAGCTACTCAAAATAGTGCTGATGTTTGTGGAGAAACAACTTGCTTTTTGTCACTTGCTGTTTGGAACAAGGCACTCGAGATGTCCTTACATTTTCAACTGTTCATGTTCATGGTGGACAGAGCTATATGTGACAGGTTGACAGAGGACACGTAATGCCCATTTTAATTCACTAAATCTTTACCATGTGTACTTTGAAACATTATAATTCCCTTAAACAAATGAGACCAGCATGAATACATTTTTTCACTTACATTAGCTTCTACCTTGCATTTTCAAATTCAGGTTAAATAGGAAATTGCCCATATTCTTCTAAGGCAAAAAAAATGCTTGACGTTATAAATGTGTGGAACGAAACGGAAGAAGCAGATTCTTTTTGTACCGCCAGGCAAAGGCATTCATCGGTATTGTTGCCTTAATTTTGAGAGTAATAACGTCACACTTGCATGAGATGGAGGTCAAACATTGTCTCGACTATGGTCTCTCTTTTTTCTTTATTTACAGTGAGTGTACTGAGCTGTCACAGTTAGTCTATAGTGTTTAAGATTCTACAAAATAGCACTTTTAAAATGTACACAAACAAGAAATTGGTGTGGATTTTAGTCTCTTGAGTTTGGATGATTTACATCTTTTTTTTGTGCTGGTGTTGCTCAGCTGACACAGAGGACTCTCCCCCTCATACACCTGTTGCATGCAAGTAGCCCTTTACATTTTCATTCACTATTCTTTGTATCAGTCATTTTCAGTTTATACCCATTCTTTTATTTATTAAGTCATAAGCATTCATCGTGCATTTTTCTTTTTCAGCCCCTTATGGACCATCACTTTTCCCTTATTTAAGCAAGTATTCTGGTTATAATACAGAATATGCAGTGCAATTATTTCAGATTTTGTAGTAATTTAGTAGTAGTAGTAGTAGTAGTAGTAGTAGTAGTAGTAGTAGTAGAATCTAGATTCAAAAACCCTTGTTCATCTTCCATCATTTCCTCTTTACATCCCTTGCAACTTGTTCTCTCTTAGTGGAAGGCAGGGAAGGTCCTAATGGAGCTCCGGTCAAAAGCAAGTAACATCAGTCCTGCTCTTTATTGCTCCCCCCCCCCCCCCCCTATTTTTGTGTTATTTAGGCGCATATCAGGGGCCTTGAGGTACTCTTCCTTGAGACTAGCTTTAGCTAGTTGTAGAATTTGCACAATGATCCTAGCACTGAAATACTGTTTCTTAGAGTGGTACTTTGTTAGCCCTTGATCAGTATGCTTTGGTCCTGGGCAGTTGGTGCATTAGTCGTGAACATGGTACATGAAAGAGCAAATCAGTATTTTGCCTTCTGCGTTTGGTTTGAATAAGGCGCATCTGAAGACCAAGCAGTTGGTAACATTGAATATATTTACCTCTATTTTTTAGTCAACCATCTGAGAGCATATCAGCTTAATTTAAGCGTGATATGTTGGCACGGCTCTGTGGCTTCGTAACTCTCACCTTAGGACCCTCTAAACTAAAGCTTCTTCTTGGTAAAAGATTTTCTCTCTTTTCCTACAGGCACCCATCTAGACAACTACCAAGCACTGTGGTTTGAGAAGATCAATGACCCCGTATCCGGAGAGACCTTGCATGTCTACAAGGGGGGTTACTGGGAGGCGAAGGACCAAGGCACCTGGGGCATGTGCCCCGACATCTTCTGATCACAGTCGAATCAGCCTGTTTCCCTCAGTCGTGTATAAATGAGAAGATGGTAACTGCTACTTTACATTAGCTAAAGTGGGGAATTAAGCCTGACATCAGTCTATCTTCAGTGTCTGTAGCTTTAACTGACCCCCCGCCCCCCCAGCTCTCCTATTCCAGCAGAGATTTGCGCAGGATCAAGGCCATGTGGATTTAACTATCAACATAGATAGAACGCACACTGTGCATTGTAGTAACATTGCATCTGGTTAGTGTTCAGAATCCCCTCTCACTGCCTCTCAAACACTTGGTCTTGGTCTTCTGCTTGTTCTTAGTCCAGGGGCCTTGGTACGGCCTTTGAGTTGTATTTGACCCCAGGCATAATTCATCCAGATGAAATCTTAAAATATACAAGGTTTGCTTAGATATTTGTGATCCACTACCTAACATGTAATTTATGTTTGTGTTTGTTGTGCATTCATTATTTTGCAATTCAGCTTCCCCAGCGCAGCACCACAACTGCTTAAGTTTAATCTTACCCATCGTTTTCAGATGTTCACACAGTAGTTACTAACTACACCAGTTTCAGACCACATCATATGCATAGATGGGGAGGCTTCAGTGGTACTGATAAATGTCAGTTAAGCACTATTTTCTCAAGGATGTAATTAATGGCACATTTCAACTATGATACTGAGTTTGCCTTTGGATTTATGGTTAATTAAGGTGCTACTTTATTCACTGAAGTGAAACAGCAACTATAGAGATATACTCAATCTACCCATTAGCCTTTTTTTTTTTTTTTTTTTTTTTGCACTCAGCTAAGCTATTTCAAAAATCTGTTGGTTGTTTTTTTTCTCCCTGACATACATAGCTGTGGTGAAGAGACATGAAATAATTCATTATGGTTATGCCACTCATCTTTCTGTAATTTGACCTGATAAAGTCTGGTTTGGTTATCTGAAGAATCCAAAGTATGAGTTTTAAATGGCTGCATACTTAATTTCATATAATAGTAGTCTTTTTACTTTTTTCACTCTTGAAGAATAATATTTACTTTTTCTATTCTATTGTCTTTGTTTTTGTTTTTTAGGAAAAATAATGGCATTTCAGTCATATTAATTTTAATATGGTATTTATTTCATTACACGTTGAAGCAAATGTTAACATATTGAATACCATGTAAGCTGAAATAGTGGTACAAATCTTGTGTTGACAATTTCAAATATGAAAATATTAATGGCACTCTGGCAAGTAATTGTGGGGGGTGGGGGGGGCATTTAAACCCTGTCCTTTTCCCGTTTGTTTTTGTCGTTTTGTGTTTTTGTCGTTCCTACACCAGTCCATGTTGAAGAGTGTAAGGGTTAGTCTAACCCTAACCCTAGATTTACACTGATCATTATGTTTAAGATAAAATGTGTTAGCTAGTCTACCCTGCTTCTCCAACCTAAGCACATGAATTTCAGACTTGTATTTTCATATCTAAACTTTGTGCTCTTGCTAATACTAGAGGATCAACCATCAAAATTCTGTTTTCAAAGTATATGTCGAGGCTCACAATTTGAACAGTTGTTCAATTTACAGCAGCAGGGCTGTGCTCCCAATTCGTCACTAAGCCTTGTGCAGGTTCTACTGGCTTGATGATGAGTGAAGTGATGCACAAGTGTTTTTGTCTTCCTGGTTTCCTTCAAACTTAACTGATCATAGCTTTAATCTTGAATTAGGATATTTTAGTCTTTGTGTGTGGCGAGTGAATATTTTTAACAGACAGCAATAAGAGTGCCTCAGTGCGTATACACCTGGCACAGAATGAAATGTGAGGACAGTGTGAAGTGAGAAGGATGAATTCTGTCTCTGTATTTGTCTCTTTTGTTGTTTGTCACTTGAGTGGAAGGACTGTATAGTTGATGAAAGTCTAAATGTAATTTTATATTCAAGTGTACTTAAAAGAAGAACACTAAAAATTAAGATCACAGAACATGATGTTGCAAATATTTCTTTGTAAATATATTAAATGGTAGAGTAATTGTGATATTAACTGGTTATGTTGATAGAGAATCAAGGTGGTGATGCACTTTTAGTTGTTTTTTTCTTGGTCATTTTTGTTCATTCAGACGTGGATATGTTTTTATTGTCTGAGATGAGTGTACCACGATACCCTAAGTCGCCCTTTACCACCTAGAAAAGCTTTGTATTTTAAATTAAACTTTTGCTTTATACATCCTTTAAATAGATGTCTTGGTACTACATTACATCTCTTCAGTTACAGAATGAGTTTACAAGCTTCTTTCTGTCATCTCTGTCTTTTTTTAATACAAGATAATCTTGATTTTTAACCATTGGTCTTAGTTGCGTAACCCCATTATTGCATCTTTGTTTTTAACTTTTTTCATTCCTTTTTTTTCATTCCATTTCTTGTTTGAAGCGGTGTTTTTTTTTTTCCCTGCACAAAAAGACTGAAGGTGTTATTGCACTACTTGGTTTGAATGATGATAAGTCAACTTTTGAAGCCCGCTACTGAAGAGTTTGTCACTTTGTGAGTTTGTTTTGGGAATTTTTCCTAAACTATGTTCAGTAATTGCAAACATATATATGTACATATAATAATAATAATAATAATAATAATAATAATAAATACATATGTATTGACTTATAGTCCCAGCATACTTTTCACCTTTTCTGTCTGTTAATTCAGTTTTTTAGCAGGATTGTGTTAGAAGCTGACAATTAAATTAAAGTCTGTGTTGAGATGAAGTGCATATCTTTGGTTTCATTCATTTTTTTTAAAAACGCGTATCACAGAACAGCTCATACTAATGAATAAGATTCATAAAGCAAACTTTTACATTTTAATTATTTATTTATTTATTAGTGTATCGATGGGTTTAACTACATTAAATACAACTTACTTTAAAATCAGATTGGCACAAAGTCTTTGAAAATATTCACAATTGTGTCAGCAGTATTTTAATGCTGTAGCATGTTGAAGCACAGCTGCTCTAGCCATGACTGCCTTTAATTATCTGGGAATCTAGGGACAGATTGAAACTGACAGTGAAACTCAGTGGGTATATTACAGGTTAATTCCAGTATTTTAAGTAAGTTGTATTTGAATGTGACTAGCTTTAGGGCCGTGTGCGTTATGCCAACAGCATTATGAACAGCGCGTTCATAATGTGTAGGGTGGGGTGATTAGAGAAACAGTTATTTTAGTGATTAGATACAGTGTAAACATTCAAGTAATATGTCTGACGAAAATTTTGACCTCGATGTTTCTTAAAAAATGCGAGAAAAAAACTTAGCAACGGTCCTCATTAGTGTTGTGTGGGTCGCCTCCCTCTCATACGACGGGCGTGGGTGTTTAAAACGAGCGCACTCCTGCGTGACATCGGCATATTTGAGTGCTAGCTAGGAACAGATAGCAGCGTCTTCTGTCTGGACAGGTCTGTTGACGTTGTTTGTGAAGACCGCTGTCCATCACACAGGGCGGGTTATTTTTACAGTTTGGTTAGCGATTTGTTTGCTGACTCTGAAACATGTCGGCTAATGGATCTGGACCCGGAGAAGACTCCACAGATGCAAGGCGAGGCGATGGTCAACAGTGAGTCATGGTTATTTTTTAGCTAGTTAGCTGTCTTTGTTGTTCTTAGACAACAAAGGACATGGCCAGTGATAAGAAAACGGTTCGTCGTCAGATTCATAGTAGCTGTTGTCTGTAATCCTGTTAACTGTTTTAGCATTGAGTTATTCATGAATTATATGAAGTACTAATGTAGACCTGTACTCTTTAATGCTTCCTGCTTAACGTACGTTAGTTTCCTCTCTATAGCGTATATCTAACTGGTGTTGTCATCTTACATATGAATCATAGTGTTTCGATTTGTTGTCCTTAAGGTCAAGGGGGTCTACGTCTGTTCCCATGGACGTCGACGCCAAGCCCCAGTCCCACAGCTTCAGATACAGCCTCAATTTCCCCAGCATCGGCCAGTGCATCATCATCAACAATAAGAACTTTGATAGGAGAACAGGTGGGTTTTTTTTTGTTGTGTGTGTGTGTGTGTGTGTGTGTGTGTGTGTGTGTGTGTGCGCGTGCGTGTGTGTGCGCGCGCGTGCGCCCTTATTTGGGCAGGGCTGTGGGTATTTTATTTTTCTGATGAAACGCATTCAGAATGAAACCTTACCGCATTGCCTAATTTCAGTGAAACTGTTAATATTTCACACAGATCCAACCTATGTTTCACTTACTGCTGAAAGTGAATAATGAAATATATTAAGTAATCATGGTAAGAAAAAATAAGCATCTGGTGGGAACATCTTCTTAAAGGTGAATATTTACTTGCTTTTCTTCACCCTGCATCCTTATAGTTTTGTCTCCAGACTAAATAAGCAATAACGAGACACAGCGATTGGATAGGTTCTCATATGATAGTCACTTGTCATTTGCTATACTTACATACTTAATCATAAAGTCATTTTCAGTAAAAGTTACAGGGTAATGAAAATAATTACCAGTATTTCTACTTGATTTGTTCAAAAGTCAGATAAGGATTTTAGAGAGTCCTGTTTTGAAATGCTAAATGCTAACTAAAATAGATGTATCCCTTTTGTAGTGTCACAAAGGTGGACCTTTGGTTTTGCGCAACTTGGCTTGCTCCAGTACACTGCATACACCAGGACCAATCATACATGTCCTGGACTTCTCGAGTTCTATGAATGGTCTTTATAAAGAAACAGACACCTTGGTCTGAGAAACCCGAGCAGCCCTTCTTTTTTTTTTTTTTTTTTTTTTAATGAGTAAAGTACTTCTTTGCTTCTTGCGCTTTCCATCTAAGTGTACACCAGAGCAGGTGATTCATCATATCAAGCATCCACACCTTCATGAGATGATGATGAGGTGTGCTGAGGGACCCAATTTACACTTGTTTCTGTGGATACCATTTAACTGCATCCCATGCCAGTTAATTAAATGATCAAATTAGACCAGTGGCAGTCCGTGTGTTGGCTGGAGAGAATGAGAACAAGCGGGTGGTTACATAACAACGTGATTCTTTTTATACACCCATTCATTTGATAGCATAATAGAATTCAATAATTGCTAGTGCAGTGCACTAGTTACTTGCTCATCAGGAAGTTCAGATACCCATATGACATGCACATGGTTTGAGTAGTTCCTCTTCAACGTTTGATGTGGACTGTGGAGAATAATATGTATGACAATGTATGGTCTTGCTTTAGGGAGGCAGTATTCAGTAAGACAGCCATCACAGATTCTGTTACATGTGTCCTTTGGGTATTCATAATTTTTGTGAACCATGACCATGTCTGCCCCTCAAGGGTCTATAGGGGAGTATTTGTCTAGCGCTTGCTTCTCTAAGGATATAAAAGAATGATGTCTACAATAGTTGGAGATACTTTATGAGACCCTGAGTTGACTTTAGTCCTTGTCTACCCTTTAGTGGAAACAGGGACACTATCATCACACACAATCTAAGCTTAAGAGATCTGTGTCTGCTAGTATATAAAGAGCCACTAATATCTGGCTGAAAAGACCTTGTATATCAATGCAAGCAAATACAGCTCCAGTCTGCCCTTAGTGCACAGAACATCAGCCTGTTATGGTCTTGGTTTGCTGTCGGACTTTTGTTTCACAAACCCGTCTAGCAGGATTAACTGAGTACACATGACTGCTTGCTCAAGAGACAGCATGATGTTCTAAGAGCAAGTTCATCATATGGGTAAAGATCAGCATCAGTGAAGCCGGTCATAGCCAATAGGATCATCTAGCAACAGTAGCTGGAGACCCCAGCTACTGTAGCTAACATTTTAGAGGAGTCCAGTCCTTCAACAGGCAGTGGCCACGTGGCTAAATGGTTTTGTTGACAATATACAACATATGTACAGTCATCCAGCTTTGTTAAAACTCAGACTCATTCCAACTCAATGCACTGAGCACACTGCTTAACCTAGAGCAAACATCTAGATTAAGTAGCTCTGTGCTGAAAAGGTTTGGCAATGTACCCATGGTGTACAAACACCAGGGGTAATAGTAGGAAAACGCAGACAATTTTAATAGAAAAATTGCAGACATTAAACAAAGACACTGTATTGCAATGAATAGGGAAATAAACTAATAGATTTTTTTTGCAACTGCCAGCACGTGCCTTTTTCACAGCAGACATTTTGACTTGTCATAGCAGGAGAAGCACAAGTGTTAACTAATAACAAAACAACGGCTCTGTTCCATTCCAGGTATCCCAGTAAGTCATCGCAGTGCGACACTGAGCCAGGAATTCAGCCGTCAATAATTTTACTATTTACACCTGTGTAGGTGTTTTCACTTTTTCTGGCTTATTAGGTTGAAGATATGTGTGAGGCTGCTAGACATTATGTGCTTATAAGAATAGGTGCAACCCATAAGCACACCAGCACACGGGCAGTTTGTGCAGGCTGGGTGTGGTTTTCACTCCATTTGAAATGTTGTTTACACTTTTATAATGTTTTTGCCAACACTACATCTCTAGCACCTGTTTCTGCACAGAGGCATGACTAAATGGAGCGCAGTCAATGGTAACGGTGTAATTTTCCCACCCTTACAGGAGAGTGAGGCAGACGTCAGTCAAGCATAATAATTTAACTTGCCTGTTTGGAGTTGTACCATGGGTGTGCATGGCCTTTACAATTATAAGAACATTTTTTTTTGTAAATGTGTTTTCGTCGTGCTTTTCAGGTGAGCAGAACAGTCTCATTGTTTTGTTTCCTTTTTTAAAGGCATGAATCAGCGAAATGGTACAGATGTAGATGCTGCCAACGTGATGGAAGAGTTTGGTAAATTGGGCTATAAAGTGAAGATTTACAATGACCAGACAGTCGAGCAGATGAAACAGGTTTTAACTGCTGGTACGTATAATGCAAAATGAAACCAAATAATAGTAAAAAATGAAGACAAATGAAGACTTTTTTTTCTTTCTTTTTTTTAAATAGTGTCAAAGGAAGATCACAGCTGCTCGGCCTCCTTCATCTGTGTTCTGTTGAGTCATGGAGATGAGGGTGTGTTCTTTGGGACAGATGGCTCCATAGATCTCAAGTATCTCACATCACTTTTTCGAGGTGACCGCTGCAAATCACTGGTGGGAAAGCCCAAACTCTTCTTCATCCAGGTATTTTAAGAGTTTTTGTTTGTTTGTTTGTTTGTTTGTTTTCCCTCCTGCACTAAGCTCCCTTGGGCTTTGTCAAATTATGTAACCTGTAACCAGTTCTTGTTCTGTTTGTGTGCACATTGAGTAGGCTTGCAGAGGCACTGATCTGGATGCAGGCATTGAATCCGACAGCCCTGAAGATGGTACTACCAAGATTCCTGTGGAAGCTGACTTCCTCTATGCCTACTCCACAGCCCCAGGTTAACCACAGTTCCTCAAGCACGGTTCTTTTTTTGCATATGTATTGTCTCCTTTTTAAACATAGTATTGATATATCTTTTATTCTGTCACTCACCTGTCTACAGGCTACTACTCATGGAGGAATACGATGACCGGGTCCTGGTTCATCCAGTCACTGTGTGATATGATCAGAAAATATGGAAAGGAATTGGAGCTCCAGCACATCATGATACGAATGAACCACAAGGTGGCAGTAGAGTTTGAGTCTGTCTCCAACTCACCTAGTTTTCATGCAAAGAAACAAATTCCATGCATTATGTCAATGCTGACCAAAGAGATGTATTTTTCTCCTTGATGTGGTCTTCACATCAGAAGACTTCAGCGTGGCAGAGCTTCATCTGCAGGAGAAAGGCTTGAGGATGTGTATGAAAGGATCTTGTGTGTGAGTTATTTTAGTTCATACAGTCTGACTGAATAACCCTTAAAAACCTCGGTTTACAGTTTTCTGACAGAGCAGATGTGGTGCAAAATTATGTACATTTCACAAGCCTATGATAAGGTTCTTTCTGTGTGGGGTACGGCATTTCAGCTTTTTAAACTTTGAAAATCATGAAAGTATGCAGATAAAAAATGTAACTGACCTTACCTCTTTGCTGTTTACACTATACATATTTCAGGGAAAAATATTGGGCGCCAGTTTGATAGGAAGTTTGACCTTCTTTATCTGTTTAATCATGAAACCATCGATGGGCTTACTGCCCTCCAGCATTAGCATTCTTATGAATCATCAGCAGTTTAACTTGGGTCTAAGCAAAGTCTGTGAGGTCTGTCTTTAAGGGATTATGTGTGTAATTTCTGTGCCTGTGTTTTTTTTTGTTTGTTTGTTTTTTGTTTTGTTTTTTACATTGTTCTTTGTATCTTTTGTTTTTCTTTTTTTGGTTTTTTACATTAATGAGTCATAGACATCTGCTGTCAGTCAGTGAATTTGTACCTGATGAGTTGTACTGAACTCAAATGAATTCAGTCACTAAATGAACTCACTTTCACTCAGTGGGTAAATTAAATGATAATGTTATGTAGCACATTCAGGAGCATTCAGTAAGCTATCAGGTGTTCTGTTAGTTTTATGGCTAAGAATGAATTTTTTTTTTCTCTGTTTTTCATGATCCATTTTCTAAACATGGATTTCTCTGAATGAACTTTTGCCTGTGAATGTCTTTAAATTAGTGAGGACATAGGCTTCTTTATAGCTTGCATGAGTAAAGCTAGCCACCCTGCACTATGCTGTTAATTGAGGTATATTTTAATGAGTTTTTTAATACTTCAACTCAACTTGAATTTGATACTTAGCTGTGGTTCATGCATTTCTTGTGGTTTTTAAAGGAAGTAACAGTAAAGTGGACGCCCTTTTGGTGTGCTTTAGTAGTGACTGTCTTTCACTTCTTACAAATAATTTCCAATGGTCTCTTGTGAAACTGAGTCAAACCTTTATCTGTAACCATCAGCACTGAGTAAGCACAATTTTGACAGTGTTCTAATCCAGGTCCTGATCATTTCTGAGTGAACTGACTGCATTGAATTTTTGCAGCAAACTATCTGAAATCACTTAAGCAGTGACAATGAACTTTTTAAAGTTTATATCCTACAGTTTGCTATGAACATCACTGGCCTTTTTTCCATATCACTGTTTCGTAAGTACGTGCTCCAGGAACTGATATGTTTTTCTTGAAAAATAAAGAGCAGTTTTCCCTGTTATGTGTTGTAGAACAGTGTTACTGATTTTGTTTTTGCGTCTTATCTCGTAACGGTAGTAAAGATGATTAACACTAAACTAGACTACACTAGACGTATTACTAAATTTAAAGTGCTCACATTTCCATCACATCTGGACACTTTTGTTCGTATTTCCTAAAAGAGTGAAGCTCTACAAACACTGTAACGGGTCTATTTGTGTCTTGAGTGTGAAAGGGCAGGATTACTCCAGATTTGGCATGCCTGGAGGTGAGAAGAACTGGGCCACCAGATCCTGAGGCCCAGGGCCAAATTAAACTGGGCCTCAGATTCCTTCACTGCCAGCACTGAAGCACTTTACCTAAATCTGCTTACACAAACAAGCCATTTAATATATGTTGGATGTTCTGAATACAAAGAATCTCAACCGACACCTATGTGGCCAATACCCACACTCAACATAATATACCTTTAAATTAGAGTTTGATTTTAAGAAACTACACCTTAACATTGCCACCCCAAACCACTAGTAAAATATGGTGTTAGGAATGGATACAATCTATAGGATACTATAGGATACACAATCACAAGTAAATCATTTGTTGCTGACTTGATTGTGTTAACTGTATGATTATTGATGGTGGATTTATCTATTATCTACTTGCAGCAATGTGGCAATAGATAAATGCACCAGAGTGAGTGTTTATTGGGGGCTCACTGGTAATCCAGTGGTCCCCATGAAAGCTTCAAGCCAAACAAACCACTATGTGAACACTGACCTGGAACCACACTGATGTTAAGCAATTTGTAAGATTTTTGCATCTATCAAGTGAGACATGAGAGATACATCTGTGAATTTCCCCTAGGGGATGAATAAAGTATCTATGTATCTATGAAACATTCTAAAACAGTGAAAATGCTCATCGCAATACCCTCAAACCCACGGTGACCTCATCGGATTCAATTCAATTTTATATATATAGCACCGAATAATAACAGCAGTTATCTCCAGACACTTTTCATATAGAGCAGGTCTAGACCTGCTTTAACTCCTTATGATATTCTATATATCATTAATTAATATTATGTCTTATGTCTTGCAACAATCCAACACCCCAAAATATATAATGTACTATAAGACCAAGAAAAGTAGAAAGCTTTTAGATTTAATAACTTTAAACTATTAAATTGTGTCATTTAAAAAAAAAAAAAAAACTGACATCAACGAGTGATCGATTAGTATGATATATAGCCTATGTGTTTTTTGTGCTTTATTATGATTTATATTCATCTTGTGTGTGCTCTTTCTTCTTGGTGACAATTAAGTTAAACTTGATATTGCATTGAATCATACGGTGTTTCTATGTTTTTATGGCTACTTTTTTTGGACATTTTAGAGTTGAGCCAACCCTTTGCCATTTTTTTAAGTATTGTTAAAAGACCGGTAAACGCAATTTATTAAAAATAATAATAATAATAATAATAATAATTTAAAAAAGGCTGACTTTGGTGAATTTTCCAAATCGAAAATAGGGCTTTACGAGTAACCCCTGAACGCAGCACAAGTCCTCGCCTCTTTTGTCGCTGGAAATAGGCCCTAATACTCTTTGACAGTTGGGGATAGTTGGCTGCAGTGGACGGAGTGTCAGGTTGCTGATTTCCCTGGTTTTGTATGTCGCACCTGTGTTTAACACTTCTAACGTCGCGCTGCAGACTGTGGATCAGCGCACAGTGTTTCTTTTACCCTGTAGTCTATGTCTTTAATATGTTTACACTAGCCCAAGACTGTCAGGCAGTCTTGGGGGAAAAAAGCAGCGTGCTATAAACAATGTCGTGCACTTGAAAAGTTGTCGTTTTCTTCGATTTCCATGCGGACTGCGAACTGTGAGTGAAAGCAGGCATGGAGAAGTTCCTTCAGATAGCTCCGCACTCTCTGGCTCTGGTGCTGTCGCAGGTTGGCGGAGCAGACGAGGAGGACTCACCATCATCACCGGCCGTGCTCTCTGCGAAGTTACAGCATCACAGCGGCTACGAGGTCTTCGCTAATTTCAAAGCCGTAAACATGCAGCACTTCTGGAACAAGGCGCTGACACACGCTCTCTCCGAGATCTTCTTCCTCGGCTGGATAGATGAGCATGTGCTGCTGATGCAGGGCAAAGAAGTTCACCTTCAAGTCCTCAGGAACGGGTGGACCAGGCGGACACTGAAACCGCCGCAGGGCTTTGACATCAAGTGCATAGGTGGGTATGTTTGTCCTTCATGTCAAGTGTAAATATGAAACAGTGACAATGCATTTAGCCCAAGTTCAGCCCAAGACGTTGCCTTGGCGTTAACAGAAAGTGGGTGATTCCTCTTTATCTTCCACGTGGATGTGTTTTGAAATCCTGAGGAAAAGTGCTTGGGTTATAGAGACAGCACTGAGATATTCATATCTCAGTGCTGTCTGAGATATTCATATCTCAGTGCTGTCTCTATAACCCAAGAGATATTCATATGTTTGTTCAGTTTGGAAATTTAGCCTACAGGATGACCGAAAAGACTCATTAAAACAGAATCAAAACAGATCCCTGTCAGTAAAGCGGACTAAAAAATAAATATATGTATTTTAAATTTAATAACAATGAGTGGTGAGGAAGTATAATATTTAAACAAAATTGCTAAATCTTGGCCTCTATTCCATTCAAAGTCTGCAGGGAGTAGGCAAAAAAAAATTTAAGTAAATTTTGAACTTTGAAAATCTTAATTCTGACACCGTAAAGTCCAAGAGAGAAACAAGAAAAGATAAATAAAACACCGTCAGGGAGATCTTACATAGCTGCCTATTTATTTATTATGCCTGTGCATTGCAAGTACTTCATTAAAGTTATGTAAAAGACATTAGTAACTAGGACTTTGTAGGACTTTTCATTCATGCTGACTTAAAAATTAAGATTTGCTGTCATAGTTTATCAGACCATTACCTTTGATAATCTACACACCTTTATTAATTTATTTACCTGCAGTTTGTGGCCCTTAAGAGTTCTGTTGGTTGTTTCATGCTGATTTCCACATCTCTTTAAATGCTGACAAATGCTGATGATTGGCATTGAACCTTAAATGACCCTCCTTTGTAACTGAAGGAGGGTTGAGTTAAAATACCTGAGGTTTTTACATATCATGAGTCTGTAAGTGATGACAGAAGTGCTGCTGGCAGGTTGCATGAAGCCAGTTAAAGCTAGTCTGAGTAAAAAAGGAGTTTAGGCAGCATCGCATCTTATAACCTCAACTACTTTGTGTCATGTAGGCTTAGTAATTCAGATAGAAGAGCCAGGACTGAAACCCAGTTATACTACAGTTCAACATTCCCACACTCATACTCATCCTCTTCTGACAAGGCTATAATTCATTGAATGTGCTGGTACAGGTTTGGGCAACTTGAGGTTTTCAGCACGTCTATCCATTGCACCCATCATACTGCCCTCACAGCTTTTCCTGTCTGAGTGTGTGCATGTGTGCAAATGATAGAGAGTCGTGCAACATGTCATAGATCATCTTATTTATGTCTGTTTCATAATAGAGTTTTGGTTTAGATCATCTAGTCCATCAGTGAACAGCATTAAACTGCAGCAGAGAAAAGAAAAGAGAAAAGCTTATGGAGCAGAAGGGAGGGATGATGAAGACTTGTAGAAGTATTACATTTTCAGTACCTGTTTGTTCAGTACATTGGTCTCTGTATGAAACAGACTGACATAATGCACCTAAATGAGAGCATGGTCAATATCATTAACGTTTACCTAATGCGTTAGTCCTGCAATTGAAGGGAAAATTAGCAGGGTTTTCAGCAGTGTTTAGTAGGGGGGGGAAATATTAATACATTTTTTATGAGAAGCAACAGCCGCGTTCCAGCGAAAAGAACAGCAGCGCTATCACATTCAGCAAATGAGGTATATTTAAAGCTGCATTAATTAATGTTTTTAAATCAACAATGGCTCAAATGAGTTTGTGTAATGTGAAAGATGTTGCTTGTGGTCACAAAGCCACAGAAAATTATCACTTGATTCTACAGCTCCCTGCAACTTTTCATGGCATTTTAGCATCTTTCAGCTTATTGTTTTGGTTTTACAGCCCACAACATAGCTGTTTTGGTTCACACTAACCATTACTGTTGTTTTCAGCAGTAACAGGCAAAACCTGCTAGTCACAAGGTTAGTGACTAGCCAGCAGGTAAAGAGCCATAAATTTCATCAGTTTCACAACAGTTCAGGAGTTGGTGCGTACCAAAACAGAGCTACAAGGAAAGTGAATATTGGATTTACATTGTTCCAAAAAAAAAAGCCAAAATGACTTCATAATGAGACAATGTTAGTGTTGTGTTTACGGTGCAAACAACAGGTTAAACAATTAGTTCAGGTTAAAGGAGTATGACTTTTGTTTAACCCAATAATTGTGTCAGGATCTTATGACTTCAGCTAAACAGTTTCCTGGAGGGAATTTTGCAGCGTGTTCTTTGAATTGGTTTTTACAGATCTACAAGTCATTTAAGAGATTATTTTCCAACAAGAATTTGGGATTAGCCACTTTATATTTGTGTCAACTCAACCTGTGCACTTTCTGCACAGACACAACACTGACTAGACTCTTCTGTGTTTTGTCTGAACTGGAAGTTTGAAGGTGTACTGAATGGTCAGACTCTTCTGTGGCTCTGTGTATGTTATCAGATTTCTGCGTTTGAGCTGCGAGACGCTGATTGTTTAGAAATGAAAAGCTGCACTACCTTAGGGTCTGTTATAGTCTAAAGTATAGCTTAAGATAGACTGTGATTGTGTGAGGCTCATTTGTTTCTGTGTCTACCCATCACAAGAGGTGACATAGCTTCACTAACACTACTGAAGCAAACACTGATAAGCTCTGGAATGTTTGTCATATAGCTAATAACTCACCAGACTCTATAATGCCTAAACCAGCCGAGCTTATATGATGTTGGTGCGGATGCAAATGAGGCACTGGTATATTTTTTTGTATAGGTTTTTCACAACAAGGCCCATAATCTAGGATAGATATTAACCTGGAAATCAACTTAGAGTCATTTTGTTGTGTTGCAATGCATGTAAAAGTTTTTCATACTCACCTGTGCACTGGCATTATTGCGCAGCATTATCAGTCTTTAGTTTAATAGTAAGCTCATGTGAATTTTACTAGCAGTTAAATGTTAACCATTTTGCCTCTTTGAGATCAGTGGAAACAGTTCCCACATGCAAAGCATTTCCGTAAATCAGATTCCTTTGGTTTTTTTGTTTTGTTTTTTTTTTGTTTTGTTTTTCATTTTAAAGCATAAAGAAATCCTTATATTTTTAGTTCCAGTTGGAAAATGTCTTTCAGTAACAGTAATAATCTAATAATAATAACAGATGAAAACCAGTGCAATAGTGATTTTCTAGTGTGAGCTGCAAGTCGTTGTGTGACTCATTTTCTTAGCCGTGGTGTCAAGATGTTTGCAAGACAAGTTCAGACACAGTTCAGACAAATTTTCACCAAAGACTATTTATTAACTATGTTTTAGGCATAATTTGTACTTGGAAAATCACAAGAATAATATTGTCTTTCATTAATCAGGTTTTTAACAAATAAATGCATCTGAAAAGGTTTTTTTTATGGATATGCCTTGCACAACAACAAAACACAAAGTCACAGGTAGTATTGAGGCTGCAGGGAAACAGGGACTGATTAAAAGTCTCAGTCTCATTTTGATGTCAGACTGTTACACACACTATATAAGAACTACAGTTTTGCACTGTCCAGATTTTCCACCAGACTGCCTGAGAATGTTTGATCAGGGCTGAGAGCTAAAAAGTAGCTGGATTAATACATTTATGCAAAAGTTGTGGATTTTCAACTGTGTGAAAACAAAGTGTTTTTAATACTGACAATTCAATCTGATTAACTGAGGGACTTTGTATCCGTTAGCAGACTATAAACAATGGACTGGGAGGAGTGTGTGCTCCCAAGGAAGGAAAAGTGGAGCATTTGTTCAGGAAAACACTATTGCACTCCATTCCCTGCTTTAGCCGACTCCTCCATTGGAAGGAAAGGGAGGGTCCCAGCAGAGAATGGAGGGAAATGTTTGACGCAGCAGAGAGATTTGTTGTCGTATATCTTAATGTCAGATCAGGATGTGTTCTGTCGGCTGTTGTGGCTTTTGTCACTCTGTACAGTGTCTGGCCTAAAGAGTGCACTTTCATCAAGCATGTTTTCATTAATGGTCCACTGGAGGGCAGACCACCGGCAAAAAATGGAAGTTGGTTGAGGTTGTAATGGGTGACAAATCCTTTAGTGTTAGACCACTCACTCTGGCTAACTGCTACCATAAACAGTAGAATAGTTTTATGCTAATGTCATTATGTTCATCTAAACCATAGGTGTATGTTATACGTGGGATGTATCATGCATTCAGGGTATGTTTAATGGCAGAGTTTACTGGTAATGAGTTCTGTCTGGTAATATGTATCTTAAATCATTCTACATACACATACGTAATACTCTGCACTAATGTACTGAACCTAAAAGACACAAGTATAAAAGCATTTCATAAGAATTCAATAACATGTAACTTGTATCTTCAACAGATTTTTAGCTAGTGATGTCGGATGGCAGTCTTGATTGCTCAGTTGGTCTGCTCCATTAACTGGTTTGCCATGAAGTTTTGTACAGATATTCATGTTTCCCGGAGGATTAAGCCTACTAACTTCAGTAATCCCAATTTTTCATACAGCACCGTCACCAGGTCAAATCTTCACTTTGTCCAGATACTTTGAAAACTGGTGACATTCACATCAGGCTTAGCTGTAAATGGTCTTTATTGCTTATTAACAAACGTTAGCATGCTAACACATTAAACTAACTAATGTAAACATTACACCTGCTGACCATTAGCATGTTAACATTGTCACTGTGCGCATAGCATGCTAATGTAAGCATTTAGCTCAAACCTCACAGCTGCTAGCATGCCCCTGTACACTCTTAGTCTCATTTTTAAGTAGGTCATGGACTCTAAGACCATGATGCCTGTTAAACCTATGATGGTGCACATCAATAATAAATCATAGTAATCCCCTCTAGAGCTGCAGCGAACAAATTATTTTCATCATCAGTCAAATTGCTAAATATTTTCTCAATCAATCAATTAATGTTTTTGCCTACAAGATGCCCAAAGTCATGTCTTCATATTGCTGGTTTTATCTAAACAAAAGTCCGAAACCCAAAGACTATTTAGTTCACTGCCTTATCTCACAAAGAAAAGCTGCAAATCTACACATTTGGGAAGCTGGTACCAGCGATTTGCAATGACTGAAATTATTAACTAGTTATTAAAATAGCTGCTGACTAGGTTTCTATAGATCAATTAATCAATGACCAATTAGAGCTGTTCTTTCCAGCTCTAATTGGCTCACCTTTGGTTCAACCAGGGTTTTCTAGCAAAAATGTAAACTATTGTGATCACTATGCACAGATAGGTATGTTTTACAAAAAAAAAATCTTCCTACTACCAGGATATGACACTATTTTCTTCTCCCCACTTTGTATAATTGTGTCTCACATATCGTTCTGAGGGAGGTCTAATTTTCAGCAGCGATGCAGGAGTATTTTCTGTCCGTGTAAATGACAGTCAGTCCTCGTGTATGTGGTGTCTGTCTGCTTTCTATCTTGAGTAACTGGCTCTTTAAGGGAACAGCACTCAGAGGTAACAGCTATGAGATCATCGGCTTGCGTCGTCATGGCAACAAAGGCTGTTGCAGCACTACTGAGAAATAAAATGGCTGGCGTGGTGTCGCTCTCCCTCCTCCTCCTCCTCCTCCTCCTCCTCACCCCTCCTTCCCTTCCCTTCCTTTCCTCTTTCTCTTTGGTATCAGCGAACTGGAGCAGATTGGTTGTGACACTGTCCCCCCTCCACCCGTGCCCTGTGCTGCCCTCTCACTTTGCTCCTTATTCTGTCCCTCCAACTGTCCATTCACACTCCACACATGTGAGTCAGCAGGAGTCCGCAGCGAGCAGGAGCTGCCACTCTGGACATGATTAAGGTGATGCTTATAGGTTTTTTTTTCTATGGGGAGTTCAGCTGTTATCCACACAGTTTAGTTACTGAATCAACCGGTGGAAAGCACTGATGAGAAAGGAACAAATCAGCGCCTTTACAGTGACTCCCTTCGGCTGTGGCTCTGTCAAGTCTTTAGATTTGGACGTACAGTTGGGTGAGACATGAAAAAGAGGAAGGATGGTGGTTTAAGGGGCCTCTCATCCTTCAGGAGCAGAGGTACAGAGAGGGTGAGGGAACATGAAGGGGGAAGGAAGGTGAGGATGGAAATCTATCCAAAGAATCAGAGCTCTTCCCATTCCCTGGACATCACCTGAGGGCTGGAAATTTTTTTTTTTATTTGTCTGTGTGTGTGTGTTTTGAACTGTTGATATTTGCTCTCCTCTCTGCCTTATGTATGTCCTCAATCTCTCTCCCTCTCTCTCTTGCATCCTCTCCTCCCGCCCCCCTGCCCCCCCCCAGCCTCAGTCACCCAGACACAGACGCATGCATGCTCACGCAGAATCGCGCGCAGCAGGCGGATGCGCGCATACACACTCTCTCTCTCTCTCGCTCTCTCTCTCTCACACACACACACACACATACACACACGTACACACACACACATACTCACACACCCTTCCTGGAGGTGCTGGGAGCAGCTGCAGCATTAGCGTTGAAAGAGATTTGCCGTTCACTGGAGTTTGCATCCCCCCTGTTAATGAATGGATGCTACGACGATCGGCTCAGGAGCTTCTTCCGTTGGATTGCGGGAAACGGTGGATATCTATTCTTGAATTTATTTATTTATTTCTATGCTCTCCATTTTTTTCTCCCCACCCTCTCCTGGTGTGCTGTTGTCGAAAGGACGATGGGGTCTTGTGCTTGATCGGATAAAGATGGAGGTGAACGTGGCGTCTCCGGTGCGTGGCATACTATTGAGGTTTCACTGCCCATTAGGGTGAATGGAGCTTTTATTTCAGTTTTTTTTTAAAGTGGGCTCTTTTGTTTTCCGGGGATCGGCCAAGCACTCCTGTGGTGAATTGAGCTATTGTCGAAGACTGGGCCTCCTAAAGCTTTGAATCTTTGACCATCCATCCATCCCCTCCCTTCTTTCCCCTGTTACCTTCTACTCAAAAGGAACAAGCGGATCCCAAAACCTCTACTGAAATCTCTCCTCACCGTCCTCCTTACTTCCAATGCCCCATTTCCCTCATCTCTACCCCTGCCCCCCCACCTCTCTCCTGCTCCCTCCTCCCACATCAGAGCGGCTACGTAATGTGCCTCCCTACGCATGCAAATGGGGATGCTACAAATGGTGGCTGGGACTGATGCCGATGAAAGGGTGATGCCTCGCGCAATCACCTGCACCTCTGCCACCGCTCCAGATCAGCCTGGGAGAGCCCAGCAGCCGATGACAACCACCCACAGTGTGAACACAGTCGTTTGTAGCTTGCTCGTGGATGTAAATGAGACGTGTGTATGTGTGTGAAGGTGCACACTGGTTCCTGCCATGTCTGGTGTGTGATCGCTCTAGCGGGACGTTCTTACTGATGCGGGGGAGGCACTGAGCCTGAGGTTGGTCGACCTCCCCCTGCATACCCCCCCTCCCCCCTTCCCCACCTCCCTCCTTCCTTCCCCCTCCTCCCCATTCCACCACCCCACCTTACCCCAGAAGCCCCCAGGGGTTGAAGGCCACCTGGTAAAGGGGTCACAATGAAGAAGAACCGCAGCAGCAATCTGCGGCGGGCCTGGCCCAGCTCGGAGCTCACTGAACGCCCGCTGGAACACAGTCTTTCCCGTAGTGAGAAAGACATCCGTGTGCAGAAGCAGCATCTTCCCCCCCCTCCTCCTCCTCATTTCTCTCCGTCCCCGCCAAGTTATCGTGCGCCAGGTGAGTCAGACACTCCCACCAGGACAAGCTCCACCCTCTCTACACAGAGCTGTTCAGAGTTTGCAAAGACATAGTTTGATTTGGGGGCAAAGGGCAGAGTTCAAAGTGGACAATAATTTATGTTTCAAGTCCAAAATGTTGATAACTTTCCCTGTTCTTTACTTTAACAATATATTTAATCCAAATCTCTGTAACTTTCTTGCTTCAGGACACATTTTCCCATCTCTTTCATATTTACTGACATATATGTTAAAACTGATAAAAATCCAATGATAAAACTCTGAAAAATGTACATTTGTCAATTTTGTGCCATTTAAATGCTTTTCATGATGTATAATATTTTCCTGAATTCCCAAAAGTTCAATAGTTGTAGTATTGCATCACCTATGCACCTGATTTTGTCACAGATTCATATTTTGTGTTTGTTGAGATTGCAAAAGGGCTTTGGGGCCATCTCTTATCATTAAGCCCTTCCCTTCCTGATATGAAAAGCATAATCCTTTCAGTCCTTTTTATTATAAATATTTGCATATACATCTGCGGTCTGTCTTGATTCATTGTAAGATGTGAAACAAACACTACAACCTCATTTCCACACTCCTTGGAGATTTGTACACTCAAAAAAAAAACATACTATAAAAGCAAAAGACAGGGTGATTTTCTTTTGTACCAATCCAGCTTTTCTCATGTTCACTAGAAACTGAGTAAAGCCCTGTAGAGCTACATAAAGCTTAAGGGGCTGTGATACTAAGCAGAGATAACGTCATCGTGTTGCTTAACTGACCATTCAGCTGAGTATGGTGAGGAGGCAGGGCCCTGCACCGACAGGTAAAAGAGCCGTGTACCGTAATGGACAACAAAACTTTAAAACTGTCATCACTCAGGTAAAATTAATTCTGTGAACTACCTGTGAATCTTAGAAAACATAAGTTGACTATTACAAATCATAATTATTAACAGATTAGAATTAGATCAGAAATGGAAGGTTTGATGTTACGGTGTGTCCATCGAATTGTCTGATTCTCTATCAATCGCCAGATTTAGGTCAGGGGAAAGGGTCACTACAGCACAGATGTTGCAGCGGTGGATTCAGTGCGTTTGCTTTACAGCCTTTCAGTAGGGCAGATGTTTGCTCTCAGAGGGGCTTGAAGCCAAGCGGGCTGGTTGTGGGATGATCTCACTTCTCACTACTGCTGACAGCAAAGCCAGCTTAATTCGACAAAAGCAAACAGAGAATTTCTGTGCGTAAGCTCTGAATGTGGTGCTAAAGTCAGTTATATTTTGTTAAATTTCAAACATGTTGATTTTGACTCACTGAGGGTTTGTTTGAGCTTCCTTTTCTGTTTGTCAGATGATGTGAATCAGATAAAGGGGTGGCAAAGATTCAGGTGATCTCACACTACGGCTACGGTCGCTGCAGCAGCTGCCTCGTTTTGCTAACCTACGAGAGACAGGAGGAATGAGAGGCTAAGGAAGCACAGAGAGGAGGGGTGGAGCCGTTCCAGGCAGCATGCAAACTGCTGCTGTTTGACCATTACATCATAGCTTCACACGCTGCGCCTGCTGTTCATTCATGATCTAACAGTTGTGCTTGTGCCTCCTCCTCCTCCTCCTGCAGGTGATGTGTCTCCGATCAGTATGTCACCCATCAGCCAGTCACAGTTCATCCCGCTGGGGGAGATCTTGTGTCTGGCCATCTCTGCTATGAACTCTGCCCACAAGCCTGTCAACCAGGAGGCTCTGGTGGAGCACCTCACTGCCAGCTTCCCAGGTACGATCCTCTCACCCTGTTCCTAAAATGGGACTTGCACTAAAAGAATGCAGAAACTGTTGTACATTGGTTACCTTCGATTTCTAATTTGTTGCCTGTTAACAGCTTTTTATTAATCGTCCCTTTACTAAATTCACTGAGCAAAAGATTAAGACACTTTTAAGTTTTATATTTTAAACACATCTACTATAGACGCCAGGTTCAAAGAGCAGAATAAAGATCTAAGTAGCCTTTAAACATCTATTGATCTCACTTAATCTTTCCTGACACATTTCAAAGATTAATTAAGAACTGAGATATTTCAGTGCTTAAAACAGCATCAGTATGCTTCAGCAGGAATAGAGCTGAAATGATTAGTCGATTAGGCAATTAGTCGATCTACAGAAAATTAACTGGCAACTATTTTGATAATCGACAAAATCGTTTTGTCATTGCTCAAGCAAAAATGCCTCTCAAATACAAGAGTCTGATGGGCTGTAAAATCTACTAACACACAGGGAACATCTTCAGCTCCCTAACAAGGTTTAAGAGCACAGGTTTAACCACTGTGTAGTCAAGTTGTTAGTTTTTAATGGGAAGTGTGTCCTTGAGATCTGTCTTTTCTTCTATACAATATACAATACCAGCGTGAACTTATAGGTTTCATCATTTCTGTGTTAAAAAAAAAAAAAACTTACACAGGGTTGATGTAATGTCAGGCAACACATGGTCTTGCAAGGCAATGGTTATGAATGGTGTTTATTTAATGTTGATTTGGTAATTTACAGTATATTAAAACATCATTTTAGGTGAATAATAGCGCTTTGTATTCTGATGAAATATTCTGTCAATCGAGTAATCTGGGAACTGGAGTGATTAGTTTATTAATTTATTCAAACACATCTTGTAATATGTGGTATGGTATAGTAATATGATATCGTTACTATAGTAGCTGTACAAGCCATGGGATTTCCTTAAAAATCACATGGATCTGTGTGACCTAAGGTAGGGAAAAATCAGTTTGGTAAACAAAAAATGAAAATAAAAACCCTCTTGATGTTGTAAAATGAGCACATTTAGATCTTTGATCATTCTCATCATTTTCTAGAGGATTATGAAAAAAATATATTTTTTTAAATAAAAATAGTAGTGAGATCCCTGCATTTTCAAAAAGATACAAAATACGTAAGGCTTCATTTCAGGGAAGTATGTATAAAATGTACCAGGAAACATCTAGAATATTTCTATGTTGTTCAATTAAAGTGTCAGAATAGAAGATATATTTATCATTTATGCCATATGTGATACTGCCATGCAGTTGGTGGATTTGTGCATCAACTTAGTATAATCTGTTTCCTGCAGGCGTGCCTACACCCAGCTCAGAGGTTCTGCGACATACCCTGAACATGCTGGTGCGAGAGAGGAAGATCTACCCAACTCCAGAGGGCTACTTCATTGTCACTCCCCAGACCTACTTTATCACTCCCTCCCTCATCAGAACCAACAACAAGTGGTATCACCTGGACGATCGGCTACCAGAGCGCCAACCGCAACAACAGCTACAACAACAGCAGCAGCAGCAACAGCAGCAGCAACCTCAGCAGTGCACTTCGCCTCAGTCTGGCAACGTCACACCATCTACACCAGGCTGCCGGAGAGAGAGACCTCCTCGCAAGAATCACAATGACTCATACAATTCCTATCGCGAAGACCCCTCCAGACTTCACGCCTCTGCGCTCCAAAGTAAGTCACCAAAGGAGCACAGGGGAGATTCCTATCAAAGTAAGCCACCCAAGGATCACAACAGCGGGGAACCTCCACCGAGCACATCAGCCAAGGAGCACCGAGGAGAACCGCCTTCATATCCTTATCCCCCACTTCCCACCTCCCCTCCTGTCCAGCAGCAACCGCCGCCTCAAGATCCAGCTGATAAGAGCAAAAGCATCACTTCTTTCCCTTATAAAACTGACACTCTGACCAAAAAGAAAGAAGGAAGTGGTGGCAGCGGAAGTGGCGAGAAGCAATCCAAAAGGTTTGGACTCAGGCTGTTCAGACTGAGTTTCAAGAAAGACAAAATGCGGCAGCTGGCCACCTTCTCAGCCCAGTTCCCCCCAGAGGAGTGGCCTCTTCGTGACGAAGATGTTCCAACCACGCCCATTCCCCGCGAGGTGGAGATGGAGATTATCCGCCGAATCAACCCTGACCTAACAGTGGAGAATGTGGCAAGGCACACGGCTGTGATGAAGAGGCTGGAGGAAGAGCGTACACAGAAGAACAAGGCGGGGTCTTCGGCCCAGCACAGTGCACGCAGCAGGAGGGGGAGGGGTCACCGGAGGGCTCCACATGGTAAGTCCCGCTCTCATAGCAAACCCAGGACCTCTAGGGGAGACCCATCTGAGGGTTCAAACTGGGACCTTGTGTTCATGGAAAGAGATTACCGCTTCTTTAGCCACTCGTTAGTACGCTCGCCTCGGGAGGCCATGTACACCTTAGAGCGCAGGCGAAGTGGAGGTGCAACTTACTTGGTCCACAGCAACCCCAACATTACGGAATCGTACTGCCCTGTTACCCCTGAGTGGGACGTATCTGGAGAGCTGGCCAAGAGACGGACGGAGATGCCCTTCCCCGAGCCGTCACGTGGAACGTGCCAGTCGAGAGTTCAAAGAAGTCACAGTCACAATCAGGACAGGAAGTCGCGTCACGAGAGGTCAGATCAGGCTAAAGAACGATCTCGGTCCATGGACAACTCCCTCAAAGGCCTGTCACTGGGTGCACCAGAAGACTTTGAACCCAGTCTGGAGGAGCGTAGTCATTACTACACTGATGATGGCACCCTGCGGGCCACGCAGAAGTCCTCCCACTACTCAAGGATCATGTTCTCTGCTGCTAAGTTCCACTCTGATTTTAATGTGCCTGATTTGGGGAAAGGGAGTTTGGATGAGTCAAGGATCCGGAGTACGATGGAGAGGAACAAAAGCAGAGACAGCTTGCCAACGTACAATGAGCTAATGGGACTTTCTCCTAAGCCCTCAACAGATGAGTACTTCCAGTGCAATACATCAAATGAAACAATCCTAACTGCCCCTTCGCCTCAGGCAAAATCAGAATATGACACATTAACCTCAACAGGGGGACTCCGAAAGGGCTCTCCAGCTGACCGCCAAACGCCTCACCTCACCTCTCCTCACACAATGGAGTACAAAGAGGATTTGGCGGCAGCAAAGGGACAGAACGGCTCGGTGCGACTGACACCAAGCCAGACGCCAGAGCCGGTGCAAAATGCCCGTTTGACGCCACACCAACACAATGTAGATCCCGGAGGGGGAGGCGGCAGTATGGTGATCAAGAGGAAAGAGATCTTCAGCAAGGACACTTTGTTCAAACCCCCACACAATGCCTTGTCCACAGGCTACGTGGACAGCAGCTACACCAAGTCCGGCACATTGCGGAAAGCCTCACATGCCAAATCAACAGAGGCCCTAGACAATCCTGAGCCCCAGCAGCCTTCCAATTCAGCCACTTCCTCAGCGTCACCTGCAGTTTTACCGGGCTGCTTAGAGCCAACAGTCCCCTCCGCCTCCTTTGACTATTATAATGTATCAGATGATGAGGAAGAGGAAGAGGCAGAGGAGGACTCGCACAAAGAGTTGGCGACGACAGAGGACAACAAAGACCACGGGGAAGGGGGTGGTAACAGTGGAGGCAGTGGTGGTGGCGGGGAGGGAACCATGCAGTGGCTCCTGGAGCGGGAGAAAGACCATGATCTGCAGCGGAAACTGGAGACCAATCTGACCTTACTCAGCCCCAAGGAGACAGAGAACAGCAGCAGCCAGAAGTCGGCCCACTCTGCCCGTTTGGACAGCATGGACAGCAGCAGTGTTACGGTGGACAGTGGATTCAACTCCCCCAGGTATGTGGAAAATTGAACTGTACAATAAATAAAAATAGATATTGAGGGAGAACACAGTGGGACCAAACATATTCCTAAATGTTTGGGTTGCTCTCAAACCAGGTATTGACATATCTACAGTCATAGTTCTCTTGAGTGAAATGCACAAACCCTTTCTTGCACCCCAAAGCTTAACAAAAGGTGTCAACTTTTATTTTTCTTTTGACAATTTAATGTTTTATCCACCTGTTAACCTACATTCTTAAAAATGCCTTCACTGTAGTTGGTGATTCTGATCCCAAAGTGAGATGATTGATCCATCTATCACAAAAGGAGGATAAAGAGGATGGTTTATGTACATACAGTACAATTCAGGGCTTAACTTACTAATGTCTGATGCTACACAATCCAGATTCTAACACAGAGTGGACTTGTTCCAATTGTGCCATTTTATCACATAAAAAGTTAAATCAAATCACCCTGGTAGCCTAGTGCTTAGGAGGCATGTCACGCAGTAACAGTTTCCATAGTTCCAGCCCATGCGGGGAAATTTTTTACATATCATCCCCTCCACCATATCCCATGTTTCCTGTCCACTCCTCTTTTGCAAAAGAAGCACCGGTTTCCTGCTTTAACAGCAGTCCAATGATAGTTCTCAAGAGTAGGCATACAGCATGCAATTCAATAAAAAGTGTACAGCAGTTTTATTATTACACCCCGCTGCACCAGTTTCAACCCTGGGTTCTAGTACACTCCTATGACTGTAAATATGTAAACTGAAGAGGAACCACCCTCACAATCAGATTCACAGATGACTGCTTTCATTACAAAGATGAAAGACTTAAAAAATCTTCCATTACCACCAGATTCATGATGCAAAACAATAAGTCAGCATGCAAATAATTGATTAATTCTGTTAATTCTGTTGACTGGTCTACCTGGAATGGCATGTAAACAACTTTAGTAATTCACAGACAAAGTGGATCACGTTGAGTTTTGACACACTAGTGTCATTAATTTCTTTTGTTTTATCTTGATGGCAATACATGACTTTTGGAAGTTTGATTGTAAAAATGATGAATAATAAAATTTTGTCCCAAATTTAAACAATAATGTGATATTATTAAGTAAGAAGCATATAAAAGTAAAGTGCACATGAACTTTGGAATTGTTCTAACTTCACTTTAACAGCTTTAAATATCTGTTCAGCAGACAAACAAATGTACCAGGAAGCTGTTTCTGCTCCTTTAGTGAAACATGAACACAGAGCAGCAGTTTGTGATGCAGCTAGGCAATAGTTACCAGACAGTTAAAGGGGTATTCCACTAGTTTAGTATTGCACTTCCATAAAGTTGTTGGATTTAATAGCCACAATAAACCTATGCTAACTATTGCCTAGCTCCAAAAACTTCCCAAAATGCGACTGTTAGCCCTAACCCTACTGGTCCCCAAAATATCTGACAGATATTTCCCTCAAGACTTGGTAGAGTCCAAAAACAGAGAAAAAAAGACAGTGACTGTTGTACTGATATTCACCAGGTGGTCAGAAACATAACTTATGTCAATGTTGTATTCATAACCTGTTTCCACTGTCCCCAAGTGGCAAAAATTTACAGGTGGCAAATTTAATTACAGGTTTAAGATTTAAACTTGTTTTAATTTGTAGCATCTCTTTTCTATATATTTGCATGTATTTTCAAGATAAATTACATTAAAATGTTTGTGTGCTGCCTTCCCATTTCCTGGAAGGAATTTGCTGTTTTTATTATTCTTAGTAACTCCAGTTTATCTGCTTCTTTCCTCAGTCAAAATGTGTTTTAAAATAGTATTCCTCTTTCTTGGCAACCACTACATATGCTGTACACAATATGAAATTTGTCATCATGTATTTTAATTCATGGCGTATTTTGAAACCAGAAACTTGACTTTTGTTACCTCTTTTGTGCCAGGACACGTGAAAGCCTTGCATCCAACACATCCAGCATTGTGGAAAGCAATAGACGGCAGAATCCAGCGCTGAGCCCAGGCCACATTGGCACCAGTAGTATTGGACTGCCATTCAGCTTTCGTGCCATCCCAGAGCCCCCCACCACACAGCCTGAAAAACTCCAGAAGTCATCGAACTGCCTGGCCTCCATCACCAGCGTCTGACGGGCAGCACAGACTGAGACCATGAAGGTGGTGGAGGAGAGAGGAAGCGAGGTGTTTCACCAGTTTGACCCTCACTTTCCTCAGCCAACACAAACATACATACACATAAAAAACATGCACTTACACACACATCTTCAGACTCCTGAGAATCCATTTACTGGGACTGTTATAAAAACAGGCATGGCTTCAAGAGACTGTTCCCACAGCTTCAAGAACTTTACTGCAAAAAAGAGAAGAAAAACTACAGAATATCAAGACCACAGTAGGTGAAGAAACCTACCTGAAGTACTTTGATTTTGGTGACATGGACTCTAGTTTGGCTTATATCAAGATTCTTGATTATTGGTATTGGAAAGTAGTAGACTATAGGATTCAAGTTACATTTGGAAATATCAAAAACTTTTTATATTACTTAACAATACATGTCCAATTAAATGTTCTTCTTCCTGAAATAGCGTCAAGTTCGTCAGGACGATTCAATGTATCAGCACAATGTCGAGACAATAAAAGTTGATCCTGAGAACAACGAATGAAAGATATAAAAACATAAATCAGCTCAGATTTGTGTACCGCAATGCAAATGATGTATGTATACTCGATACTTTTGATATCCTAATTATTATAATGGTGGTATTAAAGATGCTATGTGACCAAAATGATGTTTGGAGAAAATGAGCTGCACCTCACCCCTCACATGGACATTACAGAACAACACAGGTACTCCACAAAAAAATCTCAACACAAGGTCGGTTTTGTAGCTAATCCGGAGCGTTTGATCATATTAAGTGATCTTCCTCAGTGGGCTGAGTTTGCTCAGTCGTCATGGTAATGTAGATGCTGTTGTGAGATCTTTTTGTCAACTACTGTTTCCAAGGAAGGTTAAGAATGAACTTTTCCATATCATCACAGATACTGGGTTAGAGTCATTGATTTTAAGCTATAAAGAAGTTTGTAAGGTCTCTTAACATAAAAAGTTTAGGTTTACGTTGGTGACACTAAGCTTGCTGGATTTGCTTCTCTTTGATCTCTGATTTTCACTTCTCCAGGTCTTGAGACAGTGTAGACATGGTGCATCATGGGAACTGTAGGCAGAATGAGCAGACTGTGTAACCACTCGCTACAACTGATGACAATTGAGTTGACTCAAGGGTTTTCTGAATGTCACATACAGTACCTTTATTCCTTAAGTAATATTTAAGCATAAAAGTCATTTGTTTTAGCCTCTCAAATGTGAATATTTCCTGCTTTTTTAGTTGTCTGTGATAGTAAATTGATGCCATGGTGCACTGTGGGAATTGTAGGCAGAATGAATTGGCTATGTGACTACAGTTGCTGCAACAGCAGTAGACTCCGACGTTGTGAATGTGAGTTTAAAAACTCAGTTCTGTTTTTTCTTTCTCAGTTTCTAGTTTCATTAGAGGAAACAGTTCCTAATGAACTGGTGACACTGGGGTCAGTGCGTAGATACGATTAGAGGTAAGTGAGACAAGGCATTTTTTTGTAATTTGGGTGAACTGGTCCTTAACTGACTGCAGTTCCCTGGATGAACCGTGGCTAGAGACTAAGTTAAAATGCTGAAGCACTGCTGAAACTACATGTTGACCAGGTCAACCTGACCCAGCCATACCATATATGGTAAATGGTGTACAGTACAAAAATGTTACACAACATAAACACTGATTAATTCTAAGTTAAAAGAGTAGAGATATGGCAAATTGTTGTTGTTGTTGTTGGAAAGCTCAATTTCTGAGAACTGATTGTTGAAAAGCTCAAACTTGGCGCCCTCTTGTGGGTAGATGGTGGTACAAGCGTAGCTTCTAACAGCTCGGTGTGTGTGTGTTGCACCAAATGTGACAACTGAAGCCCATCAAACTGATCCTATAAAGGTAAGTGGCTTGTCCTCACACACTAACAAGCTGTGGTGTTTAAAATGGGTCAAAATATGTTCACAGAACGTCAACAACGTCAGAAATAAGACTTTAGACTTTAGATTATAAGAAAAGCAACCTTATTGTTACAACTATACTGATTGACGCCTTCATGCATTCAGTACTGTTCAATTAAGATTTCACTTCTAACCCACCTGGACTGACACATTATAAATCTTGATAGTCTCTCTGAATTTATCCTAAGAAAGTACCCACAGTGCAATAGTGTAACAACAGTGTTGGATCTAAGGGGTTTGATATGCAATCTGAAGTCTGCCACTGGTGTTAATTATAGAATCAGTGTTTAATTATAATGAACTAATGAAATGATACTTTAAAAAAGGAATTATACTGAAAATGGATAAATTAAATTTGCATTGCAAATGTTGACAGGGCAGAAACAGGAGATCTGATTGGACGGCGTTCGCATGTGGTCAGACCTGTGGTGTTGGCAGGAGCCCTGTGTGAGGTAAGAGCTGGCCAGAGCTCCTGCTGCTGCCCTGTGGGTTGGTTAATATTTTAGCTGCACACTGCTTGGGCATCTTTAAATTACAGAGAGCTGTATTTAAACTAAGTGGAATCTCAAAGTGGCAGTAGGCTAATAGCTAATCCAGGCCTGTGAATTAATATTTTGTGGTACATACTGTTTCCAAAGGTGAAGAATGAACTCACATGCTCTAAGTAAATAAATGCTTTTTTTTTTTTTTTTTTTTGAGTTAACATGGGTGAAAAGTGCAAAAAAAAAAATTCCATGACAACTAGGCAAACTCGATCTGCTGAGGAAGATCATGTGACATAGTCAAAAGATCCTGGACAGCTACTGAACGGTGGGGAGATTTTTCTTTGGTCAAAACTTTAAATTCATAACAGCTATTGTTTATTCATTAATTACAATTTAACACTGTCAAAAATGATTCTGGGGGGACCCCCGAGACTCCATAGACTCAAAGAAGAGCACACAATAATTACAACCATACAACTAGGAAATGGAGTGGCTTTCATTACATCTGAGCCATCAATGTCCCATAATTCATCACTGGATTGAAAGCAATGTGCTTTAACAAAGGGAAATGCCAGGATTTGAATTATGGATCAATAGCTGTAGTACTTGTAGTACTCATCTTATCTAAGCAAGTCAAAAAAACGGAACCCATACACAACACAAAATATAGCAATAATATATGAAACACGTGTAGTTTTTACCTGTGTATTTTAATGACTGATGCAGAGGACGTCTTGTCAGTGTCTCTGGACTACAGACACAGAGGTGGAATGATGAAACAAAAACTACAGTGGATCAGGGTCACCTGGAGCTTGGCACATACAGCAGTGAATGATTCAACTTAAAAACATGCAGCTTACAGACATACACACATTATTTCCCTATAACACACACTTACACATAATGCATTTTACACAGAAACAATGCAGCCTGTATGCACCTGATACTCCTTCAACATTACAGCACTTTGCTCTCCACGCTCCAAGTTTACAGAGGAAGTGTGTGTTCAGATATTGGTTGGGAAAATGCACAAACATGAGGTGTGTTTTATGTGTGTGTGTGTATCTGTGGATGTGTAAGCACGTGTGTATGTATCTCTGAGAGCAGCTACAAAAATGACACAAACACACATGCACCATAGACACTACCTCACACACAGACGACATTTCCCATGTTTTTTTTTTCACACAATAAAACCATTCAAGATCTTCAAACAAATGAAATACGCTGCCAAAAACCCTTGAAAACACTCTGATGACACAAGACACCTATGCAAGAGCACAGGAGCAACCTCCGATAGCATACATTTGGTTCTAAGGCAATATTGTAGTTCAACAGGACTAGTGCTGTTTGCACGCTGACTGTGTCTCCATTTGAAAACCTTCATTCAGTCATTCAGTGTATTTTTATTTTAGCACCATGGGAATCTCTCCTTCAGTCAGAATCGTGCCACTCAGAGAGACAGCTGCGAAAAATATTCCCTTACGATATCCACTGAAAACAAATAATAATAATAATAATAATAATAATAATAATAATAATAAAAAAACATGATTATTAGGGTTAAGGAAGAAACTGGAAACATCCATGAAAGTTGCTCAGTTTGTTACAAGATGTTGAAAATCAAAAACAGCATGGACACACACAACAAAATGCAAGGCTTAAAATTAACACCACAGATCATTTGGAAATTCTCCATTTGCATTTTTTATTTTTATTTTTTTCCATTCTACAATGGTCGTCTGCATAAGCTTTAAGCAAAAAGGGCAAAGGACGGACTTCAGCCTTTTGTTTGTTCTTTTCTCTGTACACACGCACGTACACACACATACAGTAAACACAATGGGTTTTACAATAAGACATGAAATAAAATCATCTGCAGCCGTTCTGAGCTGGGTTGAAGAGACCAGTTCCCAGGCATCAAAGGCAATAAAAATGTCCGTTTAGTGTTTCCTCTCAGTTACTGTGGGTGATAAGCAGCCGTCTGATCACAGTAAGTCGCATAGTTCAAGGATTAAGGAGCCAGAAAAGACTCCTGGATGCATTTCCTTGTAGCTCTTTAGGTCCTTTAGCATCCAAAGTTTATAATTGTGAATATGAATCTAGGGTGTGTGTGTGTGTGTGTGTGTGTGTGTGTGTGTGTGTTCGTAATCTTTTGCTGTGCAACCATGAGTATCTCAGTAAACTGATTTGGATCTGCTGCAACCCTCTTTCCACACTGAACGAGGGCAGCTTGATGTGCGGTGATGAAAACCATCTCCTCCACGAAAATGGCTCACTCAGTCGTCAGCACATTTCCCCACGTCTGCTGAAACTCATATCGATATCACGTTGTTGTTCCTGTTCGCGAAAGTACTGTCTTCCTCCCGCGTCCACATCTGCCTGTGGGTCCGAAATGAGGGGACAGGCTGTACTTTTCTCGTTGCCATGGTGAAGGTCAGGGTAACAGTGGCGGGGCTGCACAGAGGTCAGAGGTCACGGGCTGCGTGTGAGGTCATTTCCTGGTGTGAAGGCTCTCCTGGAACTTGCTGCTCGTGTAGAGGATGTGGAAGCCCTTCTTGCTGATTGTGTCATCGCTATGGAAACGGATCAGCATGGCGTCTCCAGGCGAGTAAATCCCTTCCCTGGGCTGAGGAAGGGAAGATTGAGGGACATGTGAAGCTGTTCCTCAGACATTTAAAGGTTCCTACCAGGGCTTTTGCATGTTTTAGTTCATTTTCTACATATGACAGTCTTTACATCACAGGTAGCACTCTTTTAAACCATGCTGTTGTCTTTTAGATTTTTCAGTATTTTTTCCCACCTTTCAGACACCCCTTATTTTCTCTCTATCGTTAACTAGTAAACTTTTAAAAGTGAAATGAGTTGTGTAACGCGTTACAGTGAACATCACAAAGACTAATGTGCACAACAGGTTACAAACCGACCAGTAGTTTCATGCCATTCCACTGACCTGCAGGGGGCGGTAACATGTAAAGAAAAGCAGCAATATGCCAACAAAGAGAAGAGGGAAGACAACTAGCAAGTAAAATCTTTGCAAATGCTTTGTGAAGAGGGAAATGCATTTAACATGTTTGTTAAGTTTCAGCTTAATAAACATTTGCTGTGTTAATGAGTATTTACAGAAGTAGGATAGTGTTCATGGTAATGAAGGAACATATTAACTCGTGCAGTGAGGCTAATGGATATGTTTTTAAGAGATAAATAAGATGTATCAAGTTTGTCAGTGGCATCAGTTAATTACTGGTTTTGATATTTTCAGGAAATTTGAATAATATTGTATAACACTAGCCTAATGCTTTAGAAGTCTGCAAACAGATTTTCACACCAAAGGGAAATGAATGGAAACTAACAGCTGCCTGGAGCAGCAGAACAAAAAGCTAAAATTGTATGGCATGCATCTGACAATGGTCTTTAAAAAAAATGGATCCATCATTTGTTTTTGAAAAGCTGAGACATATAACAAACACTGGCAGTGGTCGTTCACAGTTTTCTAAACTTAGGTTACTGAGTTAACTGAGGTTACGCTTGTTAAAGATTCAGCCCTTAATGAAATCATGAAGCCTTACCCCTGAACCACAGAAGCGACCAAGTCGATGTGAGTTAGCGTCGTACCCGCTGTACAGCTCAATGTAGTCATAGCCACAGTCAGCTTCCTCCTCTACCTCAAACGTGATGAAGCTCAGCTCGATGCCGTAACCCTGTTCAGCCGTCAGCAGCCACTCACAGTCTGTGTGACCTGGGTAATTATTGTCTCCAAACTGGGAGTGGGAGTAGAGGTTCTTCTGACGAGCTTCTGCTTTCAGACGACCTCCACACTCTGCAGAGAGACAGATGAAGGAAAAAGTGGTGCAATATTGAAGTTCTGACCTGCAAAAATTTGGCATTTGGTAGATTTTGTGTTGATTCAGACAGTAATAAAACTCGTTAGGTTTCATGATATCATGTATGTACTGTTACAAACCACCAGAGGGAGACATTGTTCTTAAAAAAAAAACTAGTCATACTTGAGAAAGATGACTGCAAGTGATGCTCTTCATAGACACAAAAACTCACACGTCATTTGAAATCAATAATACACACAAACTCAGTACAATTCTGCATAGACACCTGTGGAGTGCGTAGCTTGGAAGCCCTTCCTTTGTACTGAGGCGTCAGAGATGAAGCGGAGGTACATCTTGTTTCCAGTGGAGACCAGCGGCTCTGGGATTTTACTGCCACACAGTCGGCCCAGGATGGCTGCCGTGTCACTGTCCCCGTCGAAGGCCTCCAGATGGTCATACGCACACTCCTGATGCTGCTCAATCTCAAATTCGTTGAAGGTCTGAAAAGGTGGAGGCAGAGAGATTGACAAACGGAGACATGAATGAGTGAGATATGAGTGGGTGTTGAAACTGTTGACCTTGTTTTTTTTTTGTAGAAAGAAGTTCCAATGAACACCTTTAAATCTGACGTCTGTGAAGGACAGACAGTTCGCTGTTGAGTTTTACTTATTTATCTATTTTGTAATTTGGGTGAAATTACCCATTAAAGCCACAAGGATAGGCATATGGGGCATTAGTGTGTTATAAATTTGTGTAAATATGGTAAGGAACTAGAAAATGTCTTTCACCTGTTCAACCTAATGCTGCTGAAGGAAACTCTGACAGGTTAGCTTAACCTGCACTCACTGTTCCATGTAGTTTAAATTTCAACGTGAAGAACTGTACCGTACAGTTTCAACTGTGCATTTATGAAAAAATGTACAAACTATGTGTTCTATCTAGGAAAAAAGTCAACCAAAGGACCCAAAGCAGAGCAGTCTGATGGCACAGCAAAGTGAAAAGGAGGGGAAAGCACCGGAAAGAGTCTAATGAGGAGAGTGTTTCCTTTACAAACTCTCTTTCTCATTTGGTTAAAATTACCTTTAAATGTTCAGTAATGTTTTATTTTTTATGTCATTAAATTTTTGTTTTATTTACATAGATACTGGATTTGGATTTATATTTGGATTTTGATTTTTTTTATTTATTATTTCCTGACCTAATTAGTTTCATTGTAATTTGTGGGAATAAAGAACTCAAAATTAAGGATTTTCTCTTGGTGTTATGCTAAATAATTAGCATTTCATGTTTTTTAACACCTCAGAGAAGAAGCCCCCCTGCCTCCCTCTGTCTTTGCCTACACATTGCTTACATGCTGACATGCATGTACACAGTGTCACGACTCATAATCTAATCAAGTCACTGAGCTGAGTCATAACACCTTGCAGGCCTCTCTCCCACACACAGTCACACACCTCTCTGATTGTCTCCTGAGCCGTGCTCCATCCAATGGCTCCATCACACCACCACAAACCAACCCACCACATTGATTTTTACAAACCCGACAGAAGGAGAAAGGAGAGCGGAGGTGGGCCAGTGTGAGGATGTCATTACTGTGTTTGATTCTGGCCATGGCAATGGTTTCCAGATGTTTCTAACTGTAGCACGGGTGAGACACTGGTTAGTGGATCTGTTTGCTATTCCCAAGTGAATTCTGTCTGTGTGTGTGTTTGTGTGAGACAGACAGACAGTGAAGACGCAATAACAGAATGACCTTCATGGCAATGTTCAGATTTCTGGTCTTAAATTTATCCCGCTGTGATGTCATTACTGTGGATATAGAGAGTACGCCTGCTAATCTCAACACACACACACACACAAACGCAAGCTTTCCTAAGTGTGTGTAAACAGAAAGCAGCACTCAAAGTACCGCATTTCCAAATCTGTGCGCAACTCACATGTAGTCACACATCCAAAAGGTGTGACTACATGGTGCAAAAACCTGCAAATGTGTTTTCATAGCTGATGATGTAATATGTTTTTGTTTTGGTTATGTAAGCGGTGACGAGATTATCAAAACTAAATGACAGTTGATGACAATTTTGATAACATGCCGCGAGCTCAGCATGTGGCTGCAAAGTGGAAGTGGGGTGAGAAGCCAAATCCTAATATTCCGCAGGACTACAGACTGTACTGTGTGTATGTACGTGTGTGTGCGTCGAGTGTGCATTTTGTAAAGACTGCACTGTATTTGTGTGTGAGACACTATTTGCATGGCAACATGAGCAGATTTGAGGACGATTACCTGAAGCACGCTTTGTGAATGTGAGCATGTGTGTGACTGTCTGCTCCTGCACTTGTATATTTGTAAGGACCGATTTGACTTTTACGCTTGTGATAAACAAGCGTTTTTAGCTCTGGAATGAGTAGTTGATTAATCTAGTGGGAGCAGCAGACTCAAAATGACTATTATACTAGCAGAAAGTTTTAAACAGAAACTAATTGAGACTGTTGGAGTCTTGGAATGATGTGTGTGTGTGTGTGTGTGTGTCAGTGTGTGTCTAGAGCACTCACTTCAGAAAGCTGAGTGTGCAAATGGCGCTAAGCATCCTCTGTTAACGCACCTGAGACACGAGATTCTCCATTCACATCCTGCTAAAACTGTTACTTAAACACCATCTGTCTGAGCTAATGTACTGTCACAGAAGTTTAGATCATCTCCTCATCTGTCTCTCTCTGCTTCTCTCTCTCTCTTCTTCAGATAAATAACCATGAAAATCTGAGTTGGAACTTTTCAACCTCAGTTATCCAAAATGCGCTTGACCTGCATCTTCGCTACAGAGAGAATCTGGAAATGTTCTGAGTTTCTCTATCAGAAGGCAAACTCCTCATCAAAAATGTGTTACCAATTCAGTTTATTAATAAATAAATACAACTGCAGTAACTATCTGTGCCAACATGTAAATTCTTACACGGTCACAAGCATGCATGTGTGTGCGTACGCAGCCTGCACACACACACACACACACACACACACACACACACACACACACACACACACAGATAGACACAGATAGACACAAAGCCACAGATGGCCACTGCCCAAGGCTTCTTTCTAATGCTTGAGCACACGCATGCAGTTAGCCCGAATATACAACCATGCACTTTCTCCCCTCTTCGCATTTTGGTTTCAATATGTGGAGATCCTCATGTAAGAAGGGGGGAGGGCAGCCGGAGGCTTTTACATACTATATGACCCACAGACGGAATAACTCCAGTACTGCTCAAGAAAATGTTCATATATATATATATATATATATATATATGAACATTTATATATATATATATATAGAGAGA
>JBBMJY010000020.1:6423359-6452414 GCA_037833715.1 Toxotes lorentzi
TGTGTGTTCTTCCTATCTTGTAGAGAGAGAGAGAGAGAGAGAGAGAGAGAGAGAGAGAGAGAGAGAGAGAGAGAGAGAGAAGCCCAGAATCATTTGCTAGATGCTTCATTTGATGCACACTTACAATCTTGACACGGTGCCCCGGCGTGGCCGTGATGTCCCACGTGCACTCCTTACGGCTGGGATACTTGTCTGGCCAGTTAGGGCTGCTCAGGGTCCCAGTGGGGCTGTGGATCTTATGCTCACACTCAGCTGGACACACAGACACACACACGCGCGCGCGCAAGCACACACATGGAGAGGAAGTTAAAATCGTGACTACACAGGAAAAGGTCAGAGGAAATGGAAAGGGAACAGGAAGGAGAGAAACGAGAGAACCAAAGTAGAGGGAAAAGATCTCAAAGAAACACACCCTGGTGACAAGTCTGGCGTGAATTTCAAATGCACGCATGCTTTACACAAAGCTCTCTGCGCTTCACATAGTCGCTGCACTGTGCCAACATTGTGTACAGAAAAAGAACTGAAAGAATAAAAAATTATCAATTTACTCTTTTTCTTGTATTGACATCTTAACCAATTTACAATAATAAAGTTTTACCTTTTCATTATAATTAGTGGTATAAGCAGAACAACTCAATGGTAAATTAACTCATCCATTACCTACGTGCAGTATTTAAAGGGAATTACATGTCAATTTTCTGTATGTTATGTGAAGCTTCAATGCCACCTTTAATTGTAGAAGCAACAACCCATCATATTAACCCATTACAGACTGACAAAGTGTGTTTCTTAAGTATTCCTACATACACAGCATTTATCACAAAGACTTCAATCTGAGGTCCTAAACCTTGGTGACTGAATGATTGGGATTGGATTCTCTCTAAAACTGAATTAGTCATCAGCTCCAGGTCGCTGTGGATTAATTCGGGATATGTTCACTGGCAAGCTTGCAGAGTTTTGCTCCCGACTGAAGGACAAAGAGTCTCAAGTCTGATTTGCACCTCTGACACCTCCTGACCCTAAGTTAAGTTAAGACTCTCGATTAGTGCTTTCCTCCTGCAGAGTTTGCATCAGTCACACACTACACCAAAAGCTGTCTGTGAGTATAGTGTAGGTTAGCTGAATGGAGTGGCACAATGAAGGTGATGGGAGGCAGGAGGCATTTATAAGACAACAAGATGTGTTCCAGAGTGACAGTTTTTATTTAGAGTCAGACAAACTGAACCCATGTACAGAATGAGATGGATGGATTTACAAGAACAATGCATGAATGTAAAAAGAGAGAGAGTTTCCTAACATGCAACGTAGTGAATACAGATGTCATATTCAAAACAAACTATTGCCACAGGAGACTTTATAGACCCTAATCCTGTCAGCAGTTTAAAAAAAAAAAAACTACCTGCATGATATAGACGTTAGTTCTGACACTGAACTGTGCCATCGCATCAAAAGCAAACTTCTCAAAACCTTTCACATCATCAAGCTGATGTCAGAAACAGGAAGTGTAACTGCATAACAGTCTAAACAATAATTAGGTAATAATTCAGTAGTTTTGGGTTTTATTCATGAAAAGGAATAAACTGCGTTTCTGAGACCAAAATACTTATTTTAATTTTTTTTAAATCTTTTTCTTTTCCACTGCTCGTGTCTCATAGTGTTACACACCCCTGGCAGGTGACTAATATCAGTTACATCAATCCAACATGTTGACAGCACATGTCAAGCTATTGAAGTGTCTCTCCACATGCTGAAACTATCACAGGCACATACAGTATGTATGTACAGTACATATCCGCACACGGATACAAGCTGTGTGATGGGAATATGGATTTGCATGAATCTGAAAGCTCACTGGGTCAAGCTGGCCTAATGCACACATAAACACACATACACACAGGAAGACGGTGCTACATGCAGAGCTTTCAAGCTCCCAGATGTTCGAAACATGAGTCTTTTTATGAGCAGCGCAGGGAGCCTTTAGTGAGGTGTGTACGTGAGTACTGATGTGGTGTGTGTGTACACGTTCAAAAGTTCAACTTCAAAGAGCTGAGTATAATATGTCAATTCAACAGTTGTGTGTATGTGTGTGTGTGCGCGCACATGAGAACGGGCTGATAGCTTTGAATAAATAATGTTTTCTGTCAAACTGGAACCCCCCCACCCTCTGTGTCTCTGTTTCTCACACATAAACACAACCACACATGACAGTGAACACAGCTTTGCTGACTTACAGGCAGAGATGTTTGTCTGTCCTTTCGAAGCAAGTTCAAGTCGAATCCCAAGTCATGTGAGACCAGTTCAAGTAAGTCTAAAGTCGTTCAGAAGTCCTGTAGAGAGGCGGTTCCCAACCCCCGAGCTACAGACCACTACTGACCAGCATGGACCAACCAACAAAGCATTTTCTATGGGGTCATGAGGAACAATATGATTGAACAAAAATCCATATACTATCTGCTGTGTTGTTATTGTTGAATTTGACTTTTTAGACCCATCTAACAAAGCGTGATGTGCAATAAACTTACAAGATCATCGTCACTGAACGGTCTACAGCCATGGTAAAAAGCCATGGTGAAAGTCTAAGTGAAGTCTTTAGTCTGTCTAGACAAAGTATCAAGTTTTTATTTTTGTGACTCTCCAGCCCAAAGTTCAAAGCCTCAAGTCTACAGCTCTGCCTGCAGGCTCCAAGTGTGGAAATACATTTAAGTAAAAAATTAAAAAATAAATAAATAAAAAACCTTCCCTTCCCTCAAATGGAGAGGGCCAGTCTGTTATCATGCGGGCTCTGATGTGGGTAGACAGAGTAGGGACTATATGATGGACGATGATTGTTTTTATGAATGATAACATGCTTGTGTGGATGTGTAAAGACGTGCACGTGCACTCCAGTGTTTTTATGCCAGTGTGTGTGCGGATGTGAATGTACGTGAAACCCACCTTCCTTACAGTCATGTTTGTTCTCATGCAGTACAAAGCCATGGCGACACTGACAAACGTAAGAGCCCACTGTGTTGATGCACTCGTGCTGGCAGCCGCCGTTGTCCTTGCTGCATTCATCTTTGTCTGTGAGAGACACACATGCAACACATCACTCACGTGGAAACAGCAAAGAGACTGGGTGGAGGGAACCAAGAGGTCAAGCAGGGAGGAGGAGTGGAAAGATGGGACCTTAAGGACAGGGAATTTTTGAGAAAGAAAAGAAGGTGATAAGTAATGGAAGGAGGGAGAGACAGCAGGAAAAAGGCAGAAAAGAGGGAACAAAATGATGAGAAGGAAATCAAAGTGGGAAGGTAAGATTAGTGAGGGAAAAAAGGTGCAGTATTAATAAAGAAAAAAAAATAAAGATGAACAAAACACAGGAGTGACAGCTAACACGTTCACCTTGACCTTTATTCAACTGCCAAGTTGAACCTTTTATGACAAGACTCAGAGTTAAAGCCCAACAAAATGGTCAAAAAAGCAAGACCATTGCAGCTTTAAACACTGTCTTCAGCCCAAACTGTTACCATATTAAAATCTAAAGTTTTCAAATAGAGAGGTTAGAAGAAAAGAAGGTATAATAATAGAAATTACCTACAAACATTAGCATGAATAGGCATTGAGAAAAACAACCTCAAAAGACAAAAGACACCCACAAAGAGTTAAGTACATTTGTGTGTGTTAAGTCTGTGTCTGGCTCAGTTGGTCTCCAAAACAGTCTTTGTGCTACTCTTCAGGGTCATGGCCATTGCTGCTCTGTGGTCAAACTCTACCTTGGCCCCAAAACGTCTCTGACCATAACAGCTGTTTTCAGATCAGCTGCGCTCTCCTCGGGCCAGACCACCACTGCTATATCAGTCTGATGTGTTCACCCCGCCAACTGAAGAGGAGCCGTAAAACCTGATGAGAGCTTCGGTCTGTCTTCACATTTGAATCCCATAAGCCTCATGTCATAAATCTGGAAAGATACTGGAGACCTACTTCTCTGTGACTTTTATGTCCCACCACCACAGTATATGGTGGGATATGTGGGACATTAAGTTGTCATGGTTACGCCTGAATGTAGACCACAAATTCTCCCTATAAATAAACTGATTAGATTTCGAAGATTTTTGACTTTGCTCCATAAATTTGCACATTAACAAGGAGAACTGATTTTCTTGAAAGTACAATAACTCCTTACTGCTGTTTATAAAATGGATGCATTACATGAAAAACAAAGATAACGATTTTTCAAACCCCAGACTGCATGTATCATAATAATAATAATAATACACCAAATTTGTAGAGCGCTTTTCCGGGTGCTCATAGACGCTGAACAGTAAACAATAAACAGATCAGAGAAACAACAATGATAATAGTGGTAATTACAGTGACAGAAGTGACAAGTGGTGGAGAGATGAAGATGAAGTATTACTGCAAACTTCTATCAAATGGAAATACAGTACATGTCTTTTGCAAGAATCTATGAATCTTTCCCCCAAATTCAGACTGACATATTTGGTATCTTTAGAAACCATGGGATCACCTCTAAAATTTATAATTAAGTTCTTTGGATTTGAAAAATGTTTGGCTGCACAACATGAATATACAATGATAGACTGACAAAACAACAAAGGTGTTTTCTCACTTCTCGCCCATTTTCTCTCCCTCATCCTCTAATTTGTGGCTTTTTCTAACTACATGGCTCCTCCTCAGGATGGCTGGGTGATGACAAAGGCCCTTTAGTGAGGCTGAACACAGGGGGAACCAAGCGGATCGCTGGGTGGAGGTGCAAGGAGCGAGGACGACTCGCTCTGTGTGGGGCTGCCACGTTGACAACAGTGATGGTGTCAGAGACAGAAAGAGAGAGGTGGAGATGGACACATGACCGCACAGGAAGAGTGAAGTGTGTGGGAGGCCAAGCAGAGTGTGTTTGTGTGTGTGGTGTGTTTGTGACTGAGTGTGGGGACAGATTCTTATGAAGAGATGTGAGATTAGACACAGACACCAAGTCTCACCTCAACTCAAGAGCTTGTGAATTAAACTAGATCTGCTTTTAATGAAACCACTAAATCCTTCTCTCTCTCTCTCTCTCTCTCTCTATCTCTCTCTCTCCTCTGTATGGTGTGTGTGTGTGTTTGTCTGTGTCTGATGTGGTATTACAGTGCTATTGTGGGCTCAGTCTCACCCTATCACAGGCTAAGAAGCTTTGCCGTTGATGCTACACAGTGTTCATTGTAGCTTTCTTCAGATCAAGCACACAATGTCCACACGCACACACACACGCACGCACACACACACACATGGATTAGTAGTGTGTGGGAGGCTGAAGGGACCTCCCTAAAGCTGCTGGCTTCTCGCCAGCCAAAGGCTATCCTAACCTAAGTTTCTGACAATAGCCGAGCCACTCACAGGGCAACTTTTAACATGTACACCCAAACAGATGATCTCTCCACAGAGCGGTTTAACTGTGCGCTCCAGGTGCTCTGCAGGTAGCTGAATTTTGGCAAACCAGTGGACAGATCTACTTCCTCTGCAGCAGGAGGAAGTAGCTAAATGCATAAATGAAGTTGCCTTTCGGAGACGATTAGTTTCAGCAGAGAGAAAAGGAAATCTAGATCTTGATGTCTGATGTCAACATCCAACAAATTCCTCCCTGCTGCAGCGAGTAGGGGGTATTTGTTGTGTTTTTACCGGAAAATCATAGCTGTGTCCAAATTCCATACGAAGTACTAATTCTTACAATATACATAACATGTTCAGTTGACTTTTGGGTGTGGTGCTAATGGACACCTTTGTCCTATAATGCCATGCGCAAGAATTTCTAACAGCTTCAAAACAATTAAAGCAAATTGTGGACAGTGGTGACATTCCTGAAACATCTCTGACAATTAAAAAGGAACGTTCAAATTGTTCCCTTTATCTACAGCATTAGACCACAGTCTTCATATGTGTAAAACCAAAACTTCTGATTACAGCTTACACTGAATCATTAATTCAGGCAACAGAAATTTGTAGATCGATAAAATAATACCACTATATTCTCACAATGCGACTCTGCTGACAGTCAATAAACTTTACTATTGTCACAGCCTTCACTGAAACTGAGTATTAATAGTACCCACTATGCAATTGGGACACAGCACATTTCCCTCTGGAGAAGAATGGATTCAACAGTGATCCACATCATTTAAACAGGATCCATCCATTCCCTTAAATACCATGGTAGACCTGAGCCAATCAGAGATGCCGATTGAGAGGTCATGTTACCTCTGACCTTTGATGAGGTTGCCAGCTTGTTGTTGATACGGCCACGAGTGGGAGAGCGGCTGTGCTTTATGTCCTGGCATGACTCAAACACAAACATACGTTCCTGACACAGAGCCAGTCTGTCTGAAGGAGAGAGGGCAGAGCGCAGGGTGGGTGCAGGAGGCCAGGGAGCCGGCGGAGGCTCAGGAGATACAGCATGACAGACAGACACAGCACATGTAGACAAGCAGAAAAACTGATGCTGTATGCACATGTATGGCCACTTCCACAAATGCAAGCAAATGTACACAAACACAATAACACAAAGCAGAGCTGGGCAGAGGACATCAAATCTGACATGAAGCTGATGAATTCTCCCACATTAACCATGCAGTTGTCACTGTGTATGTAAACTGTAGGAAAAACTTATTAAATTACGAAAATGCAGTCAATTAAAACAAATTAACAAAACATGGGCAATAAAACTTCCAAAAACATTACTGGGGTAATGTCATCCAATATTTGTGTTCTTTGGCGAGTGGGTTGGAAATTTGTTCTGGATGTAAAAGCATAATGAATTAACATCTACTCTTAGACTCTGTGAGTGAATGACACCTCAGAGCAACTGATAAGTTATTACAAAAATACTTTTCACCTGTTACAAGCATCTCATATTAGTCATACTCCACCCTCTCTTGGCTTTAAAACGTTTATAGTGTGGAAGACAGGCTGCAGTCAGCTTGGTTTTATGTCACTTAAAATGGATTCCAACTGTGAAACATCAGAACATCCATAGCAACTCCTCAAGTTGCTCCAGCTGCATGATCAGCTTCTCTACTGTCTGTACTCACATCTTTGCAAAGATATGCCTACATGGTTCTGCACACCCTTGACAAACACATTTACACCCACGCCCACACACATACACTTGTCTTACCTGAGAAGAAGTGAGCCTTGAAGCCTTTCTTGGAGACGGTATTGTCAGACTTGAACTCAATTCTCATGTTGTTGTATTGGGAGGTGATGACCTCAGGGATCTCGGTGCCACAGTATTTACCATGGAGCTTAGAGTCAGATGAGAGGCCGCTCCGCACCTCCACATAGTCGTATTTACACACCTAAACACACAAGTAAGGCCTCTGTCACACACACCCATAAGATGGCTGCCACATTCAGCATCTCCACAGAGACGCACTCACCTCATTTCCTTCCAGCTCAAAGGCCTCAAACTGCATGGAGATGCGGTACTGAGTGGGAGCGACCACCTGCCACACACAGTTCTTATTTGGTGGATACTCTTTAGGCCAGCCGGGAGTGCTGATGGTCCCATTCAACTTAGAGAGAAGGCCGCCACACGCCGCTGCAAGTACACAAATACACACCATTCAGAAACAGAGATGCTAAAAACATCTTGGAACTGAGTGCTTTTATGGTCCTTAAGTTTTCCTGCTTCATTGGTTAAATTTCTCTTTATTTGAGAGCTGAAAGTGTAGAGATAAATAGGAAACGTGCAGACAGACAGGTGGTATGACATTCAGCATTGGTACCCATAGGTCACCTCTCTCTCCCCTCATTTCCTGTCTGCCTCTACAGAATCAACTGTCCTATATAAGCAACATTCAAAAAAGAATCTTAGTGTTTACATGTTTTATTATCAACCAGATGGACAGAATGCACAAAAAGTTATAAATGACACCCTGACTTCACATAAGGGAGTGGGACTCTCCAATCAATACCACAGCTACTCTAAAGGAGTAAGTAGTATAGATTTGATTGTTGTCATTTTTAACCAGTTCTGGTTTTAGATTCAAGAGTTCTGCACAGTAACTACTGCATTTGTGACTGCACAAAATCCAGCCTGTCATGTCCATAACTTTTCCAACACAGCTGTGAGCCATCGTGGTTGAGTAGTTGGTTTTACATCAGGGAGATTTTACTGCCACCGCTTCTACCAATCCCAGTGGGAATATTTTTTCCCAGAACCAAAAAATTTAGCCGGAAGGAAATGTCATTGCTACTAAGTGGGCAAAACACCTGTCCTCTTCACGAGAGGTTCTTCTCACAGCACAAAACATTTCCTGACCTTACCCAGTTATTCCTCCTGTTTAGTTGTTTCAGTATGTGGGTCATTATGGGTAGTTAAGCTATTTTGTGGGATTAAAGGACCTTCACAGCGTTTGTGGCACTGGAACAACGAGGAATGTGGCTTTGTGTCAGAAAGATGTTTTTTCCTGTTGATAGAGACTGTTAGGATGTTTTTTTTTCCAAAGAGTTAGACTCACATCCTACAGAAACACACAGCAGCACACAAAGGAATGCACATGTAATTATGAGTTCAGCATATCAGACAAACACACTAGTACACTCACACAAACACACACGCTCACACACTGTTACCTTCACAGCTCTTCTTGTCAGGAGCTAGTTCATAGCCCGGGTCACAGGCACACTTGAAGCTGCCGAGAGTGTTTACACACCTCTGTTCACATCCAGCATTGTCCGGCTTGGCACACTCATCCTCCTCTGAAAAACACACACGTCAGAGCACATTTTCACACACATAAAGAATGCTTTGGTCCAAAAGCCACGTGAGAAAACGCAATCAACACACACGCACACAATCCCTCTCAATTATACACACACACACCTTTGAAAAAGTTTGCAGCAAAGCCGGCCTTGTTCACCGTCCCGTCTGAGACAAACTTCATCCAGAGTGTGTGTGATGTAGATCGCAGATCCTCAGGTTTGTCATAGCCACAGAATCGACCAATCAGGGGACTTGTCTCCAGAGGGCCATCCCGAACCTCCAGGTAGTCATATGCACAGCTGTCGTGCCTCTCGATCTACAAAAGCATTCATGTGGGTAAGTAAAAACACACCGTGAGATACAAGCGAGGACTTGAACTTCGACATTTATGTGTGAAGTCAAGTTTGGTACAGATTGAGTCACTTAGCACATTTTTACATTTGACATTTTTACAGCGCAACTACTAGAAAACTAATCCTCAACTGCCTGCTCAGTGTCTCTCTACACTCTCACACACACACACACTCACACACACACACACATACACGCACCACTACCTTTATTAACTTCAAGCAGCTATACGAGCGTGAAATTTGACCCAGACATTCCTAAGCACACACACACATGCACACACAGGGAGAGAGAAAGAGGAACACACACACACAAACATGATCTAGCACATGCACATGCACAGACACACACACACAGTGAGTCACCTCAAAGGCCTGGAAGCTGAGCCCGACGTTGTAGCCCTCAGACACAGTGATCCTCCACACACACTCTTTGGAAGGTCTGTAGTCATCAGGGTAGTTGGGAGACTGAATCTGTCCTGAGTCTTTGGTGATCTCCCCCCCACAGATTGCTGCACAGGAGAGACAGGCAAACAGGGAAAGAGACAGAGAGAGAGAAAGAAAGAGAAAAGGACAGGATAGGTTACCATTAACTGCAGTGGCCCAAAACAACTGAAACACATTCTGTGTATACAATGAATAATGAAAGCACCAAGAAAATGTTGCCCACAAGTCACAAAGTCACCTAAGTTGAGCCTTTCCTTGTTTCATCATACACATTGGGCTTGCAATCAGTAAATACATCGATATCTGTATATTTATGTATTTACCTATTTTCTTATTTGTTTGATTGATTGATTAAAAAAGTTACCTTCATAAATGGCAGCAAAGCCCTTTCCCACCCAATTGCTGCTGCTGCGGAACTCAATCCACATTCTGCTATCAGTGGAAATCAAGACGTCAGGAACTTTATCCCCACAAAACCTGCCTGTAAAACACACACACACACACACGCATTAACCTTGTGAGGACCATACTGTGTGTTGTCCAATGAAAATTTGTGCAAATTTAAAATTATCTAGCATTAAAAGCAAGTCTTTCTGTAGGAAGTTTTTGGGCCATGTCCAAACTCATAAGACCACTATAAAAAAAAAAAAATAGCCGTTTCGTTTGTTTCAATTAGAACGATGGACTGTCACAACTGGGGAGCTGACACAGAGGGCTGTGGCAAAAAAACTGGCTCTGCAACACCAAGCAATACACTGCAATGGCTAATAAAATACATAAATGCACCATGTCAGGAAGAACAGCTTCTAGGATGGAACACTTCTGCTAATTCTAGGCTGTAGATTTTATCCCTCTCCACAAATACAATAAGGGACATTTTAATGGCCGGTATGAACAGCAGGTATTATTAGAACAAGAAAAAGTTCTTCCATTGTATGAGCGCCTGAATTTTGTTTTAAGACAGATTTGAAAAATTGTGAACCTATCCTTTACGGGTAGCCAGTGCTCATCTGGGCTCCTAGTTCAGCTCACCCCTGGCTGACTGTCCCTTGATCTTACCAAGAAGTGGAGCTTTCCTCCAGTATCCATCCCGAACCTCAATGTAGTCATACCAGCACAAACTGCTCTTATACAGATCCATGGTGGTGAAGTTGAGAACAATCTAGAAGAGTAAAAGAAGAAGAAAAAAAAAACACATATGTAATACATTTAATCCAGTCCGGATGACTGGAATCAGACCAGAGGAAGAGGATGGTACCTGCAGTGATAGGCCTTAATCAATATACAGTCATTCTGTCAGCAGTCCCTTATTGTTACTGGCTATGCATGCACATTCACTACACTGCAGGGTGCTACTGTGTGGGTGCGTGCTTGTGTGCGTGAATGTGTGTACCTTTTCTCCTGGTGTAACAGATATTCTCCAGACACAGTGTGTGTATGAAGGGTATCCGTTGGGGTAACCAGGAGACGAGAAGTTGCCCGTTGATTCTTGGAGCGTCTCTCCACATGCTGCAACACACACAAACACACAGATGGAGTTACATTTTTGTGGTATGTCCTGCTGTTGAGTATAATCCTTTCAGCTGTGTACTGATGACTTAAAATTGGTATGTTGCTAAAGAACACATGGCTCCCATATCTATTATTATTCTCAATCTGCACAAAATTCTTTCATTTATTTTTTAATGCAGATTTATCAAAATAAATAAATTACAGACTATTTTGTAAAAACAACAGCCTCATACATTGTTTTGTGCCAGTGTCTGTGTCTACATTATCTGATCTGTCCATATGGAAACTGTTTGAGATGTATTTCTGAGTCAGAAAACAGTAAAGGAATTAAAATTACACTCCCAAACAAACTCATGTTTCATGTTGTCTTTGGCTTCTTTCAGTTTTACATGTAGAAGGCTACAGTATGCACGTTTTTATTCCTGTGTGAATCAGTATGCTTGTGAGGTCTGACCACAGTCATTAAGCCCCGTCACCATTTAGCGGCATTAAACATTCCCCAGTAGAGTTATTTACCGTAAGTGAACAAGAGTGGTGTACTTCTAATTCAGCACAAGGGAGACAACAAGGGAAAAAAAGCTGGATGGGTATTCATGGAAAAATATCAAACAATGTTACTCTCTTTATGCTTCAATTTGACTTTAATGCCGTCGCTCCCTTTCAAAAGGAGGTTAGCCAAATGTGCCCCTCCTATCCCATCATGCATGCTGCTTTCCCCCCACAATGCCCTGGGGCTCTGTTCATCTGTCAGTGAATATGGTATCACTCAAATATGACCTTATAAGGTTGAAGTTGAATCTATTTCCAGCTGAGACACACTAACACAGTCTTGTTCTCTCTCCAATATCAAAATGGATTCTGTAGAATAACATATATGTTATAAGTAGAATATATATTTAAGTACTGTATACTGTTATGGATATTAACAAATACATTTAATTCCTGCATATTTTCAGATAAGTAGTAATTTAACTGAATTAAATTTGTCACAATTACTAGTGAATTCAAATGGACCAGAATGTTATTTAATCTGTTTATCTCACATACAGCACATCACACACACACACACACAATGACCTAGAGTCTACACTCATCTTGAGGATGTAACTGTATGTGTGTGGGCCAAAGGGGGTTGGCAGCATTTGCTATCGTAAACCTTTGCGACATTACTGCACAGTTCGTTTTGACAGCAGATCCAGATCACGTCAGAGCGGCTCACTAGGGACCAGAGGGATGACAGAACAGCACGGGTGTGCGCAAGAACTGATGGGAAAAGTGTGTGTGTGTGTGTGTGTGTGTGTGTCTCAGACCCGAAAACAGAGGGGGAAGGGTCACATGGAAAAACAAATTACTCAACTTCACATCTGTGCCTTTGAGAGTGAAGGGGCAGGCCAATTTGACACCAAAGATATGAGCTGATAAACAGAGGCCATCCTTTATTTCTTAGTTATGACGACAGCACACACATGCAACAACACACCCACATACACACTGTGGTCTCATAGTAAATATATCAGTACCTGGACATCTATACAGCTTCCTTGCCTGTGCAATGTCTCCTTTACTGAGCCTGGTCCGCTGGCCAATTGCAGGCCGGACCCCGTTTTCATCTCTCGATGGAAGGATGGTGTCAAGGAACATCCCCCTACAGGGAGCAGAAGAGAGATTTAATAAACACATCCTGCTCTGATTTCAGGCAAATTAGATATGACATTACAACACATAAATTTATCCTCAAAAAAATATTCATCTGATAAGTTTAAAGAACACAGTGTAATTCTGAAAAACTCAGACCTCCATGCAAATACTGTTTGCCAAACCAGTGTTGTGTTTTGTGTTTTCTTCTTATGTGTGAGTTTGGGCTGAGTGGGGAATGGGACAGGTTATGAGAGAAAGTATGTCAAAAATTAAAAAGCATCCTCACATGGAAAGCATGTAAAGTCAACCCATGACTGTTCTCACTGCCAAATCTAAACTGTTAAATCTACTTGGTCACGAAATGATTAAAATAATTGATATGCAGAAGAAACATCATCTTGTGTTTATTTAGAGTTTCCTCTAATACTAGCCTTTTTTGCAAACTACAGGAAATTTTCTGTATTATTTCCTGTATGCCAATTCTATAAGTGCCAATGTTGTGTTGTTTGTACACCTGTGAATTGATTATACTGATTACACAATCTATCACCTAAACTTGTTGATTATACAGTCAATAGTACTCACTGACATAGCAAACAAACTTCACTACTGTCTCTTGGAAAAAATACCTACTCATTTTTTATTGTTTTTCCATGTTATTGTTTGTTGCATTACTTAGTAGTAAGAGTGGGGTATAGTGTTGTTCATGCACAGCCTTAACAGTTAATGATAAAAATGTGTGTGGATTGTAATTCATAAGGACACAGCAGAATTGCTCTCTATTTATATTCATTTTTAACATGGGGCATGGAGTCTGTTGGTCATGGGTAGCTCCACAATAATCCACAACTTAAAAAGAAACATACAAAAAATCATCAGGGTCACTGTTTCACAAAATACAGAGCTGACATTAAAGTTGAGAAAAGTCTGTTTTGGCAGACCATGCATCTAATCTGTCTTTTAATTTCAAAACAAGCCAACAGATGAGATGATGTTGGCGTTGGTTACCGTGAGAAGGTGTTCCTAGCGTAGTGCATGATGCTATCAAAATCATATGGCTCCCCAAGAGAGTTGACCTCCCCTGGCTCCATCTTGAGGAAGTTATACTCCTGGCCTGGGAACCACACATTTGCACACACATACACACACGCAGAGACCACTGAATGAGAAAGTTTTATCACACATTAACTGACTGTAGCCATTTAGCATGCTACTATAAACACATACACAAATATATTCTTTACCCAACACTGTACACATAAAACATCTGAATCACCGAGTCTGAGTAGATAAGACATTTTAAGGGCAGTTATTAAAATACTTGAAGGTGTAGTTGAGAGCTCTGGGTCGGGTCTGATACACTGCTATGTCATTTGATTTAACACCTGTCAGGTTCTGAATGCCCTGTGGTACAGAAGAGTGTGTGGGAGGAAAGGTGACTGACAGTTTGGGGGTCTAGGTGATTTCACAGTCATTAAAAATCTCATTCACACTCACACAGGGCCAGACACAAGTGTGAATTTGAAAACATACAAAAACGCTCTCCGTTAATATCCTTAGTTGTCTCCAGATAAAAACAACACTGAATGATTCAAGCAGAGACCCAGGTGAATCTTGGGTAACCAGTCTCATCTCACCTGGTTGGATGTTATCCCGGATGATGGTCACATGATCGTCACGGTCAGGCCGTGTGTGCTCATGCCAGAAGCCAATGACGTGGCCCAGTTCATGCACCACGATGCCAAACTTGTCACAGTTCTTGCCTATGGAGATAGCCTGGGGCCCGTTGCCACGACGACCCACATAGGAACAACACCTAATAAGGATTAGTAGTTGATAGCAGGGAGATAGGCGAATGACATTTACTACACATTTGGCAATGGAAAAAGCATCAGCAGTGTTGTATTAAATTTACACTGAGCACAAACACACACACACAAAAAAAAAAAAAAAAGCACAAAGTCTTTTCAGGATTTCCTGCCACGTAGAACATTCACCAGAGGAAAAGCTGCAGGGTTTATTTACATACAACACTCCAATAATACTGCCGTTTCAAAACCCAAAGTGGATAAGCTGTGAGAATTCACATATGGTTGCTCACAGAACACACAAAGCACACACACATTCATTCTCTTTTTCTGGTTAGCGGAGTCATCCGTGCCAGGCTAACAAATCTGATTAAAGTTATCCAGAGGGCTGATTGCAGAGTAAGGATCAGGAGTCAGTGGAGTAGATAGAGTCTTTTCTTGCAGCATTTGCAGCACCAGTATCAGAACAAATGCTTCACACACACACACACTCAACGGGTGCCACAAATGTATTCTGATTGTATTTTATACCAGCGATGCTTGCATTTCTGTCTCATTTTCTATGTCTCCTGGTCACACAAGGCACAAATCCAAGCTGCAGGATATTTATACATCAGATTAAAGTGTCTAATCTCTGATGCTGCCAGCCTATCACAGAACACAAGACAGCTCCATCATCAGTTAACACGCAGATCTGTAGCTCATCTAAATGGCTGCAAGTATCGGCTTCTAAATGAACTTCTTCAGCTGCAGCATTATCAATTAATTTGGTGTAAGTAAACTGACAGAAAGAGAGATGATCAAAAGAAACTATACATTTAGCTCTTTGTGCAGAGAAATTGCATACAGATTTTTGCAGATAATTGCTCACTCCACAGAAGTCCTATTAATGGGACGCAAATATTTTTAGTTTAAAACATTCAAAATTAATATGGGAGCACACTTATGAAATGATAAAGTCAAATTTTCAAAATGTAACTGCTGAAAATTCTAATTTTATTAGAAGATAGACCCAGTTTGGCACTTCTGCTTGGGAAATACTAATTAAATAAAAATTGCTGATGGTTGAAATTTTTTTTTGTCGATCAACTTATTATTTTAGTGCTAATACTGGAAATTCAAAGATGTTCCAAGCATTTGCACAACAATCTTGGAGCGATACACCCAAACATCCTGATCTCAGCCACTCTGAAACCTTACAGCTTACAACCAGTGAAGTGCCACCACTGTGCAAACACACTCTGACCCCACCGTGCTGCCATTTGACAGAACAATGCACTTCTGCAGAGCATGAACAAAAAAACTGCACGAACATACAAACACTTAAACTGAGCACTGTGATTGGTGGGATGGGGAAACAGAAGGAGGACAGGAAGGAAAGTGGAGCCATTGTTGAGTGACCGCATCGTCTCTCGGTGTGACAAGGTCACTACTGAACTCTAGGTACACACAATCACAAACGCAATCACACATATACAAAGCTCTCTTCCAAACTCACCCACAGGGTCTGTAGGTGAACACTATGTAGCTTTCTTCGTCTGTCTTCTCAATGAAAGTTACGCACGTCTGTTTCTCCCAGTGACGCATGGCCTGCTTAAACATGGCCCTCTGACTACCTGAAAACACACATTTTAACATCCTACTTTCACACAATCACAATCGGTGTGTATTTTACTGCTGAGCAGTACAGGCAGCAGGCCAGTGGATTTGCTTACCAGTGAAGTTTCCTCCTATGACGTAGGGAATGACTCCTCCAGGCCATATCCTCTCAGCTCGGGATGTGGCTGCTCGAGGAATACGGCTCTTCACAACATTCCCAGCCCTCCCACCTTTCCCAGTTTGGCTCTTGGGACTGGCAGCTCCCTTGCTGACATTCTTAGGGAGATAGTCTAACAGAGTGGGGAAGGAGAAACCACAATCAAAATACCTGTGTTCAAACAGAATCTGAATCAGAACTAGAAAAACTTTACTGATCCCCACGGGGAAATTTCAACACTCACTCAGTAAAGGAAGTAAATAAGTGGGTCAACAGTAATTTAACAGTACTTTAACTGCAGAGTACTGATGAAGGTGTGCAGAAAGAGTTATATAACCGCATGACCACAGGAAGGGAGGACCTCCTGTGGCGTTCAGTGGAGCACTTAGTCATTCTGAGTCTAACCAGAGCACTATGTAGAGGGTGGGAGATGTACATGATGGAGATGAGTTTTGACAACATCCGCCTCTTCGTGACTACATGCAGAGGGTTCAGTTCCCAGGACTAAATAACTGGCCTATTGTTATAAATATTAGTTTATAAATGTGCCCCCCATATTATTTGATTGCACCACTTAATATTACATATGACCTTTCAGAGTTTATTTTCAGATCAAACAATAATAAAACCCAAACAGAAATGGCTCTGGTAGTACTGTTTTACTAAACATTTAATTTAAAGATGTTTATAATCTATACTGCATGAGCTAAGCTGCTTCAGCTGAGCGGGGGTTCTGGCTCAACCTCATCTACTTGTGAAGTGCATAGAGAATGGGATTAATCTTGAATTGTCAAAAGTCCAGCAACACTTGTAGCATTGAGAAGAACTTTACATTAAAAACCCAACATCTTTCAGCCTGTAGCCTTTATTGTGGTCTCATTATGCTTCAAATGTGTCTGATTTTCTCATCATCAAAGATCACAGACAAGCACAGGCTTAGTGCCTGTGGCTCTGCACAGGATTTTTGGGGGTAATGGTTGAGTCTGGGAAGGTTCATTATTAGCTAGTAGCAATTTGCAAATACATTAATTTCACTATCTACTGACTATTAACCAGTAGAGACTTAAAACTCGCTAGAGATTATTATACATCACAGTGAAAATTTCATCACCTTTGTCATCAAAGCTTGCATGGTTGCAGTTGCAAGCAGCAACCAAGACTCTCATTGGTGACAGAAATCTAATGAACATTTAAGTCTCTACAGAAAGCGTTTTGCTTTTTTCATACTGGACTAATATGAATGGAAAGCAGTGGCTGCCCAGAAGATCTGGGATACCATTATGGTGTGCTTTGGAAATTGCATGCAGTAATGTAAAACACAGTATTTGTTGTTAATTTGCTAAAACACACAAAACCACCAATATGGTTCTTTCAGTAGTGTTTTTGGTTACATAAATCAAAGCTGGTGGTGATATTCAGGGTCCTTACCGAAGCCAAATCTACGTATTCTTTCCAGCAGCAGGTATAACGAGCCTCTCTTCTTTGCATTTTCTTGTTCCTCCTGGCCACCTGACACACACACACACACACAAGTACCAAGAATCAAAACACAAACAATGTACAATAAATGATATCCTCAGGTGTCCCGCTGTCTACGTCCTTCCTGTTCAAGCTGCTTCACTCTGCAGCTGATGGGTTATGAGAGAGTTTCAAAGGAAACATGACAAAGAGCACTACATGATGATTATTGAATGACTGAGATGCTGAGTCCACTCACCAGATGTGTGCCCCTGCCGCGAGTGTGAGTGCATGTGTGTGTGCTGTGTGAGGTCTATCGTCCTGTCAATCTGGAACATTCGCAGGTCCTCCTCGTCTAAAGCGATGTCGCCCCAGAATACAGCTGGAAATAAGAAAAAACCTCATGGTTAGAATCATCAGTGTCAGTATCATCATCATCTGTGTCATCATATTCATCATGACTGGGAATTATCACATTATTATTATCGAACTGTAATATTTCTCTTCATAAGCAGTGTTAAAAGTGTGAGAAACAATTATAAACTATGTTTATGTAGAACGTGAATATACAAAAGAAGGTTACAGCACTGTAATATAACCAAGTGAAAGCCTAATTAGAGCCTTAGAAGTTATCAATAAACTTTTATAATCAATTTTAAAAGCAACTGCGAGGATAGATGAAATGTGAAGGTCTTTCTTTGTTCAGCCCAACCAGCACAGAGTTTTGAACAAGCTGCAGACACGAGAGGAGGCTTTTTGCTAATGTCAGTAAAAACCACATTATGTTAGTCAAGACGTGAAGTGACAGGTTTGCGTGCAGCTTTTAACCCAAGTCCCCCACCAAACCTGCATCAAATCTTGGGTCCAAACTTTATGTTCCACTGTTTGTGCACAAGTCTGTGCAATCAAAAAAGAAAGTTTGGATGAAATCCAATAGGAACCACAAAAAGACTGATATTGCACTTGTTCTCTGCATGTGGTTTGTTTAATTATGTACTTGTCATTACTAAAATTCCTATTAAAAAAAAAAACATCAGGATAAATCTGAGTGGGTGAAGCAGCAATGAGTGCTGCTTCACCCACTGGATGCCTTACGCAACAGATTTAACCTTCAGCTGCTCTACTGAGGCTGCTCAGTCACCAACAAATCCACCTGTGGTCGTACTGGATCAGTTTCGAGGTGAGTGTGTGTCTACTTGAATCTTCCCTGATTAAACAAAGGTTTTAAAAAGGACATTTCTTACTGATCAAATGTCACCACAATAAAAGCATTGTTTGAGTCACATGCAGAGACATTTACAAAAACTTTCTAAGCAGTGCCTTAGCGAACAAATGCAAGTGTGTACTGTAGCGACCACAAAAAAATGGGGGCACTGAAACCACTGGACCCAAACAAGATTGGATCTAACTGACTAGAGTCTGTTTCCAAACAATGTCCTGTTTTTTCAAGGCTGTTAAGGTTTGGATTTATTATAAATGAATTGAAGTTTCTTGATGTTTTTTTTTCCAACACCATATCTGGTATGCACACTATTGTAATCATCCAATAACATGCAGATGGAGGCTTTTGCCAGAATTTTAATTAATTAATTAATTATGAGGTTCATGGTAAATTTGGAAAAAACCTGGCGAGTGTTCTACCATTCATTACAGTGGGTTTATTTAAAATTCAATATAACAAAAAACTGTGATCACAAATTACAAAGAAACATTAAACACATTTTCACTTACAATAACAGTGATTAGGAATAAAACTAATGTGCATGAGCTGTACAACACTGACATTTTGGAAGTCTCCATCAAATAAAAAACGTACAAGGAAATGCAATAAACAGCTACTTAACTACCCTGAACTCTGTCAAATCGTCAGTACACAGTGGCTGTCTACCTAACACATACTTCCAAAGTGGTTACAGCAGTACACTTCTGGTTCACCAGTTCCATATTTCAAATTGGGAAACACTTTCACCTGTGAAGGCCAGAGTTGATCCATCGCTTAATTCCAGTTTACTATTTTTAAAATCCTGTTTTTAAAAATGTCATTTCCATCACCTCTAACAAAACAGAGATGAAGTCCAAGGCATAACGCGGAGAGAGGACAGAGAACATGAACTTCTAAAAGGCTGGGCTGTCCTTTCATCAGAGGAAGAGTAAGGATCTGCTTTTCATCAGTATCACAGCCCATTTGAGAACTAAGGATACAGTCCACACAGTCTCCCTTCTTCACAACCAGATGAATGGCACCAAATACACTGCTACATGAGGCTCAGTTTTCAGTGTGGATACCTTCTGAATAACAGCAAAAGAAAAACATTTTAGTTAAGACATGGTGGACCACAATGAATCACATATACCAGCTAGTCAGGACAGGTGCATGCATGTCTGCTTCAGCTGAGGGCTATCATGTATGAACTTACAGTATTAAATGAACAATTTTGTACATGACAAATGTTGTTCTATGCAGCAGACATTCATAACTACCTAATGACACGGGGAGGAGGAAATTAACGTTACTGTTTTAATCACAGTTAATTGACCTAAACCTTGTGTTAACCTGGACTATCACAGCCTCCTGATGGACTGTATCATTGTCGTACATTAATGCAGCAAACTACACAGTACCACACTACTCTGAAACGTCACGTCACATAACGGAACACAAAACAAACGTTGTTCCATTAACGCATGAGTTAACAGTGGTTAACACCGGTTAACCGTGGCTACCAGTCCGACGAAGCTAGCTCCCGTTAGCATAGCAAATGCTAGCACTAACACTAGCTTACTAGCTTGATTAGCATATTCGTGAAACCTATGATATTAATTGTGATGCTAATTGTCTCCACTTCTCTGGTCGGACCACAAAAGGAAAAACGCACCAACATTTGCACTGTACACATTTACTTAACTCTAACTTTTATGTAAAGTTCAATAGAACTGAAAACCAGTAAGAAAATAAACATTTACTTACCGAAAAAGATGGATATGGAGGGGCTGTTGGTACCAACTAACCGAAGAGCACGCCGTAATTACGCTAAACCGAAAAAAGTACGAAAACTAGCTGACGAACAACATTAAAGTCTGATGATTCCTACTCCACGGACAAATAAAGACAAATGTCAGTCATTACAACACAAGTGAATCAAAACGCTGTACGCGACCCGTACGCGACGCGAATTCGCCGGTAAATGATCTCCTTGGTCCAAACGGCCTGTCAATCACTCCCGACCAGGAATGTCAATCAAACCAGCCACGCCCCCAAATATGGCGGTCTTTGAGGCCTAATATTTAATTAATTAGGGAATTATTTTTAGATGGACCATCAGATTCGGCAGAGTAAATTTTGCCAATGACATTATTATACCTTGTGGAGAAAATGTATTGACTTGGTATTTCATGAGAGAAGTTGATGAATTTTTTTAATTGGAGTCTTGGGAGCAAGCCCCTAGCGGCGTCGGTGGTATTGCACTTCAAGGAACTTCTTGGGTTGATGTCCATTTTTTATACATTCTAGGGTTGAAGCAGAAAAAGAAAAAAGGCTCCAGTGCAGAGCCATGAGAATGTTTGATCAGATAAATACAATTGTACACTTGTACACTGGGTGAAAGAGCACGGTCATGATACAGTTCACATACCAGGAAATGTCTCAGGTGTTTTTCCTTTAGTGCTGAAGTCATGCGGTTAACTAAATCCTTTGGCTATTGATTCTCTGAGTTATAACATTACTGTCATACCATAGGACAGAGTCACTGTAGTTTCACTCCCTCCACTAATGCATCCACAACTCCACCTAAATATGTAGAAAAGCGTGTTTAATATCAACGAGAGAGCCCAGAGAGCTAAGTACAGCTATGTCTCCCTCCCTCTCCTTCTCCCTCTCTCTGCCTCGCTGACACACACACACAGTCACCAGCCCCCCAGTGGTCTTACAATGGTCCGATATCAGGCCATGTGTAAGCCTTTTGGCAAGTGACAGTCTCACTGCTGTTCCCTCCACTCCTAACTTCCCCACCTCCCTCCCTCCCTCCTTCCCTGCCTATTTGTACCACTCCAGTCTCTCCCCCTCATCCTCTTACCCTTCCTCTGTTCATACAGTCTGGCTCAAGGTTTCCACACACTGTGCACAAACCATTAACAAATATACTGCAGCGCTCTCATCCTTGCAAGAGTTAGCATTGCACTCTGGGTTGCATTGTGCACACTTCCATTAAACTCCCAGTCCCAGTATGCTTGTGGAACCAGAGGTTCTCTTTTACTTATATTGTGATTTATCCCAGAGCTGAGAACTTTATTGTCAAATTGAGGTTTTTATGTTAATTTTCCAATTTCTCCTGCTGAGTCACTGCTAAGTCATAAACTGGAAACAGTGAGCTTGTCAACTATTCACTCTCTTACGCTGGGGTGTTTCTGAGCACTTACAATAACTATGGTGACCTGGAAAGACCAAAAGCAGTCATGTTTAATGCTGTGACATGCTCAGTGCTTCATGGACACACACTATGTACAGCTGAATGCAAATTGCAAATTGCATATTTTGTTGATTTCTGAAGTGAAAAGAACTAAATACAACCCCTGAAACAACCGGACATAAAGTTGATGCACTGTTACTTCTTCAGTGATGTTCAAGTTAGGGGACTGTGAGGATTGTTCCAAAAGCTTCAGCTTATGTTTCTTGACGTGGTTCATGATGGGTTTTGAGGTCTGCTTTGGATCATTGTCCTGTCGTGGAGGCCTGTCCTCTTTTAGTTTCAGTTTCATGGCTGACATCTGTATCCACAATTTGCTGATATGAAGTGGAATTCATTCTTCCCTCTATCTGTGCAATGTTTCCAGGTCCAGGAGCTGCAAAATATTTTTGACTGCAGAATATTTCCACCTTTCTATTTTTTAAGTTAATGAAATAAAAGGTAACTGTGCTTTGATATTTAAAGAAAGGTCACTTTTTTAATGTCTGGTTACTGAAGAGGTTGGATTTACTTCTTTTCACTTTAAAAAGCCATTGCACTGCTGAACTTCAGTATGCCATATAATGTAATATAGAAACACTTGTTATGTCCATGTATGTTGTATCATTTGTAATGTTTTGCCCTGTTATGAAAGTAAGTAATCTTGATAGAAAAGAATTATCACGTTCCTGTATGAGCTGGGCAAAATAATGAGCTGGATAAAAGTTCTGTGAACACAAGCTGATTAGGACTACTGGTCACACGGACCAGGAGCCAGCGGTCAGTGTGTCAGGGACCACAGGGACAAATTCCAGTAGTTTTGTGGTAGCGTGCAAGAGAACACATGGAGCAGCACAGAAGGCGTGCAGTGCTCAAAACCAACTTTCTCTCTGAGACTTACAATCATTCTTGTTCCCATAGTCACGAATCAGGCCTTATCTACCTCTGTCTCTTCATTATCTTACTCAATACGTATTCTTCAACTCTCATCCTCAAGCTTTTTTGACACTCATGCATCACAACACTAACACTACGTATGTGGCTGTGTTTCTATCATGCACCTTTCAGCATCAGACAAAGCACATCTTGGATCTCATGTTACTCAGTTTCTTTTTCGCCCCCTCTCCCTCCATATCTACAGTATATCTCACAGCCTCTAACAATGAACAACTGAAAGATAATCATCACTAAATGATTAGCAGAGCAGAGTTATTGCCCTCCACAGGGACTCAAGACACTGATACATTAACAATGGCATGGGAGAAGCTTGTCACTTAGCTAATCAGGATTGCCACTAAAGGAAATGGGGGGTCAGGGTGCCATTGTGCTCAACTCTGTGCTATTGTTGGAGATAGGAGCAAACCACAATGACCGCAGATGGTTTACAAATCATGGTATCAGATACAGACTAGGAGTGTGTGCTGTTGAATGGTGGTGTATGATATTTTGATTAGATAGATATGAGGATAATGATTTAGAGGGTGGAGTTGCTGTAATCTATTTATTATTATGTATAATGTATCTATTGTATTCACTATGTAAAAATTAAGGGTTCACAAATCCAAAAGGACGCATTCATGCATGAATAATTACTACAAAACATTATGAATTTCAAGTAAAATGGTGTTTTTCAAATACATATAGCTTTATGATGTATAATTACTTAAATGTTGTACCTTTTATTAAACATCATATTAAACATAGTCTGACATTTTGGTGAAAAGAAGGTGTTAATTAGTGAGATTTAAAGGTGCTGGTAGGCGGATTTTGTTTCCTTTGGACAGAGCCAGTTTAACTGGTTCCCACTGTTTCTTGTCCAATACTAACCTAAGCTAATTGGCTGGTAGCCGTAATTTTGTATTTGGTGAACATACTTGAGAGTGGTATCAATATTCTCATTTAACACTCGGCCAAAAAGGAAAGAACTGTGTTTTCTAAACTGTCAAACTATTTGACTTTAGAGAAATCATGGTTACTTGACTTACTGGTCTGTAAAATGTGAAAAAAGTGACACCTTCAAAAGGCTTGTTTCGTTCAACCAACCTTGAAATATCTGAGAAATGACCTAAGCAACTGATTATAACAGTGGTTGCAGATTAATTTTCCTGTCATTTTGTAATCCAGCTGATGGCATTCAGAGCATTTTGCTATTATTAAATAATCACCCTGTATCTGCAGAGTACAGTTTGATTTGTAATATGACTACAGCATTTTGTGACACATTGGCAGTTGGAAAACAATTTACACTATAATTAAATGTACAATATGACAAACTTTGCAGTAAAATAAAGATTTGGATCACAATAGCAGCTTTAACAAAATTAAATGTGTTTCCCTTGTGTGCTTTTTTTGTATGCAGACGTTGAGAAAAGGGCTGCATTCAGTGAGTTACTGGTTAAAAAGAGAAGCATCAAACTTGACATATATAAAAGAGGTTTATTTGATTCTGAAGTGGTTTATGTGGGTGTGACTGGACATATAAAGCAACAAAAATAACACAATTACCCCATCACTTGCACTAAGATGTGGTCTGAATAGGCGCTGGTACAAATGTTATTTCTGACACCAAATTGCACTGTGGGTGACAGTTTCCACAGACACTGTGCATAAGTACTGTCATATAGAGCCACAAAAACTACCAAATGGTTCCAAAAAATCCACTTACACCTTAGGAAGCTGCCCCTTTACCACCTTTTCTTTTTGTGAATACTCATATGAACACACACCCTATCACATTGCACCTGCATTTGAAATGATATTCCCTCCACCTTTGTTAGAATTTATGGGATAGTGTGTTTGCGACAGTGCACTGACTTTCCATTTGTAGTAGTTTCAGATATTTCAGGACAGCAAGGGAAACTACAAGGACCGAAAGTTCTCCAGAGAAAAGAAGCTGACACAAGCAGAGACACAAAGCGAGAAGAGGAGGCAGAGTACAGTGATAGTAAGTTTGGCCCATTGATTGTTGGGGTCTTGTTAATCCATAGAGATACCATAAATAGCCCAAAGTCAAGCCAGTGGGTGTGGAGGGGTGAGGACAGTGAGGCAGGGAGATGCAGGAGGAAAAGTATTGATCCAAAAACCCCAGGACATCCCAGGAGACTTACATCATGCTGACCAGGGCCTTACTGTATGCCCTTCAGCAGGGGCACTGCAGCAAATACACACACACACACACACACACACACACACACACACACACACACACACTCACACTCCAGTACACAGGGACACACACACACACAAGAGTAATGCACCAAACACAAACTGAGAGGCGAATATGCATCCAGCACTTCCCACCATGTTGGCTTTTAGGAGAGTGAGCAGACCAGTTTGAGTCATATTGATCAAGTTCTCCGGGAGACAGGACAAATGTCGGCTTTCTGCAGGTTTACTCTGCAGCCTGGTAACAGATGTCAAATACTCGTACAACAGTGACTCAGTGGGACTGTGTGCGTGTCTTTGTGAGACACACACACTTTTGTTAAACTCTCCCTCTATGTTTTTTACGTTTCACATATACTAATGACATTTATATATTTAATCTCAAAATTTATTTACCTGCTAGAATATTTACAGTGTGTTTTTTTAAGCACATAATTTATTATAGCATCTTTTACATTATTCTGATGGAATACTTTTTTTGTTTGAGAAAACAAAAGGACAGTCTATGTCATTGTGTTCAGTTTCTGTGTTGCTCTCAGCCCTTTATTCTCAGAGCTTTGCATGTTGAATTTTGGTCTCCCTCAAACTACCCTCCATAATGTGAACCTTGTTAAGTCTGGCACTATCCAGACTCCGTTTTTTATCAGACAGACACGCACCAATTTAATGAGTGTTCCCACAGCTGAACTGGTCACAGTTCACAGAAGAAAAGATGCTAATGGACACATGAGGTTCTGCCATGTACACAATGTATCTACAAAACATAATAACAAAATCTTAAACACAACATTGTTTAGCAACAGTATTGTTTATCATTTCCCATATTTACTGTAGGTTTGTGGCGTTTTCTGTTCCTTTTGACATTTTACAGACACTACAGTACAGAACAGTAGAGAATTATGCACTGCTGAGTTATGTGCTCATGCTGTAGTCACTGGGGTGTATCTAACACAAACACACACACACACATACACACACACACACACACACACACACACACACACACACACACACACAAACACACATCACTAAGCTCCTCATTAAGCAAATATAAGGTCACACTGTAGGTGGGCTAAGGTGTGTGTGTGTGTGTGTGTGTGTGTGTGTGTGTGTGTGTGTGTGTGTGTGTGTGTGTGTGTGTGTGTGTGTGTGGAAGTGTGTAAGTGTGTGTGTGTGTGTGTGTAAGTGTGTAAGTGTGTGTGTGAACATGTGCATGAGCTGATCCACTTGTGTGATATTATTATCCTGCATATAACTGTGACTGTGAACGTACTGCAATATTAAAAAGAGATTATCGAGGCTTTCGGCCCTGTTGGAAGATTTTCTCCAAAAGTAATCATTGTGCAAGCTGTTTGATCCATATTAACACTTTGTGAGCAGGTGCTGTAGGTCGAGCTCACAGTAGACCTACAGTGTACTGTGTCAAAAACTGTACAATACATACAGATTACAATCCAGCTGAGTGGCCCATTAAAGTGATAATCTACACAAAAATGTTTTCACTATAAAACACCCATCTCTGTAAGATGGAAAGGTGGTTGTAAAGGGATTGTAATTTACATCTAACGTAGGATTTGTTCACCTTCCATTCACAGCGCTTTCAATTAATTTTCATAGGGATAAGTTTAGAAATCAACCATCACAACATCCATAGTTCCAAACTTTCCGGCCATGCAGTATGTAGAGACAGCATGCATCAGACACTACTCTGGAACTGGATGTACATAGTTAGGTGTAGCGATTCATAGGGATACTGAGCTGAATGATGCTATATGACTGTTTTTTATGGATGTTTCATAGATACTGAAATCCAAAATAACTGCCGTGAAACCAAGCTGTCCACAGCCTCGATTGTCCATTGTGACACACGGTTTTCTTTGTGAGTATTTAAGACACAATAACGATGTGCTACTTCTCTTTGTAAGTTGTTGGAATGTAAAGAGATGCTGGAGTCTGTAATGTCACCAGTCAGAAATTTAGAGGCTTAGTCCAAGTTCAAAAAGTTCACACTCCCGCCCTCCTGCAAGTATGTGTGTAAAGGAAAGACAGAGGAGGAGACAATCTCAATTTCTGTGACATAAGATGAAATAATCATGAACAGAAGAGAGTAGGGGTTGTGAGTGTGTGTGAGGATGTAAGAGTAAAACCGTGACAATCACAAACTTTTCAAATCACCTGAGACAAAGACAAGCTTAGCTCTGACACAATTTTTCTCTAACAGATGTTCAATGTGCGTCTGAGGAGTTAAGGACAGCGTGTCTGTGATGTCACAGGTACACAAAGCCTGAAACACACTAATGCACACACACTAATCATATGTTTTTACTGGCTTAAACACAGTCCCAGACACCGACAATGACCCAATTACACACATCTACACCGACACATCATTGTGTTTAACTCCAGCACAGTGTGTGTGTGTGTGTGTGTGTGTGTGTGTGTGTGTGTGTGTGTGTGTGTGTGTGTGTGTGTGTGTGTGTGTGTCTGCAGACTAGGGCAGGCCAAGTTTCTTCATGCATGAACATGGTTAAAAACAGATGGCAGAGCAGTCAGGCGAACAACTGGACCTCTGAAACGACCTGGAAATAAAGCCCAGACTGATCATAAACAAATCCAATTAACAGGAATATACTGTCAGACTGTCACCAGTTACCAAGTAGAACTATTCATCTTTTTAATCTTTGAAACACAAATAAAAATGAGTGTGCTCTCAATCAAAAACACAAGCAAAGAACTAGGAGACAGAGTCCCTGAGGTGGACAGCTCCGAAACACCACAGTCCTTGTGTTTGTGGCACTGTAACTGAAATAAAATGTAGATAATTATAATAGTCGGAGCAAAGTAAAGGGAACATCTGCAAATTCAAAAGAACTGCACACTTAAATGGTGCTCTGCCACATAAACCGAAGGGGATAACAGGCAAAGAAATGTTCGGTATGAGACAGGATAACGTAATATCATATGACACACACACACACAGAAAGAACTGGTGTAACCTCCTAATCACATTACTGTTATACTGAGATTCTTCTCCAGCAGGTCATGGGTTTGGCTAGACATGGGCGACGGGGACACAATTGTGTCTCAATTTACCATCAAAGTGTCATGGGTGTGCACCCAGTGGTCCAGCATGTCAACAGGCTGTACAAAGATCAAATTAAAATTATTTGGTAAGGTTATTAGAGTTATTCATTGTGATGATGGAGGACAGTTCTGCTTTGTAAGTCATCCAATTGGTGCATCAGTTGCGTCTGCATGTCTTCACTCGTTAAGAGGACACATTTTTTTGAGGCTTGCGGTAACACTGATTTCAGTGTAATGACAGATAACAGTGAATAAATCAAGTTAAGACATGAAATCTGATGCAGCTGTCTGACATTTACGCAGTTTCAAGTTGTCTAAAAGTGATGGAAAGTTTCAGTATACACGTTAGATATCATTCATTGACATTCTTTGGATGTTTTTCATATCGCTGGTCAAGCACTCCCGCTTTCACTCACAACAGACCTTTTTCACAGCAGATGCAGAAAAGCACAGGTGTTACCAATAACATTAATGATGGCTCCGTTCTGTTTGAGCGTCCCAGAAAGGCATGGCTGTGAGCCAGCATGTACAACACAGGGACCCTGAAACTGAAACAGCTGAAACATCTAAGTCCTGTGCTTGTTTCTCTCTGGTCTCTCTCTCTCTGTACCTTTCTGCAGGTATCTCTGGCTCCGGAGCTGCATGTTCTCTGTCTGTGGTC
>JBBMJY010000020.1:6458635-6479539 GCA_037833715.1 Toxotes lorentzi
AGAGGAGAGGAGAGGAGAGGAGAGGAGAGGAGAGGAGAGGAGAGGAGAGGAGAGGAGAGGAGAGGAGAGGAGCGGAGAGGAGATTATTCCTCCACCTAACGAGATGTAACCATAGACTGTATAAAAGGATGTAATGTGATAAAAATCCTCAGTGGTCATTGAGCTTTCCTACATGGCCTGGACGAAGAGCAGTGATTGGAAAAAGACTGTTCTTTATGGTAAAGAACACACAGTAACATAACCACAAAATGAAGGCAAACGGTGTCCGTAGCTGTACACTTCGTTGCCACGGACACAGTATCCGTGTTATCAAAACCTGTCCAGTATCAAAAGTTGACACTGAATGCTTGTTATTATTTTTGGTCCTCTTTATTTGTTCTTTGAGCAGCTGTTTCCTGCTCTGAATCATGACACTTCGCCAATTTCAGCCTGCAGTTTATTTAGGCAAATTTCTTGTATAGGATACACAGTGCCGCATCGAGAAGTTAAGCATATTTCATTAAATGAAAGTGATTCTTAAATGAAATTCTTAGGTAAAGTACTTTTTTAAAATATTGGAAAACTCCTTGGCAGACTAGATTAGACAGATGGCACTGAAACATACAATGTGTATTAAAGACTCAAAGAAAGGAAAGTTGCTTTAGTATAAGAAGTCTTAAGTGAATCTCCAGGCTTTGTGTCAAAAACATGAGTTCATTTGGGTGGAGTGTACGAAGACACCAGGCATGACACACACAAACGCACCTATAAAAGATCTATAATACACTGAAGAAAATATGGCTTTTTTTTACCTGTATATAAAGCACATAAAAACAGTGTGTCGACCCAGTTTGTCAACACAGTGGACATATTATAATGTAACTGCATGGATGTTGGCTGTAACAAATATACACAAAGACACGCACACACATCTACTAAATGTCTTATGAGACCAAACTGCTCCCAGACTGTCGTTAAATGTCCCACAAAAAATTTACCACAGTGTGTGTGTGTGTGTGAGAGAGAGAGAGAGAGAGAGAGAGAGAGAGAGAGAGTACCACGCATCTTTTGGTACAGTTAAGTCCAGCTGTTTCTCATCTTAGTTGATGGTTGATTTAACATCTGGACGCGCGCAAACAGACACATACTTACACGCCAATGCATAGCCTATCCATCTATCTATCTACCAAAATTTTAACCACAGGTGATGCACGCGCTCAGTGTGCGTGCGTGCGGTGAAAAGTGTCTCTCGAGGAGGAAAAGGGCTTAGAAGGACCGTCCCGGGCTGCACGTGGCCTCCATCCACATGATCACCACGCACAGTGGCTTATTCGATATGAAGGTTGGGGATAGAGCGACATCTGGACCGGCGCATACACACACACGCGCGCTCTGCCATCTCTCATACACACATACACGTGCCATCTCAGGACCAGCGCGCTCGGTAAGAGGCTATGATCACAGCGACCAGACGCGCAAAAATACTGATTTTCTCATATTTCCATGTAACTAAAAACTAAAACGGTAAATACAGGACTCACCAGCTTTGCATGGGTCTTTGTAGTCAATGGTCTCCGCTCTGTCCTCTTCGTAATAGTCATAGTCTGGCTCCTCGTAGTCGAAACAGTTAGAAATAGTCACTTTGCCCCAAAAAGTCAAGCCGGCAAGCACCAGCGTGATCCAGCGCATCTTAGCGGCCAGTGCCGATGGCACTCGGTCCATCTGAAGACTGAAATAAAGGAATAAAGGCCTCTGCTCGTCTCCTCAGTTGTTAGGAGATGGTCAATCCACTCTCCAAAGAAAGCATCGGCAGCAGGAATTTAACGTGTCATTGTGAAGATCGGTCTCCTCTCTGACAGTCTGGTTGTGGATACTGTAAGCGACTGGAAGTTATTCTGCCGGGCTCTCCTCCATGTTAAAAGTACGCTGAGGTATGTGTTTGTCCGTCCCGGTCCCGGTGTCCCTCGGTCAGCAGTGTGTCCGCTGAGGAGCTCCACTGTCCCTCGCTGTGGCTTCGCAGGTGAGGCTGCTGTGGGACAAACAAGACAGAAGCGGTGAGGGGGATCAGGACTGGATGATCTCTGAGCGTAAATACGCACGACAGCGTGTCTGCTGCTCACACAAGAATCATCCGCCTCGCTTATTTCCAAGCAGCACTGTTGTCTCACGCTCTCTCGCGTAGTGTAATCTCTCTCACTCCCTCTCTCTCTCTCTCTCTCTCTCTCTCTCTCGCTCACTCGCTCACTCGTGTCCGGTAGTGGTACTGTCTCTCTAAACCCGCTTCAGCGCACCGCCTACACAGAAACACACACACACACACACACACACACACACACACACACACACACACACACACACACACACACACACACTCCGCCACATACCTGCACTGTTCGACCAAAGTGGCGCAGAACCAAAACTTTTGTCCCTTTTCATTGAGTTTTCCAGCTTGTGTGCAAACAAACACACACACACACACACACACACACACACGCACACACACACACACACACTAGAGAGAAAATGTCTCAGAAGATGCATACAGTCGAATAACCTGACAAAGGGCGTAAACTTCAGAGGCTCCTTTCTCATCTCAGCGCGGTGACAGCGGAGGAAGCGCGCAGTGATCATTAGAGGTTATGGGACCTCAACTCACACGGATCCGTTAAGTAAAGTGAATTTACAGTAAAAACCGGTAGCGGTAAAAGTAGCACGGAGGTTACAAACTTGCCTGTGGGTTTTAGTATCCATCACCTCTTACAGACCCGGTTCATCGTGGGTGTTATGCGGTTATTTAGAGGCAGGTGCCAAGTAGGTGACAGCAAAACCATAAATGCCCAGAGGTACTACTATATAGAATAGGGAGCTTTTATGGCATGACAAGTCGGTCCTTACACTGCCTCTTTTCTCCTCATTTTCTGTCATAGAATGAGTGAAATGCAGAAAAAAAGATTTAAAATCACATTAGCTGCTATTAAAAACAGTTAAGCTTAATTGGACTTGGTGCGTAAAAACAGGCGCGCCTCAGGCCTCAGCACGTTGAACACCACCAATTTAGCAGTCCAGATGGAGATTTAGGCGGGTATATTGGCTTCCCTGCGCGGCAGCCTGACTATACAGTGTATGGTGGTTGAGAAATAGAAGCTAAAATTAGCTATGACACTCAGTGGGTATTCGGCACCGATCACTTGCTTTAAACCAGCAGTCTTTAAATTAACGAATTTGAGTTTTGTTTCTAATAATTTATTCAGAGTTAGACATACAGACATTTAGAGCCACGCCGGTCTGTCATTCACCTATGATGTCTTCTCTAATCTGTCATAAATACCCTTGCCAGCAGTAGGTCGGTCAACAACAGGAGTGAACTGGGTTCATGTGGGTTCATGATCCTGCGCTGCATCCCTGACACCCACAAGGACAGTGGAGGAGCCTCTCCATCTGCAGTACTGGTGTGTGTCTGTGTGAGTGCATGAAGCAGAAGAACGTTTAAAATTAAAGACAATGTTGTTTACACTGAGTTTAACTTCAGTCTTTTCCTTAATTTTGCACGGACTGTGAAGTTGTCAACAACCGCCCATAATCTCCTAAGTGCAACCTTCACGCACACAAATACTCACACACACGGCAGACACAAGCAGTAAAAATAAAACTGCAGCAGTTGTTGACAGACGAGCACCGCAGCCTGTGAACACCTTGTCAAGGTAAATCCTCCTGAGACGAGTTCACCCTGCGTCTCCACAGCTTACCTGCTGTGTTTACCTGCCCGGGGCGCGTCGGTTTGCTGCGGCGTCAAGAAGCAACCCATCACGCTTCAAATGCAGGGATCTTCTCAGGAGTCTCAGGGGGCCTCCGGTATCAGTCGGTACTGGCAGTTTCGAACGTGCCCGTCTCCCCCCATTTATTACCGGGAGATTACCGGAGCGCTGTCTCTGCTGCTCCCGACTAATCCTGCCCTCGGGGAGAGGTAGCGGCGCGCTGACGTCACTCTATCAATCCAGCAGCAAGCTGTCCACTATACACGCCCCGGGCCATGGACACAAATCCCCTGGAGGCAGCGCACACACACACACGCAGCTTGAGCGGTGTAGGTCGACACACACTGATTTTTGTTCCAAAAATAGGTGACAACTTGAACCTAGATTTTTATAAGAGGAAGGAGCCAGTTACGGGCCAGTGGAAAAGGAAAGGGGCGTCAGCGGTTACTTTACTTTTGTTAAATATCTATATATTAATAATAAGTTCATTTTGATGCCAATGTTAATATGCTGTTTAACAAGAGTTTGCAGGCATAGGCTTTATGAGGCTGTGCTTCAGGTTAAATGCTGACATGCTCGCAATGACAATGCTGACTTGCTGATGTTTAGCAGGTAATGTTTACTATAGTCACTGGTTTAATTTAGTATGTAAGCATTCTAATGTTTGCTTACTAGCACTAATCACAAAGTACATCTTAGGCTGCAGGTGTTTGGTCATAAACCAGATATTTCATCCAGATATTTCATCAGATTTCAAACCAAGGGTGGTACTAAACAAAAAGTCAGGGGATCATCAAAGTCAGTGCGGTTCGTCCTCTGGGAACCATGAATGTTTGTACAAACAAAAAAATTCTTTCAAGGTTGGTAAGAAATCAGTTGGGGTAACAATGTTTCTGCTGATGATGGGAGCAGGATGAACACATTTATTAAAAAGGGTTGGTTTTTTAATTTGATTCCTCATTCATTAGGGTGCTGAGACTTCAGGTCAAGAGTTCAAATCATATTTTGTTTTGAAGGATATCCCCAATTTGTGGTTTTAGTAGTCTGTTAAGTGTGTTGAGTGACTATTTAGTGATGCCAAGATGCTCCACAGAAAGATTTAGAAACTTGTTTTCAAAGATATTGGTTTTATTTGTGTGTTTCAGTGTGTATCTCTGTGTGTTTGTGGCCTGGATTTCCCTCCTGAGCAATTGCTAATTAACACTGGGGACGTTATTGAGTGGCGTTTGGGCCTCTCCAACCACTTACTGAGCCTGTGTGTGGTTGCCATCCAGCCAATCTATTCAGCAAAATGCTTCCTTCTTAAATAGGATCCAGCTATTGAGATTAATGCTGTGTGTGGGTATTTGTGTCCCTATTTAAAGCATTTATCGATCAGTGCATCTCTGAAACTCTGTGAAAGTACCTCGCCAGCATTCTGACCCAGCACACTGACCACCCCGCCACCCCCCTGAAACCACACACACACACACACACACACATCAGGAGGAACCCTCAGTCCGAGCAGCCCCTCGAGACTCCCCCAGGTGCTGTGGTCGGCAGGTACTGGAGCACTATTATTAGCTTTGTTTTATTCAAACACACTTTCCCATCAATTCTATATGCAGTAACTCAACTCCACAAGGTTTGCACTGTACTTGTTTAATTTCAAAGCTATATGCTGTCCAAAATCTGTCTTTTGAGTAGTTGAACGTTTACTGTAAAACTTTGTAGCTTCCTCACTAATGCTGCACCTATACACTGAATTCAGTCAGTTGCAATGAATTCCAGCAATGTCCAGTTTTCAATATCAAAACCAAACCACATCCACAGTAAAATTCACTTCTTTGCTGTTCATCCATATTCCCACGTCCAAATACAGATGACCAGCTTCAATGTGAAAGGGGCTCACTCACAGTGATAAACCCCTAGAGAAGTGTCACCCAGCTATGCTCAGTGTTATGGAGCATTTTCAGAGCATTGCCTTTCAGCTTCTTGTTTTAAAACTCGCTATTTTACGGTTTGGGTTCTGTTCCACCACCCTCATCAACTTTCCAGAAGCAGCATGCAGCTGCTTGTTTTAGCAACAAGCTGTGATATATGCACTATACATTGTTTGCATCATATGCCACAAAGTTAGACACTAGCTGAATACCTAACTTACACGGAAACATGACTCCAAATGAATGCTTATGATGCTGTGTATCTGCTGGATGATCAGCTGTTTGCTAACATGTTTGCCACATCAACTCTACAAGGTGATATGTGGTGTATATACTGTATATGTGTGCCAGTGTTGTGCTTATAGCTTGTTTTGCTGCCCCCAGGTGGCCAAAAATAAACAAAGAAAGAAATAATACAGCTGTAAATCTTATGTTTCCTGACCACCAGCAGTTTGCTTTCTCATCTTGCTGCAGTAATGTAGAGTAGGGTGTGGAAATCCACTATGATATGTGAGTGTGGTTACAGGTAAAACAGAGCCCACACCCAGCCACACCCATCAGTGATACAGGGTGTGGTCAGAAGTGAAACAGACCTGAAACTGTGAATCAGAGAGGGCAGTGAAACTCTGCTTTCTGTGTAATGTTACTTGCACTGTGAATGCTTGATGGATGGATGGATGGATGGACCTTTAAGCTGCTGAATTTAACTGCATTGGCACAATTACTATAAAGATCTTACAGACCAGAAAGTTTTGGCAATGGGTGACTAAGATTGAAAACTCTTGAGAGTAAAAAAAAAAAGGTGAAGATCTGAGAACTGAGAACTGGAACGTCGTTGTTTGTGATTCTTTGGTCTTCATTAAACTCTACTGAGCCTTGAGGGTAAGATGAGGACCTATACTGCAACATGAGTTCCTTACTTACCGTGGCCTCCAGACCTTTCTGACAGGACGTGGTGTATGAGATGGTCAGAGAAAAGAAAAAAACTTTGACAGCTGATAAAAGATTGGGACAGAGAAAGTCAGATCAGGCAGAGGAGGGAAAATGAAGACAAAGCTAAAATGATAAGAATACCTGAGGTAAGAAAAAAAGGAAATATTATGTTTTCTCTCCGGCCTGCTGACTGTGATAGTGTCTTAAGTGTTTTATGAAACTCCCCCAGAGGGAGCAAAGAGGTGGACAGAGACATCCATCACCTTTTGGCTAAAATGCCACAGGAAGACAGTCTGCTGACACCACAGTGGAGCACAGCAGAGGATGATAACACTTGGATATTGTTTAGTGGCTTCAAAATTGTCTATGAGGTTTCATTTCCTCATCACTGTTCTTAAATTTAATTGGTGCAAAAAAAGAAAACCCAAAAAACAATGAGAAGGTGTTTACTTTGAAGCAACTTAAAGTAAAACTTAGTAGGATTATAAAGGTTTTTTTTTTAGGAAGTCAATGAGTCACACCTCCAGTAATCACATGAAGATCAAGTGTGGAACATTATGTTTTGATTCTTAGGTTTGATTGTGTTATAAATGATGGCGGTTACTCTCCTAGCACACACACATATGCACAAACACCCATGGACACTCATACAAGCTATGTGAAGTAGTCTCTCCTTCTGTAAACAGAAAGTGCAGAGGGAAGACGAGGTACAGAGAGGAAATCCTCTGTTTAAATGCCAAGCTGTGCGTGCCATTCTCTCTCTCCTGTTCTTATTTCCTCTCAGATTCTCCACCTTCATCTCTCCTCCGCTGCCTGATGTGTGTTCGTGCATGTGGGCGTGACCGTGTGGTTTTGCAAGTGCCAGCTTGGGCCTCACATTCATGATCATGGTCGTACATCAGGAAAGATGACACGGGCCACTTGTGTTTTCATGCCACCAGAATTTACCGGCAGGGGAGAAAAATGCAGGATGCACGCTGACGTGAGAAGGCGACAACAGCTGCAATGAGACAGAGATGGAAAAACATTGAGAGGAATAATGGAAAAAGTGACAAGGAAGATGAGACGGACATTCCCAGTGACAACAATATATAGTGTGTTTTTGATAAATGCCTGATTGTAAAATGGCTGTGCTCAGAGGGGTAGTAGTACTAGACCCTCGAACTATCACATCCTTATATAACCAACATCCTAGCACTGATACTGTGAATCCTACAGTGTACAACAAAACTAAGTACACCTCTGTGACATCACAAAAAACAGGTGTTTGTAGTGATGGGGTTGAAGAATTTAATTTGATTGGACTGTAAATCAAATAAATGTTCATTTATGGCGTGCGCCCTGAAATAACGACAAATGTATTGTCTCAACTCCCATTTATAGCAGTCCTAAAATGAGATGTTGCTGATTTGAATACAAAATTGCTTAAAAGAAGGAGGACACACTGATGTAGATTTGTTTCCAATCAAAATCCCATGCAGTGCTGCTTCGACACTTCACCATTTCAGGGTATTGTAGGGTACAGATTTTGCGGTTAAGGACATAAAACAGTTGAAGTCAACATACTATAGGACTGAATTTTTGATTGATCTAGACATTTTTTTTTCATTGCTGCAAAAGGAGCATAAACGGTTGCATAAAAGACCAATGATGCTGAGTTAGATTTATGTGAATCTAAATTCCACAACAGGCTAAATTCTCCCACATCGCTGCTCTGAAAGCTGAAGATGCTGTATGTGTGTGTGTGTGTGTGTCTGTGTATGTGTGTGTAAATGTAAACAGTAGCCCCTTGCTGACATAGCACTTCTTCAGGAACTTGGGATTGTGTGTGTGCCCTGGCCTCTGCTCCCTGCAGATATGCTTCCTTTCAGAGAGACTGTAGAAATAAGCAGTGAAGACCTTAGACTCTGTGCGTGTGTGTGTATGTGTGTGAAAATTGATGTCTTCCTCCAGTTCATGAAAAAAAATTGGTACGACTGAATCAGCTTAAAAGCTTTTCTTGTTATGCAAAGTACCTCTCCTCTTGTAAATCACTCACAGACTCACTCAGTCACATTCAGCAGATTCTTCACGGGGGGAGAGCTGTTCTACACCTGTTGACCTGCACCACCTTTAAGAGAAGAAGGTATCATCAGTGACCTTTCAGGCACTTATAGTGCATTCACACATACAGATAGAAAGGGACAATGTATGTTATTCATTGTTTTCCTATTCAAGCCCTGGTAGCTATAAGTTAGGGTTCATCAGAAGACACTGACCACGATGCTAAGCTTTTCATCCAGTTTCTGTGGTTGAGTGAAGTCCAACATGACTATGGGATTTAAAATTAGCACCAAACTGTCAGTCATCATGTTGCGCTGTGGGTAATGTATTTACCAGACTGTGACAAGGAGTGCGCTTTTAACTTTATGCTTTTTCAAACATTCAGCCACCAGATGTGTTTAACTGCTCACAAAGAAATATTAAGGATTTCACAGTGCAAATAATCAGCACAAGACATATATTTTCAAGCTTCACTGATTATTTTCCTTTGCCGATCTATTTTGCCACCTGACCGTCCTCCGTTGTTGATATAATCAGAGTTTTAGAATCAGTTATCTCCTCATCAGCATTATAGAACATTAACTTAAAAATCACTTACATAAGATTCATTTTATTTAAATAAGCTAAGTAAACCAAAACTAATCAAGCTAACTAATCAATACTAACCATTTGCTTTGATGACTTTTATGGGTGCCTCACTTATTTCTTAACTCAAAGTAAAGTAACCAAGCACACACACACACACACACACACACACACACACACACACACACACACACACACACAGCACAGCACAGATGACTGTTTTGTGTTCTCAACAGTTGTTGATGTTCTCATGGCCAGTGACTGTGCTTTGTGCATCTTTTCTTACGTATCAGATGAAACAGATTACATGCGCTTTCTTGCACAAATAAGTACAATTTTCCAGTTATATGAGGTTGTGGCCTGCAGCTACTTTGATCTTGTGGGAGTCGGTGGGCTCTGAAGGGGAAACCACTGTGCAATGAGGAACATTCACATGAGTCCACAAACTCCACGGCTAACAACAGCCACTTCCTATGATGCAAGCGCTCAAATACACATACAGATAATGACCCGGGACCAGGCGGTGGATCCTTACAGAGGAGTCGCAAAGACTGATAAGGGGCTCTCAGAAGACTGTGCTGTGAAACCTTTCTCTGTGATTGTCAGGTCATCAGCACACTACTGTCATCTGCAGGATTGAAAGAGTAATGACAGTTTCAACTGAGAGCCAAGAATAAGCATAACTAATCTTACTTGCTTGATTTTTTAAAAGCAAAATTTCTCACATTTTCTTCTTCCAAAACGTAATTCTTGTCTACAGTTGTAGTTGTATTCATCTTTTAAAATGTTATAATCTGTTATAAAACAATTAATTAACAGTGATATCCATACTGGGAAAAGCAGCAAGCCCTTACATTTATGACAATCACCTAATCGATTAACTGACAAAATTGTTTCAGCTCTAAGGACAACATGTTTTCATGTTATTTCACTAATTTAAAAAAAATTTTTTTTCTTTGGAGACTTTTCATGTGTCATTCTGTAAAGCATCACCTGTTGTTGTCTAGCATCAGATTTGACTGATGTTGACTGTCTGATCAGATTAATATCCAATGTCCTGCTCTGTCCTGAAGCCAGAGCAGCTTGATCAATGGTATTGATGAGGAGATGCTAATAGCTGATGCTAATAGGGCCGGTATGACTAATAGACCTGGAGGGCCATTGATCTGCAGAGTTAGCATCTAATGCTAAAACAGCTGATTCAACCGCATAGTTGGACTAAAAGTGCCACCCTTGCTCGGTGTGTGTGTGTGTGTACACTAGGGAGTGAATAGTTAGGCAACAATGCATCCCTGCTTCAGGCTGAAGGATTCAAATATTGAATTGAGAATGTAGAACAGTAGGATAGTAACTGATTTCTTGTATTTGTCATCTTAGGAAAAGCACAGGTATTTCTAATAACACTGACAACACCTCTTTTCTATTCAAATGTTCCAGCAAAACATGACAGTGTTACAGTGGGCCAGGCTGCACATTAACAGGACCCTGAAACCAAAGCAGCTAAATGGAATTCAGGCATCATTAATTTTAATACTTACACCTGTGCTTTTCCCAATTAAAAGAGTGCCATGTGAAAAAGGCCTACCATGTGCAGTAACTCCGTTAATTAACCCAGGCTGCTCTTGAAAAGTCAGAAATTTGCTCAGAGGTAAAATAGGCAACATGAAAAGGTTTGTGCTCTTGAATTTAGGCTTCAGAAGGAGCCGTGTATGTGTATAAGTTGCCTGCAGCCAAGGTGAACAGTCGTAAGAGGAAAAAATGCATGTTTACCAAAAAAATGCAGTTTTACCAAGAACATGCACACATGGAGTCATGGAGGATCACAGACATACAGTATATTATGAGTGTATGCTGTATATATACCTGCACTATATATAACATGCACTTGCATTGTGTACTGCATTAATCTGCACTTGGACCTGGATTCACTTTCCTATTTACGCTGACAGTTTAATCTGCTGGATTTCACAGTTCTAGAGACACCTCATACTGTGAAAGTGTATCTTTCCAGTTTAAAGACCACAATCATTTTCTTTGACCCATGACAAACTGGTCCAGATAGTCATTTATTTATAAATGAACCACACAATGCTCATGTATTCTGAAATTGTAACCTTAATTACTAAATTTACCAAATGAATATTTGAAACAGGGAGTGTACCTTTGTACACTATTTTACTTTTCACTGGCTTCATTAAAAACTAAAGCTGTGACTACATTGATATTTCAGACAAAAAAAATACCATATCAGTACCACTTTTCAACAAAAACTATGTAAAACCTCTGACTTACAAATACTTACTAAATCACATACTATACTATATGACACATTAATGAAACATCTTGAATGGTGTGCTTTTGTCTGGGGTAGCTCCTGAAAGAAAAGGCGACAGCGCTGCAGTTTGACAACATAAAGAGGGGAGTTTTATTGATCAGTTCATTCTTTACATTTTGTATGTTTCAATAGCTAAACATTCAATAAGTTCTTTCTGTGGTCTCAGACCAGGTGAACTGCATTCATACAGTCTGCTAAAACTCAGAATATTAGTGTTAATTTATCCTTGTAAAACAGTATTCCCTGTGTAGTGCACATACAAAGGAATGGCTTTGGGTAGACTGAGGTGGACAGATTTATATGTGTTATGGCCTTATTTTCTTTAATTTCTTTTTGTTACAAAAAACAGACAGTTCTTGCTAAACCTACTTCATAAATACAGTATATATTATAACCATTCACCTTGTGCTAAAAATCAAAGCTGTGCTGCAGTCAGCTAAAAAAAAAATTGCAACATCAATAACATACAGGAAATGAATCTGCCTGTATAGACTGATTTAATATAATGTTTACAGTGGTTTTACAGTGTTTTTAATGTCCCTGATTATCTCAAACCCACAGTTGTATTTTTTATATTACAGGAAAGAGACAGTATTTATCAGAGTGTGCGTTTACAGTTACTGTAACACAGTCTATGTGTTTTTGTGTGCACTAGGATTGAGAGTGTGTGTATTTGTACTAAAGCCTGGAGAAACAGAGACATTTAAAACAGGAAAAATGACTTATGAACAGAGTCATGTGGTAATGATATAAACAGCTCTTTTACATACATAATTACTCAGTCACTCATTGGTTATATAGATGGGTGCTATGGTTATCAACCACGTGTACGATAAAGAACACAACACCACAGAAATCAACACCAATCTCACTGCCGTCAAGCTACCTGCAAATTCATCCTGTGTCTGTCAGTGTGTGTGCAGGATATTTAAACAACCTACAGGAGTATGAGGCAAACCGTTACATTGATAAACAATATAATCAATTAAAATAATGACTGAAAGAGAACAAAACAAATAAGAGACAATATATTCTTTTTTTTTTTTTTTTAGAGTGGACGGGCACACAGAATGCTGAATATATTACATCGATGTGCGGACGGTCCGATCATTAACCAGACTAACGTATTAGAAGTTCAGTGTCTCTGACATCATCTTCCACCAGTCCATCAGCTCCTCCCGCTCCTCCTCCTTCCTCTCCATCAGAGACTCCAGCTCGAAGTCCACCTGAGAGGGAAACAGAGAGCGACAGGGACTCAGACGAGAGGTCAGACGTAAAAAGCAACATACAACATACTAATTGTACACGGTGTTATATATTAATTCTTTTTCAAAGATTGCATGTTGATTTCTTTGTTTTCACAGAGCTGTTTTACCACCGTTCATAATTAATTGAATTTTTTTTTGCAGCTGGGAGCATCACCTCAGTTTCCTTTGTGCACTGCATTGTGTCAAAGTGGTGTCCATAAACAGCACACTCATAACTCCAGCCTTTTTCAGTACACAAACTTATTTCTTACTGACGGCGTCCAATATGTACAATACACTTGTGGTTTGGCTTACTTGTATTTTAAACTAAAACTGCTACATATACTGGATGTTCACAAACTTCTCTCTTTCGTCAGAGTCTTACCCTGGTTGCAGGGCTGTAGGGAACTGCCACCTTTTTGATGACAGTCAGGTATCCTGGAGCAGAGGCTGCCACTTTGTAGTTTCCTGGAGCCAGCAGGCGCCAATAATCTCCATCTTTGGCTACAAAATACAGATGATCTTATTAATACATGTAATCAAGCAACAAACAGAGCAGCCAACTTATGCTCAGCTATGGAAATAATCACACTCACAGCACTGACTGATTTGACTACATATTACTATCACTCTGATATATGTAGCAGGTGCAAGGCACCATAGTAACAGGAAAATGAGAACTGTTGCAGTACCCACTATGTCCACAAGATGGAGGCATCACAGAATATTAACATTACACGTTTCACTTCAAGCGTCTTAACAGCATAATGGAGTGTGCTTAAATCCTGACTTGCAATGGATGCTGATACCTGTGGTGATGTCATGGTCAATACCCTCCACAGAAATGGTGGCATTGGAAATGGGGTTGCCCTGGAGGTCACGCACAAAGCCCTTGACACCACGGTGAACCTACATCCAACACACACGTTGACACGCACACAAAGAGAGATATTAAGTTGGACTGAAAGGCTGGGAGATTAATCTTTGTTTGGGGTTTAACAATGGTACAATACTCTCTGAAGGGGAAGATGACAGAGTTTTGGATCCTTTATTGTGATTGTGAAAAATGACTCTCTGACTGCTCATCACTTAAAGCAACCCATCATACCCTTCCTTGTCAAGGGAACCTCTAGTGTTTATGCTAATCATGACTGTCCACTGTCTGAAGTAGTGGTAGTAGTTGTGACTCTGACACATGGATTGTGTCCCATGTGTCTTTCTGTCTTTTTACCATCAAGGTGATCCTTCCCCAACCTTGATCAAGGAGCTTTAGGTAGCTGAAGTTAACCATACTTTGTCCACAAAGGTGTCAATCAGAAAATGCAGCCTCAGTCATTTAAAGGGGGACTTGCTGTACATGTGTACTTTTTCATTTTCTGTTGAGTGTTAGCATTTTTAAGATGGAGCACCTTGGTTTTGTTTTTTGGGTCAAACACACAGATGAAAACAAATGAGCATGTTGGACTTTATTTTTAGTCCTGGTATACTGCCTACCTGCTCAATGTAGTTCACAAGTGAGTTGCGGTTCTGCTCCCAGTAGGTCTTCAGTGTGTCCTCGTTGGGGAATTTATCACAGCTGAGCTCCAGAGTGATCTCAAAGCAGTTGCTGCTGAGGTAGTTGAAATCCTGCATTCCTGAAATGGGTGCGTTAAAAAAACACAGGATGAAGGAGAGTGACAGGGACTTTAATGAGTGAAAGTGGCAGGAACTCTGACGTTGCCTGTGACAGTACAGAACATACATAGTTTTTGAAGGATGCATTTTAAATAAAGCCTGGCCAACACATACACGGATATACAGCACCTGTACTGTTGTAAATGCTTGATGATGTGCAAGACAACGGATATTGCTGTTGCCATTGCTTAAACCGTCCACCAGAGAGCACTACAAATTCAAAATTTGATCTGTAAAAATCCCCTTCAATGCATTTCTTGGATACAATTCTTTAATACCAGATTGAAGGGATCCTTTTTGTATTTAGGTTTAAAAACAAACACATTTACTTCATGTTCAAATTGAGTCACTGAGGCATAGAAAACCATGATTATATGTAACTTAGAAGTCTACAAAGTCTACCTCACAGTACCAAGTGTCTTCTCGCGTGATAATCATCAAAAGCACACATGGTGAGAGCTTGTTGTTTCTTACCTCCTGGCACACTGTACCAGGCCCCTCCGTTAGTGATGCCATCTTTGAAGCTGGAGTCGTCATCATTCTTACGGCATGGGGGTCGGTGAGGGTCGGACATTACTGGGTTGTAAACGGAGTAAGCTCTGGCCAGAGACTTGAACATCACATCATCTGGACTGGCACTGTACTCGTGAGTGGATCCTTCAAGGAGAAATGAGAGAAAAGGGAACAAACAAGTGCAGATTGTTTAGACATCGGCTGTGATAAAGTATTAATTGAACACCTGCATCTGCAACACATTAAACCTGCGCTTGCACAAACACATTTTGTTTACTTTGTGTAATGATGCACAGGAAGCCATAGAACGAAACAACTTCCATCTGAATTAAATTAGAGGTACAACTTTCTGAAGAAAAACTAATAAAATCTTTGTTGTTTCAGTTACGGGTCAAACATTTGTCTCATTAAATCAGTGAAAAAATTCTCATATAGGGGGAACAGTTTATATACAATTTAACAACCCAAACACTAAACAGGTGTGTGTGAGATTTTGTGTGCGTGTGTGTTTACACACCAGTGCGGGTCTCATCATACGGGTAGTTGGCCACCACATCTCCTCCATGCAGGTTAGCTGAGAGGACAAAAGGGATATCCATGATCCAGTGGATCACTGCCTTGGTCTCAGGAGCTAGCTGCAAAGGCAAAACATCATACAATACTGAAACATATATGCTGCACCTGCAGACAAGTCCAAGGCATTTCTGTGTCTCAAATACTACCACTCCCAAGCTACACACACAGCAGATGTCTTATAAAGCACTACAGGATAAGTCTGCTGATATTCTACATTTTTCTTACTGGCAACAAATCCCTCAAAAACTAAAACCAACAATTAATTGATTCTACCAACAAGTAAAACCCAAATTTATTTTTTTTTTTTTTTGCAGAGACAGATTATGAACACAACATTGACATATCATCATCATATGGTGTTGCTGTATGGTGTTAGAGAGTGAAATAAAAGTCAAATTGCAGGCCAGAGAAGCTAAACCAAGCTTTAGAAAAGCCCGAGGGGAGCTGCAGATTTGGGGCCCCTTTCACATTGTCATTCGATACACTGTTATTCAAAACATATTGGTTACAACAGCTTTAAGTCATACACCAGCCTGTGGCTGTAAATACTCACTAGAGAAACAATCATGCATCAGTCTGCATCTGAAAATAGTTCCTCACAAATACACTATTTACTTCTAATAACTTTTGCCAAGAACTTATCCTTAAATCACTCATACGGTCTTTATCGGTGTGTCTGTTTGTGTACCTTGGTGTTTTCATCCACAGCCTTCTTCATGTTCTGAAGCAGGTGGTTATTGGCTCCACCCTCCCTCTCATTAATGTAAATGATGCGGTCTAGATCGGGGAAGTTACGGTTCAGATCCACACCCTGCGCGTTGCTGCGGCCCACAAACCAGTCCTTGATCTCTCCAGGCTGAGCAGAAAACGGGAGAGGGTGTTTAGATGGACAGAGATTGTGCTGAGCTTGAAAATTGCCATTCTTCAGTGCAACGTATGTGTAATTTAAACCCTAGAGTTGTAGTTACTAGGTCAGTGTTTGTGGTCTTGTAAGATTAATCTGTCTGGAGTTAAATCCTTGGATCAGGTTCTGTTTATGTCACCTGTGAAGCGGCCTTCTCGAAGCCATCTGGGTTCATGGAGGGCATGAGGTGGATGCGGGTGTTGTGGATGAGGTCAATGATGGTCTCGTTGCCTTGCTGGTACTGGTTGCACAAGTACTGAGCCAGGTAGATGAGCAGCTCTCTGCCCACCGCCTCGTTGCCGTGCATGTTGGCGATGTACTTAAACTCTGGCTCACCTGCAGGGAACAAAAAAAAAAAAACACTTGCTGTGTTACTGCATCACGCACAGTCCTTTTTCTTTTTGACATTATGTATTCAACATGTGTCTGGTGTTTATGGTTCAGAGTGAGAGGCTGAACAGAGTCTGAATGAGACACACAGGATTTTTTTTTTTCACAAAAAAACAATCTCCCTAAACACAACTGGTCATGTAATCCCCCAGAGTAATATCACAATACGGCACAGTCTTTGTAAGAAGAAGCAATTTTAGTCTGTAGTCATGGAAACAAACATTTCCTTTATCTCTTTTGGACCAAGGGAGGGTCACTGAATTAGCATTTTCATTTGTTATGGAGGTTGCCCTGGACACAACTATAACGCTGCCCTTTCACAATGCAGCGGTGACAAACACACTGACTCATCAGCTGAAGGGTTAAACAGTATTGAACACTGACTCCATTTGGACAATAATGACTGAGAAACTGTGGATTATTGGGTCACACTGTCACAGGTTGTTCTGCCTGCATCTTGCTGGAGTGACAGGTCTAAGATCAGACTCGACTGCATCACACGAAGTGTGACTCCAGGACATGGTGGGTCCTCTGGACACTATAACAACCTACAAATCCGACATTGGGAGTCACTTGTATCGCAGCTTATCAGTCGCTCTCTCAGCCTTCATGTTGTCAATGTCCTCACAAAAAATATGTGAAATACTGTTTCACACAATAAAAAGGCGATTTTAGCAAGCCATGTTAAGTGTTAAGAGAATTTGTACAAAAAAGATCTTGCTTTCACCGTTGCTGTTGGGTGAAAGGATCGCTTAGTACAAATAAGACTGTTTTAACATGCATGTGATTAAGTAACAGTACTGTCTGACAAATCATTTGGTGGTTATGAAGTCTATTAATGACAGATACATGGCATAAATGGAGACTTTATAGTGTCTACTGCATGAAAGTATCTGCCACTTTTTATAATAAGAAGTATTCCAGTGATTTTGGTGATTGTGGCCCTGTTATTAATTTGCAATCTGATCAAAAACCTAATTGCCCACGCCTAATAAACGCCACTTATGCTTATGTTTTCGAAAGTGTTTAGTTGCTGCTACAGCAGTTCTTTATGTTCCTTGGACAGTATAACATGGAAAGTACAGATTGTAGTGTATCATGCATGTTGTCCATGTCAGTGTACAGGCATAAAACATAACCAGACTGCTTCACTTTACCTTTCCTTCATCTTGCACATATGTGTTTTATATTTAAGAGCTATTTAACAGCAGTGCGTTTTGTAAAGCTGTGTTTTAATGATTGGGGCTCTCGTCATCTGTTTCATATACTAATTAGCCTTGCTTGTCTTCTCTTCACATATACACATACAGAAATAGTAGACGATAAAGTAAAGTAAAGCTACTAAGGAGCTATAAAAAGTCCTTTAACAAAATGACAAAGACGATGGCTAAAACAGAGCTACAGTACACATTCTTTTGATCAGCTAGAAACCGGGGATTGGTGGCTTTCTGTGGCTTTACGACAACAAAGAACTTCTCAGAGCACTGAGAAAAAAAATTCTTTTGTTCAGATCAGTTACGAGTCGTGAAATGTGGCTCAGAATTGGCAGATGGTGAGGAGTGTGTGTGTGTGTGTGTGTGTGTGTGTGTGTGTGTGTGTGTGTGTGTGTGTGTGTGAAGCCAAATTGTAGCAGGGGTTCTACTTTTATTGGGTGCTCTTTGTGTGTGTTTTTATTGCTGTTTTTATTTATTTATTTATTTTTTACCTCTGCTCTAATTTGACCATTTTCAGGGCTTCTTCCTCTTCACTTCATTAAAAGTAATTTACATAAACATGTGCCAAGATTTTCACATTTTTATATTTTTAAATACATTTTTAGCTGATCTCTGTGTATTTGTATGTAAAAATATCCCAGTGGCTTCATGAGTGAATAACACACACACACACACACACTGCCCAGCACACATCTGGTAGTCAGGTTATTTTTAAACGCTTGAATCTAGTCCCTCTCTGAGTTGCTACTAATGAGTTCAAGACTACAATTAACTCTTTCCGTCCTGACATTGGTGAATGGTTTTTACAGGCTTCAGAGACCTGACAGAGCCGTCAAACATATGCATAAGTTCATACACACACACTTTGAAGCACGCCAAAATAAGTTACTGTGATTCAAGCTATTACACAGATGCTCAGTATCTAGAGACCTTTCCTTTCTCCCTTAAGAAACATGTTTTCATGTTGTTGATGTCCATGTTAGTGTGTAACAGAATACAGAGCTGTACATGTTTCACACATGTAGGGCTGCTGACATACACAGAAACGATTATAGTTACTGTATGGGTCGACACATGTAAGTATTTGTGAATTTAAGATGTGTTTGGGTGGGTATTGAGTAATGTGTATATAAAGGGCAGCAAATAACAGGGCTAATGACAAATAAATAATAAATTCTTAATGATTATTAATGCTGTCATTTGAATTAATATCATTAATTTTCATTTTCACTAACTGACGCTTATGTAACAGCTCTGTTTACTCTTTGTGCAGATACACAGACATTTTTGAACAGAGGATGCATTTTGTGTGATGCGCCGCTGCGTAGGTGGAACAAATCAAAATGTCCTTTCTCCTCTCAAGCATGCTGTTGTCTCCCTCTTTTCTGCCAAACTGTCTGCACCTCACTGAGCTTTTATTCTTTTGGACTGTACCCTTTTGAAATGTGAAAAAAGAAAAAAAGTAATAAAATTTCCCATTTGTCTGTGAAGATTTGCGGTCATCCGGGTCATTGTTGAGTTGAATGGAGGGAAACTGGCCTTCACTGTAGATCTTGAAGATATTTTACCTCTCATTCAAGAGGCTTCTTCAGTTCTGAACTCTCAGAATTTCTTCCTCAGTTTTGCCCTCCATTCAGCTCTTGGATAATTTCTCCTTTGCAAAGTTCACAGATGAATTTGTTGTGTGAAAAATAACATTTAAAATGAGGTAGATGCACAGAGCGATGTAGGCCAGGTCCAACTCCAGCTCATTTCTGCTCAACATGATACATCTGATGCAGACCAAACCCACTGCATCATCCTACGCTTTGTCAGGAATTATCAGAAGTGTGTGACAGGTGATCAATACGGTCTCCCAGGCGACCACGTAATAATGACTGCAGCTGCAACGTCATTAAGGAAGCGCCACATTAGAGGGCTCTCAGTTGTCGTGGCAACCTTGACAGGGGCAGGTGCTCAGGGAGACAAATCAGCTCGGAGGTTGAGTAAACACACTCTTACTCTGCATCTGTCTGTCTGTCTCGTGCTCGTGTACACACACACACACACACACACACACACACACACACACACACACACACACGCACACACACACACAGTATTTCTGAATGACTGCCAGCTTTGTCATCTAATATCACACAGACGCATACACGTACAGTGGAAACAGAAACATTTGAAAATGCTATTGAGACCTATAGGTGCTCATTTGGATCATAAAACAGATGACGCATGTTTTATGAGGAGCCAAAGTCCCCAAACCTTCTACTTGTCTCTGTTTTACAATCTTACAATCTGTATAATCTATTATCTCTTTTACTATCTCTGTGACTGGAAGAGATGTCATTTCATTCTTGCATTCATTTAATACAGAAGAAACACTACAAAAGTTTTGAAATGTATACAATGATAACTATTGTACATATCTATAACAGTTCTACCCCTAATTTTCTTTCATTTTTATACATTTTCTGGCAATATTTATTTAATTATATTGGTTCTTTATATCTTGCAGATTCTTGAAAGGTTCTTTTAGATGTGCCCTGATAATGCTAAAATTCCTTGATAAACAAAGCCCTGGATCCGATGAGAGGTTAGTTCCTGTAATTTTATCCAGTACGTTACAGAAGTCAAGTCAGTTTTATTTGTATAGCACACAGTGGTAGATCCAAGTGCCTAACATTACCATAAAAGCAAATGATCAACATTATGAAGTCATTTTAAAACAAAGTAAAATAAAGAAATGCAACAACTAAAAATAAACACCAACACACACACACACACACACACACACACACACACACACACACACACACACACACACACACACACACACA
>JBBMJY010000020.1:6479639-6525862 GCA_037833715.1 Toxotes lorentzi
ACACACACACACACACACACACACACACACACACACACACACACACACACACACACACACACACACACACAATTAAATTAAAATTTAAAAAACAGTTGTCCAGTCATACAACTGGGTAAGATTTAAAAGTTTAGACTACTGCTTGTATAGCCAACACACAGCATGGCTTGAAGAGACGTCACACAGCATGCTGAGATGCAGAAGGTAAAGGAGGATGCATGTGAGTGTCTGATGTATAATAAATGACTTCTGGCTGATGCCTTGGCCTTTCTCTCATCCTCTTTCCGTTTCTCCCTCTCCCTTATTCCCTGCACATTCTTTCACTCACCTCTCTTTTTTCAGCCTCGTCATCTTCACACTCCTAAACATTTCCCGTTTTTTCAATCATCATTCCTTTCTTTTTTTATCTCCTCCTTCCTCTCAGCTATCTCTGCAGGATAGACTTCTCACAGCTAAACTGTCCAAACATCTGCTGGGTTTTATTTTTCTGTCTTCTACTAGGAACATGTTTCTTTTAAAAGCCAGTTTATATTCAATATACCATATATGTCATTTGATATGACAGTATCCAGCAGGCAGAGTGTCTGTCTGCTATTCACTTTAACTGGGCATCTGTGTGCGTGCTCACTGGGGATTACATACTTCCTCTGTTGTCTGATAAAACAGTCCATTGTGGAGTCATATGACAGTCTCCGCCACATGTGATAGACTACAGGATAGTGGGTGAAGCAGTGCTTCATACTGACATGATTTTCTTTTTTTACCTTCACACAAAGTCAAACCTATTTCAAGAGAGGGTTTCTCTTCATATTAGAAGCCTTGTAAATAGTTCCAGACCTGAGAGTCAAAATGGTTTAGCTAGAGCCCATTTCACCCCTCTTTTTTAGGTCTTGAACACTCAAATATGATCCAGCTGTGAGATGTAAACACCACCTTCAAATGAAAAAACATGTCACCCATGTTCAGTGGTAGAAGTAGTATTCAGATCCTTTACTTTAGTAAAAGTAACATAACTACAATTTAAAAATAAAATAAGTCATTACAAGTAAATGCATTCAAAATCTAACTTAGGGAAACATTTATGTGTAGGCTAGTATCATCAAACCTACTTTAAATATGAAAAGCAAAAGTCCTCATTGAGCAGCATGTTAGAGATGTATTGTTGTATATAATACACGATTGAGTTTGTTTTTTTTTTTAACTGATTTTAGGGAATACATTCATAGACTCATACCACTCTAGCACTGGCTTGACTCCGTCCAAACTAACAAAAACCACTGATGGCTTATCTAAGGCTCACTAACTAACATGTTATATCTTCTGTTTGTTTAATCCGTACAAAAGCAAAAGTGCAAAAACAACAATTAGCCACTTTATGGGAAGGTTATAGACGTGCCAGAAGAGACATTTCTTTTTACTGTTGGACAGAGCAAGGAACCAACGAGTGGTATCAACCAGCCAGCTAATTTAGGCTGTTTAAGTAATGTGACTACCAGGCTAGTAGTGGGGGCTAACCAACATGAAATTTGTTGCTGTCAGGTAGCACTACTAGGAAGAAGTCTGTTTTTAGAGCTTTTTTCTGGAAACACTTGCCTACTCTGTTTCTTATAAGACTGATGAGAGCACAGAGAATGTACCAAAACATTAAAGTAAAATGGCACTCATTGTGCAGCCCCATAGAGCCAAGGGGCTGCACAGACACAGCTAGTCATATGAACCATTGTTGATATGAAAATGATTATAGCATCAGCAGTTACAGTACTTGAGGTGATGTCCTCAGTTGTTTTCCACCACTTCCCATGCCCTACACTGCACACACTGTATATTAATACGTAACCAGTGTGTTTACACTCTTGGCTATAGGCAGTTTCCTGTGCCGCAGTGTATGACAGATGGTTGCTTACTGGCAGATGCGTGAGCTCAAGACCGTTGTCCTCCGGAGCCAGCCAGTCAGCCAACCACGAGCTGCCAGTCAGCTCAGTGCACTAAGCCGATCTGTTGCCCCAGCAACCGCTATTTCAGCTCCACCTTAGAGTTTCAACATACTGCACGGTCAGATAAAATATTAGGCAGGGCACCTTAAAGGGAAGCTTAAAGATGTCTGTGGTCTCTGCAGATTTTGTTCTTCTTGTCTCACACACTCGTTTATCATTTCTTTCCCTCACACTGAAGCCATAATTTTATTCTTCCTTCACTCTCCTTTGCCCTGTCAGTCTCTGGAGCTCTTCTCTGGAGCTCTTCTCCCTGTTTCCTTCTCTGTTTCATCCCCCTCCTTCTTGCTGTGGATGTTTTGCTCAGCAGAGGTGGAGGGAGAGGAGGGGGGTGGGGGGGGTGGGGGGGGGGGTGGAGGGTGGGATGGTGCTACGCCTGTTGGGGAAGCAGCGGCTTGGAAACTCATCTGGTAGTAATAAGGGCTCCACATCGCTACTGTGACTCATGCCTGCGCACACCCACCAGACTATTACAGGCTTATTTAGTACGTATGTACGGTCATTAGGCTCTGTGACCAGGCGAGCTGCAAAACACGCAGAACTTGTGGTGTACCAATAAGACCACACAAATACACCCAGAAAAGAAAATACACCTTTACACAAAAGTGCTACACGAGACATATAGTTGAAACTACATTGTAAACTATATATACAGTAATTACAGGCAACGTTTCTTCTTTCTTTCGAGGACTCTGCCTCAGGATTACTGTGATGAAATGAATCACTTCCTGCTGTATGTCTACCTCTGTTTGGGTAGCTGGACTAGAATCACTGACCCGTTCCCGGACATTCATTAAAGGTTCCTCTGAAAGGTTAAATGTACTAAAGGCTAATCCATTAATGTTGCATTATGGCTCTTGGTGTCAGCAGTGTTCCTCACTATCACTATCAGGACTATACAATGTACCATTTTCACACTCACACTACTAATCTTTCTTGGTTGTGCACCAAATTTTGAGGCTATTTATTTTAGATGGATTGAAACACTATGATAAAGGGGTTCAAAACCTGGACTGAGGACAGCTGGTTTGGTTTGTTGACACTTTAATATATTAAATATATTATGTTTTAAATATACTTAATATAGTTCTGGACTTATTTCCATCCGTGTCCCTGACGTTTTTATTACAGCCATTTATCAAGATGGAGACAGGTACTGAATGTCAGATGTGAAGAAACAGACAGTAAAAAATCAATAGTCTGAATTAATCCCAGCCTGAAAAAAAAAACATGAGAGAAGACGCATTTGTCTCCATCACACAGTTTAAGAAAATGCAAGCCCACCCTCCATTTACAAAAAGCTTTTTCAAAGGTGTATGGAAAATAGTTATTAATATTGTCTGGTGCCTTTAAGATACATGATTCAGTTTTCTGCTCCCAGCTTTAACTAATATTTTGATACCATCTGATGAATTTCAGGATACATCCATTCTCCTAAAATGGACTTTGAAGAAACCAACTCATCAAAATCGACTAAGTAGATTTTCTTTCTTTGTTTTTTTTTTAAGTAATCATGTGTCTTTAGAAGAAGAAGAAGGTGCACTGCATCTTAAAACAGTAGTGGTCATTCCCCACATCTGCATTTCCTGCGGCTGGTGTGTAAACTGTCATCTGTCCCACAAACCAAAAGCTCTCACATCCTTTGACAACACCGTCTGCAGTCCAGACCTGGCAACATGGAGCAGTGTGATGAAGATGATGGGAAGTCATGACATACCTGAAGCCCACGATCATAACTGTCCTGAACCTATCAGGACTTACAGGTTCATTTAATATGCAGTCAAATGCTTCCGCTATGTGCAACTCGTTGCTCTGAGATGTTGTGGCCAATACTACTGATCTGCTCATCTGCTTTTGATTGTAAAGGATCGCTAATTAAAAACGCGACCCACTGAGCCGTGGCCTGATCCACCGCCGCCTTCTCAGAATCACGACTCGGGATAAGCACGAAGAGATACTTATCAACCAGCAAAATGGCGGCTTTGCGTGGCTGATCCCACTATCTATCATCTAGATTCCTCTGGAGTAATGCAGCAGGCCCTGGGCTCAGCGTTTTACGCACAGCACGGCACACCTGCGCTCCCCCCCTCTGCTGTTTTCTGGTCGTATGAGCAGCATCAGCCACACACACCTTTCTCTATGACCCCCGCACAAAAACGAGAGCATCGCCGAGCTGCTGTGCGCAATAGTGCGTGATGTGTTTGTGTTATCACAGCGTGTGGTGATGGGTTCCTGCCACGAAGGGAAGCGGGGACAAAGGGAGCGGGGATGGGGTGCACATTCGCCGCATTATGAAGCAGACCTTGTGTATGCGTAAAACTGACCAGGCTCGTGCGTCCCGGGGTTGTCGGACATCTCCAGCACCAGCAGCTCGCGGCCCTCGAAGCTCTCCCCGATGGTGTAGATGCGGGTGATGGTCGGGCACTGCAGCCACACCGACACCAGCGCTTTCCGCAGCTCCTCATAACGGTGGTACTCGAAGGAGATCTCCCCGTCGGTACCCGCCGCGCTGACCAGGGCGACCACTGCGGCCCCGAATAAAACTACCGATAGAAACTGTTTCATTTTGGCGTGTCCTCTTTTTCCCTAAGCCCTGTCTGCCTGCGGCTTGGTCCCAAGCCTTATCTCTGTGCTGCAGCCTCGCTTTAGGCTATAAATATCGCTCCCTCTGCTCTCTCTCTCTCTCCTCCTCTCTGATGCGCTGCTGTACCTGAGCGCAGACTCCCTGCCAAACTCCAGCGTAAAGTCAGGCACAAGATGAACATATCCGGCCACGGTTTTCAAAATAAAGAGATTTTGTTTTCATTCACAGATTGCGGTATTTTATATTTTTAAGATGTAAGGCATAAAATAAGGTCTAAGCACAAACGAATAAATAAATGAGACAGACAAATAACAAAATTACAAACAAACTATCCAATATAACCATAAAACATAAAATAACCAATGTTTTAAATTCAGCTCTCTTAAACAGTTTATCGATTACTTGGAAATAATTATGAACAGATGAATCGATGACAGATATAATCATTAGCTAATGCTCCGAGTGGCAAAATAAAGTCAGCTAATGAAAAATTAATTCTCGATGGGCAAAATAAACACTGCTGGTGGAGAATGAATCCTGAGGTGACAGTTAAGGTTAACATTTGAGTTTGAACATTTTGCCCGTTGATTCATTAGAATGTTTTCTTAGTCAGATTTGGCCTTATATAAAGCACTTCCTGTTTGGTACCAGCTGCTGCTGGCTGACTTGATACCGCTGTGTGTGCTGGATGGATGGGGCTGTAGGGGTGTGTCCACAGTGCAGCAGAGAGGAGATGGAGGGAACCTACTGTATTTACACTCATGAAATCACCCACTTCCAGATCAACCCACTCTTACTGAATGTACAGTAAGAGAACACAAACACTTACTGAGAAGATTCTGATCTGTGGTGTTAATCTTAAACATCCAAGCAAGTGTCAGTGATCCCTGTCTCTGTAGAAACGTGTACAAGTGTCAATAGTGAATAGTATCTTCATAGTACAGTGGCACACATATCACTATTTTATCTGATCACAATCAGTCAATAAAACTGCTCAACACAACCAAACTTCTATTTAAATTTTTGTTCAAATATTTTATTCTAATGTGACAAAAACAGAAAAAACAAAACATGTTCAAGGTTTCTTTTGTGTAAAAATTAAAACAGCATTTAATTATTGTTACAGTCTTAAACAAAATAGGCTTTAACAACTTGGAAGTTCCACGTGAGCCGATCCCCTTTCATCAAAAATTCACATGGGTCTGCATCAAACATGTCTGCAGAAGTCAGCGTTGAGTTAGGACAATTCCTACTTAAGAGAGTAAAAACTGTCATCGTGACTCAGTTCAAATGAAGTGCTAAAGTGCTGAGACATTCAGAGGTATACAGAAGAATTTCACAAGAAAAGTTGTGGTGCAAACTTTTCTTCATTCAATGACAAAGCAAAGCAGCAAATCAAAATGAGGATGTTGATGGTTTTTATTCAGCGAGCAGCTGTTGACAGAAGCAAACAGCAATACTTCTCTTGCAGAAAGGCACAGAAGGCAGACTGAATTCAACATGCAGTCCGATTCAGAATCAAACCACAGAGCTGATTCGTCTGAAGTACACCTTTAGTGAGTGTGTGTTTTATTAAGTGTACTGAGAGGAGAGCAGCGACTGTTTGTGTGCTCACTGTGAGACTCACTGCCTCTTTCCTCCTTCCCACAAACGGGGTGTGTGAATGTGAAAGGAGGTGAGTGGTTTACTGCCGCTTCTTGTCTCCCTGTTTCTGCATGTAGTTGTTGTACTGGTTGTCTGTCTTCAGCAGCTTGTCCCACCAGGTGAAGGTGGAGGCGTAGTTTCCAACGAAGTTCATGTGGTGGAAATCGTGGAAACGGGCGCCGGCGTAGAACGGGATCAGGTGGAGAGGGTTCAGAGGGATGTCATAACCGCTGACAGGGAGGAGAGAAAAAGAAGGGAATAAAGGTAAATCGCTTTTTCATTCAAAAATAATAATATTTGCATATACAAATTACTATATGTACAGGGATTTTCCAACAAAACAAATGCTTTTCAGATGGAATATAGAAAATGATCCCAATTTTTTTCTGCTTTTTGTTTGTTAGTGAAACATAAGAGCACATAAGAGCAAATAAGCAGGGAAAGCTAAATGATTGAAGGAATATGAAGGAAAATGGTGAAAATTAAAGCAAAATATAGCATTTTTCCCCCTCACTCTCTTCTGTGTATTCGTCTGTGATTTGTAATTTCATTTTTTTTCTCCATCTATTTTCTGTTTGCTTTGGAGGTGGAGAATAGATTAAGCACCAGTTGCTTATAACATAAAAGAATATCATAGTGAGAAAGCAACCAAAGCACATAGAGACACTGACTAAAGCAATTTAAGAAAAGGTAAGTCTAAAATAATGTTTTAAAAAAACAGCTTCCTCATTTGATGAACCAAACATATCTAATATTATTTACACAACCAGCATCTTTGAAGTTGGTCACATCTTGTATGGTGCCTTCCTAGTTTTTTTAATATTTAATATCTTTTTAAATCTCTTGCAAAACTTACAATAAAGTATAAAAGCATAACAATAATCCCATATTAAGCTAAAGGGGGTCAATGTCACGCCATAGCATAGTATGACAGTAGCATCTGGTGTGCTCTGGGGCCCCCTAGAGGTCGACAGACAGAGAAAACATGATGAGAAACGTGCAGCTTCACATGAACTATCGTTTCACTGTTTCGTCTATGCAGTTATGCCACTGCTGCTGCTCTGTTTCTCTAGTGCTCGAAGTAAATGTGTGTGGAAAGTTGCTATTTTGTCCTTTTTATCTCATAAAACCAATGCAGCAAACATATTAAAAAATTAGGCTTTCTTATTATTAGGCTTTCTTATTATGTTATTAATATGAATGGACAGTTACTTTTTATTTAATAAACTTTAAAAACCATAGCCAATTCTGGGACAAGAAGTTTAGACTCCTCCTGCACGAAGAGGGCGACTGACAAAATGACACAGAGAGAGTGTGTGCACATGTATGTGGAAACTGTCACTGTGTCCTACCTGTGGACGTCAATGGTCTCCAGCAGGCGGAAAGCCACCCAGGCCCACAGGAAGAACACATGGTTACAGAAGATCATGATGCCAATGAAGAACCCAGCTCCCAGGATGAGGGTCTCAGCAGGATGGGCGTATTCTGCCTGCATGCCGAACGGAGCCTGACGCACAGTGGAGACACAATTACGTATCATGTTGTGTTTGTACTCACTTTTTCATATGAATGGGAGCTACAGCGTGATTAATAACTAACTATACTGTTAAGAGATTAACCAGAAGGTGGAGTGATTGTGTTTATTTATCTTATCACTTGTGTGTTTTACTCACAGTGAACTCATGGTGGACTTTGTGGATGTATTTGTAGATCCTGCGGTGATGCAGCAGGCGATGGAGGAAGTAGTGCCAGGCGTCTTCAACAACAGCACAACCAAAGCACTGAGCCAGGAGGTATGGCCTGGAGGAAGAGCAAGGGAGAGAAAATCTCGGTAACCAACAAAACAATCAGACGCCACAAAGCCATTAGCTCAGCTCAAAATGCTTTTTTCACCTCCCCCCCAAAGAAAAGAGCATTTTAATGCAAGGGACCACAGAACCAAGTAACAGCATACACCATGATTCATATTGTAAAATAAATAATAATAATAAATAACTGGCTATATTATAATATTATATATATTATAATACTTATCCACAAAAAGTTGAAATGCATATATCAGGCTTTACAGTGTATTATATTTTATTATTACTGACAAATCTTTTGACTTTTACAAATGAAACCAACATTTATTTTGTCTGTTTAGGACAACTTTAAATGAGTGTGTATAGCAATTGTGAAACTACTCTACAGTATACTCAGGGTACTTTGAATATAACATATTGGGGTGTGTATTACTGTCATCTCACTGACCAGCGTGGCATGGAGTCCCAGTCATATGGGATGTTGAAGAACTCAGTGAAGTAGTAAGTCCCACAGATCAAAGGCAGCTGGATGCAGAAATGGTTGAACAAGAGCATCTTGAAACATTTCCACTGTTTCTCCCAGGTCTCTGGTTTGTCCTGCACACACAGTGGGAAGGATTATTGAGAACAACCTCAGACTGTAAAAACAAAAGCACATCCAACAACCAAAAACACACAAACCTGTTGGATCTTGTATTTCTGCATGAAGGGCAAGAATTGGAAGAGGAAACCAGGCAGGCAGAAGAGGAAATAGATGAACTCATGGACAATAAGTGACCCCCAGGTGGCTATCTGGAACTTGGTGTAGTTGTCCAGCATGTAGCCCCAGGCCCGTTCAAGAGAGGGCTGGAGGGGGTTTTCTGGTAGCACTGCATCTACATACTCCACTGCAAGGTAGGCAGAGCTCAAGATGTCTGCTGTGCCGTTCACCGCCATGATGGACAACGCAAGGTGACTGCTGGTCTGGAGAGAGGACTGTAAAACAGACACACAGTGTTACATGTGCAGTACTAATGTACATGTAATATTACATGTAACTCCACTGTAAGTTTTTCTTTTAAAATGTATTAAATCTTCTTGAATTAAGAAGATGCTGGCAACAGAAACAGTCCCTGAAAACAATAAAATAGATAAAGTACATAAAATAAAAAAACACAACATGGGTCACATCATCAAGCAATGATAAAAGCTGTTCACACAGTAAATACTACTTACAAGCAGGCAGAATGGCATTAATAGTAGACTGTAAGTGCAACTACTTACATGCACTTATATACACTTCAGTGCAACAAGGTGATAAACACTTACAGCTGCTAACAGTTTGTTACAGTCTCATAAAAAAGACCTCGTCAGATAAAACATCCCACTACCCCTCTCTGTTTCAGCCATGCTAGCATTAACATCCCTTATAATGGTTAGTGTGTAACGCGTTCTTGCACACTGGCTTGATTAAGTTTTTAATAATTAATAACCGTCTGTCTCCGATAGCACAGGCCTAAATATCTTTTACACGATTTAAACAGCTGGCAGCCCAACTTTCTGCCTCCATTCTCGGTTCATATGCCTGAATAACAAATAGCATTTGCTTCTACAGCTGGAAATTCCGATAAATATTTCAGTTGTAACCGTAAACAACGCCAGACTCTCACCTCTTCGCGGTGTGTCCCGTCTACCTGAGCGAGAGGCGGACGGCCGGGTGAAGTACAGTGCCATCGAACGATCTGATTGGCCGGGAGGAGAGGAGACTGACGTCGGAGGGCCGAGCTGCCTCTCCGATTGGTTCGCGTGATGGAGTGATGATAGTGAGACTGAAGGTTTCTGCAGCAACAGCCAATCAGAGGCGAGCTCCACTTTCATAACCTTTGCGGAGTTGAATGGAGCGTCTGAGGGGAGAGATGGGGTGGTCACACAACTTTGAGTCATACATGTGTCCATCTTAAATGTACATTATAAGACATTGTAGCTCCAGTGTCAACTTTTAAAAATGTTTTAGAGATTCTGACAAATAAATTGTCTGAATTAATCATAATTATTGCAGGCTAAAGCAGCACCAAAGTTTTTTCCCTGTTAAAAGAAAGCAAATTTATAAAAAAAATACATTACTGCGCATTATACATTACATCTTATATCTCAATCTGTCATATTTACCAGTTATTGCATTACTATGATCAACCAAAACAATACTTTCATATGCTGTACAAAAGTTTTAGGCTTTTAAAACAGTGCTCTGAATAGTTTTTATTTATCAGTTAATTTCATACAAAGTGCAGTAAACAAAAAGAAAAACCCTAAATCAAATCAATATTTGGTGTGTCCACCCTTTAAAACTCTACCAATTCTCCTCAGGGTACTTGGTAGGTAGGTTGTTCCAAGCATCTTGGAGAACCTGCCAGATTTCTGAGATCAGGCTTATGTGGGGGCCAGACCATCGGCTGCAGGTTTTTCATGTTGCTGAAGATGGTTTTTTATGAGCACCATAAATTTGGGGCAGAAAAAATGCCTCCCTGGCGGTATTGTGTGATATACGGTTTTTCCTCTGAAAAGTATCATTTATTTATACCAGTGAAAACTCACAAAGCCAAAAATCTCAAATGTCAGAAGTATAAACTTAAACTTGAACAAGCAAATGATGCCAGCTTTTGCAAACACACATACTCGTTACAGAGGACACATTTTGGCAGGTATCAAAAAGAAGTATAGAGGTTAAACACACAGGCTGTTTGACATTATAACAAATGAGTTACTCTTAAATTATTTAAATATCACACACACACGTTCCATGTCAATGTTTTACTGATTTGGCAAAGTTTTAAAAACAGATTATATCATTTCACAGCTTTAAATACAAGAAGCATATTTATTAATGATAATATAAAACAAGTAATGAAACATTTTCAAAGTCATTAGCCTACAGGACATTCGTCAATACACTGACAAGAAACAGCGATACCAGTTACTATTATAGCAATTTTCAATATAGGAGCAGAGGGAAGAGAAAGAGACTGAAGAAAAACGAAAATCAAGAGTAGGTTTGGTCACTTTCCAGAAAGAGAGAACAGATTAGTAGAGTAATAAAGAGAGACAGAAAAGAAGAGACATATTATAATTGGCACATTCATAGTACGTCAGGGTGTGCAGTAGGTCACAGGTTTGCTACACCAAGGGAGGAGAGGGTACTGCTGAAGGGTAAGAGGTTAGAGCTGGGGACCATGCAGTGAGTTCAGGCTGTCGTTGTCATTAGTGGTCACAACCACAATAAAGACGGCTGCCAGGTGACGGTAAAGCACTGATACATACAACTGTTTTTCATCTCCAGCAGCTTCTCCCTCTGTCTGTCACTGTTTTTGGCAAAATGAAACGAGGCTTCTCCTTTAGCAGAAGAGTTAGTATTCCAGTGAAAGTCTTTCTTTCTCTTTTTTTTTTTAAAGAAGAAATGTACATTTTCTGCAACTGCTCCTCACATAGCTGTTCTGAATTCATGCACGCTAAGGCAGTCGACACACCGATCTAAAGTCAGTCGTCAAAATGCATTTCCTTATCCCGGCGGCCAAGTCCAGCTGTGCTCGGTCCGGTAACAGTACTCGAGGTTTAACAAAGGAGAAAAAGAAGGAAGTGGGGTGTAGTTTGACATTCAGGCACTCTTGAACAGCCACATTGCAACACTGTAAAGGTCAGAGGTCAGACAGAGTGCATTCATGCGGCGTCGGACCAGGCGTCACCACACGGAGACTCAAATGCACACAAACACACATGCTCACATGTGCAAGCTATGGAGCACCTTTATATGCAAGCGCACGCACACACTCAAGACACACAAACACGCACACTTGTCAAGAGGATAAAAACGAAGGAGAAACAAAGATTTCAGTCCCAAAAGGTCGTTCTCTGCCTTCCTCTCACATAGATTAGAACAGTGGTCTTTCTCAGAGCTGGTTCATGTTAACATTAGTAATGTTAAAGTAACTTTGCAGTTATAGTAGCTTCATTTCAGTAGCGTTTCAATGGCACTGCATTGGTACAGTGGTGCTTCAAACTGGTTTGTCCAGTCGCTGCTGCAGTCCTGCAGGAGAGGGGGATTCAAATGCGGGTTTGATGCCCCGCCCCACCCGTTTATTACAGCTCCTCCTGTTCTGGTAAGTGCAAAAATCTTCATCACCATTCTCAACAACAACAATCTTGTCATTTCCTTCATCTGCGTCAGTGCCTGTGCTAATGCTGTCCAACATCCAAGCATTGGCATCATAGACAGATCCAAGATGAGTATTCAGCAGGAGAATACATTCTGCTCCGAATCAGTGGCAGGTGTCAAGAGCAGTCATAAGGGCTTGTCAATCACAGTCACACCTGTCCTCAAAAAAAAAAAAAAAAGATTATGATGCTGCATTACTATTGTCACACATAATATAATTTTCATACGTTATAGGTTGAAAATGTCTTAATATAAATACATTATTCAACCATCTAAATGACAAGGTGAGAAAGCAGCGTCCTAAGCAGTTTTAGCTTAACACAGGTATTGTATATCAATGTCTGCGTCTGTCGGTCAATAAGTAACCACAAACTCCAGAATCGAAGTCCTTGAGGTCATTTAAAAAGTGTCGCCTCTACATAGTTGAGCAGAAAACACTGACAAGATTACATGACCCACTCAGCACGTACCTTGCTCACAACTGTTTAATAACCAATACGAGGGAATCCTTATCAAAAATGTTTATGTTTTTATGTTATCAGGGTTTTTCTTTAACTCTCAAATGTTAAAAAATGTTGTTCATTTCTAAGTTTGTTTGCTACTGTCAGTGTGCATGTTCACACCTGCATAACTGCGTCCTGTGCTCATGCAGGTCGGCAGTAGTGTCCACTTGTCTGAGTTTGGATTGTATAACTCCACAGACGCCAAATTACAGCTGCCGTCATCTCCTCCCACCACATACAGTAAGTTGTTTACAGCACATACACCTGAGAACACACACATACACAAACACAGAATAAAGATTAACGGACGTCAGAGAAGCATCTCACACCTTGGGACATCCGGTGGACAGACCAGTCTTACTAACCTGCGTTGCGTCTGCACATGTTCATGTCAGCTACTTGTCGCCAGCTGTTGGAGGCCGGATCATAAACTTCACAACTCTTCCTCACCAGCGGACCATCGTGTCCCCCAACAGCATAGAGTAAACCTTTTAACACACCCACACCTGAGAAGACATTGGACACATGGCTAATCATATTTTTTGTAGGAGCAGGTAAATATTTCTGTCTCGTTTAGGTCATGAATTACTCTCTAAATGTAACACAAAATGTGTCTTCTTCATTTGTCTCTTTAATGTTTTTTAAACATGTAACCATCAGTTTGTTTTTGTATTGTTTGATGGTAAATCTGTGGGAATCATTTATCTATATTTTGGTGCGTATTTTGAAAATTTTAGAAGAATATTTTACAGTTAACCAACCACCACGCACATAAGGTCACACACACAGACACACACCTGCTCCACTGCGTCTTGTGCCCATCTCAGCGATGTAGCTCCACGTGTTGCTTTTTGGGTTATAAGCTTCTACTGTACTCAGACATTGCCTGGTCGCTCCATCATAACCTCCGACTGCATACAGGATTCCTGAGAAACACACAGAGAAGGCATGTGGTCCATAACTCAGAATGAGGCACAGTAGTGAACCACAGAAACGCATTGCTAAAGTAGCCATGCAGGGAATGTAAATTTTGTGAAGCTCATAATGTTGATGCAGCCATATTTTGTAGCCGTTTGATATAAAGTATTTTGGTATTTAAGTATTTGAGTTTTTCCTGATTTCATAATTTATTGTAACTTATTTTATGGGTTATATGCTTATTTCTCCTTGTTTTATATATTGTCTTCTGTGTCTATATTTTTTATTCTTCGTGTAAAACATCTCTGTAAACTTCTGTTTTGGAAAAAAAAAACTAAACAAATAAAGTGAGTTTTTAATGACGTTTCTCTCATTGTGTGTGGATGACAGTCTAGTTGGAAATTACTTTGGGAATGTGTTTTTCTTGTGACTTTTCTTCATAATCTTTTTGGATTTAAACCTTGGCATGTTACCTCATTTTTCAGTTTTTGTGAAAAATACACTTGCAAGTTAGACAATAGCTAATTAAATCACAGAGCAAAAGAAACACAGAAAGACATAGAGAAACTGCACTGGCAATGAGAAGAAGCAATCACAAGCACACATTCACCAACATGATGTAACAGGATATTTCCTGAATAAACTACTGGAGATGGAGAAAAACTAAACGTGGAAATTTTGTATAAAATATATAAAATGCCATACCAAATCACAATATTGGCAGAATTCCAATAATCTGTCATCATATCAGGAGCATCAAGCAAATTCCTGCCTCTACAAACTATGGCCTCAAAAACCAACATGAGCTTTGTATGCTGTTGTTTATTACAAGGCTACAGTATTGTATTGTTGGGCATTTCTATTATTTTGCCGACCCTCTCAATCTATTTCTAAATGCTGACTGTAAAGCCAAACTGGGAATTGTATTCACCATTTACGACACCCACTCCCACACTGCTGCGTCGGGTACTCATGGGTAACACATGGAACCACTCGTCTGTCTTGGCGTTGTACGCCTCGACTGTCGAAAGACCTGCAAACACAAAGAACATGTATCAAAAACAACATGAACACATATTTCATACTTCTCTTTTGTTACACAAACTTTTAAAGCCTGTTTTAAGGTCACAGCCACACACCAACACAACTGTGTTGTGTACCTGTGCTGCCATCAAAGCCTCCTACAGCGTACAGGAGTCCATTGAGCACAGCTGCTCCGAGCGTTGATCGACGGTCCTGCATGCTGCTCACACTCGTCCAGCGGTCCATCATCGGGTCGTAACAGTCGACCGTCCGTACACGCAAAGAACCGTTGAAACCACCGACTGCGTATACGCAACCTCCCACGTACACCACACCTGAAGACAAAGACAGAAGACCATTAAAAAAAACACAATTAACTACAGAGCTACACATAAACAGCCTGGTTTTATTAGGATGAAAGTTAAAGGAGCCTCAAAGTGGAAATGGTGCACAGAGATGGATAGCCATGTGGTACACACCTCATTTTTAGTGCCACAAGGTTGTGCCAAAAAAGACAGAAGTTAGTCCAGTCTGTAGCTGTGCCCCAGTTAAAAGATGCATTTCTAGACTGAATACATCAGGCTGAATAGCACTGCTCCATTTTTATACACTGAGAAATACAGCCTTCTTTTTTCTTTTCTTTTCTTTTTTTACTAGAATCAGAATCTTACACTATGTTGTGCACTGCTGCATTTTGTAAAATAGTGCCCAGGTAAACAATGGAAGCAAAGCACAAATGAACTAAACTGGTTATAGAACCATAACCAGCTGACTGATGGGAATTAACCAGATAAACCGATGCTGTTTACCTGAGTGAGTGAAACCTGTTCAGCTTACTGGTGGTATTTACACTTTATTTACCATTTAAAGGAAACATTTTGGCAACACACCTGGAATTGTGTGACAAACTGATGAGGACCACCTGAATGCTCCATTAGGTGAAGGTTTAGTCTGGCCTTCAGGTTCTGATGGACCCACAGGATCCAGCCCCGTAACTTTGATGCAATTTATGTTATTGTTGTTACGGTTTCCTACCTGCTCTGCACCTTCTGGTGGGGAGTTCAGCCACCTGGTACCATCGCTGCTCCTCAAAATCATAACATTCAACACTGCGGATAGCCTTGGGAGCCTGGCCTCCAACCACCACCATCACCTGAAAACAACCAAAACAGCAGTTTTGTTATTTAAGTCCTCATACCTGCTGCTGTGGTAGAAACTCAGCATTGATGGTGTTTATACCTTAGGGCAGCAGGCTGGAGTCCTCATGCGTGTGCGTGCAGTCTTCATGAGAGCTCTCTGGTCAGCTGGCAGCAGGTGATACTTCATGGCCTCAATCAGGTAGTCTTTACAGGCACTGCTATTCTTAATCAGAGACTCCTCCTCTACCCGCTGACACAACCAAACAGTGGGAGAGGAGCCAATCAGCAAGTAGCATTTACAAAACGCCACAACATATTCTGATTGAGCAAATTTTTTTCTTTTCACTAAAAGCAAAGGAAACTCTGGGCAGGATATGATCATGAATCAAGACTTGAACTGCTTCTACTGACAAACTGAATGTTTCTGTGGCACTTAACATTTTGGCTGCTTTAGATTTTAGCTGAACACTGTTAATAATAGAGGATTAGAGATTAAATATAGGGGAATTAATGATATTTTTCACAATGAAGATGAAATGATAAACATGAACTTTTTTTAAAGCAAAGCACTGCCCACATTCTCTTCACAATGGATCACATGCTTTGGTTTTATTCATAGGTTCTTCTGTGAAAGCAGGCAGGCGCATCCACTCATACCTGCACCAGGTACTCTCTGGAGAGAAGAGGCAGACGGACATGCTCCATCAGGTGAGCCAAGTGCTCCTGGCGGACATCTTTATCATGGTTGACCCAAGCTATCACTGCTTCAAAAACCTACACAAGAATGATCACAGGCACTTTAACAAGAAAAAAACAAAACCAAAATACCCACTGAATATGGTCCGTGGTGTACAACATATTGAGCAGGGTGAGTGAGTGTGTGTACCTTCTCTTCTGTGGGGATGGTGAGCTTGTCGCTGGCGATCAGGCTGGACACTTGCTCCATGCCCAAATTTAGAAACTCTTCACTCCCAACTACCTCAGTGAAATGTTGCTCTGCCAGCAAAAAAAAAAAAAAAAAAAATTATGATTGCAGGCAAACGCAGTTCTTTTTTTTTTATCCACTCTAATTTCCACATTTTCACTAATTAAGCCTGTTCTCATTCTGTCTCATTCACTGTCCCACATCCTCCAGGACACATACAAACCTGTTTAAGTAGAGCAATGAAAAACAGTTAATCTATCACATGCACACACACATACAGGGCACTGCAATCACTTATTTTACATTATATGTTTTTAAAGAATTGCCATTCATCTGTAGAAATCTGTTTTCAATTTGACATTAAAGAGGTTTTGTTTTGTAAATTCTTGTTCAAAGAGCCAAATTATATTGACCATGATTCTATTTATAAAGGCAATAAAAGGGGAAATCATCCAAGGGGGTGAACACTTTTTTACAGGCGCTGTACAAAAACAGAGCTGTGCACACACAAACCTGCATAGCTGTTGGCCTGAGCGAGGAGCTGAGAGCAGGCGTGTAGGTCAGCGAAGGCTCGTATTCCCAGACAGTTGGACGGATGAAGCTGAGAGCTCAGAAACTCACAACAAGCCTTTTTCACCTCATTCAGCTGCAGCAGGCCCGCTGCAGGCAGCAACGCCTGTCACACACATATACACACACACACAATATCCTGCGTAAAGTAGTCATTTTGGTACTATGTGATGAAGATTAATTTAATCACAGGTTCAATCACCCAAAATGGCCCCTACTATTTCCCTAAGCTAGACACTAAACTGCTGCGTCTGAGCTGCTGCTGCTGCTATAGCAAGACCTGTTTGGTAAAATGCATATGTCTGCGTTACATGCTGTGCTGTAAATAACTCTGAAATTCCTTATTATTAAACTAATGTGACATAATTTTAGTTGAAACAGGTTGTTGGGGAAGGGCATAGGGAGTTTGATTTAATTATATAGGCAGGAAACTAGATTGTTCAAAAAATGTGTAATGAGTTTCATCACTTTTTTCTTTTTGTTACAACTGCTGATGTGGAATTAGGTCACCGCTAAGGATGCACTGTTTTCCCAGAAGTCTAAGTACCCATTTCATATTTAAAAGTGTCTGACCTGGATTTTGGATGGGCTGCTAATAAACTGACCAGCTCCTTGTCAACGTAAACATGTTTTTCAATTTCAGATCTTGACCTAATATGCTATTTTGAGTCTGCTCAATGTGATAAGAGTCGGTAGTTATTAAGATAATGTGAGTGAGTATAAGTGTGTGTGTGTGTGTGTGTGTTTACCTGCACGTTATCCTCTGTGACCTGTATCTCTGCTGTGTAGATGTAGTCTACCAGCAGGCCCAGTGTCCAACCATCCATCTCCTTTATCCTCACTCGTTTCGCCCTGCTCTCCGCCATCTCCCCTGTTAGTACACACACACAAACACACACACAAGCATTAGCCTTCTCTCACCACACAGGTAACATTACTGCCAGATGTTATGCAGCTTTAATGGAAGATCGTCCTTACCTGTGAACATAGCGTGGAAGTAAGGGCTCCCAGCAGCCAGAACCACTCTGTGAGCTGCAATCTCCACATCTTCTGCCACTATGGTCACATCACACAAAAGATTCTGGCTGTATTTGCATTTAGGAGATGGATACAGAAAGAGAGAGGGAGGAAACATGTCCAGTTAAAGTTCAGACAGTGGTACACAAAGGATTCAGGGATGACGAGACAACAAAGCCGAGATGAAAAAGCGAGCGTCACCTGCGCAGCTCGTTCATGACTTTGAACGCCTTCCTCATGTGCCGATGGTTGAAAGTGACAGGACCTTGCCTCTCGACTCCATCTTCTTTGTCCATACTGTGTGGACAAAGTCTAGTGCACCTGAGAGCGACAGCACAGATACATATAAATGAAGCAAACACACAATAACAGAGAACAACTACGCAGAGTTATTTATTGTATTGCCATCACAGAGGGCAGATACAGGACTGCTGCAACTGTTGAAACTCAAAAAAAGCCAGGAGGTGGGTGGTCACTATGAGCCTAACAACAATCTTTTCGGCCCCAGGACTCTCTAACAGGTTAATCCAATGTCTAAGGAACACCTGCACAATCCAAGGCAGGTCCAAAAGCTCCGCCATAAATTCCACCTTTATGAAGCTTAATATGTAATATACAGTACAGTAGATCTGAGTTTGTGGATGCTGCAAATCTTTAGTGCATTAAACTACAAATACATAAACACATTTTACCTATATTCAGAACCAGTAATGAAATAAAATAAAAACACTGATTTAGCAGAAAAGTTGCTCCTGGGACTAATCTATTATTGTAATGCATATCATTATTTCATTAATACTGATGCATCAAGTAGCACTTTACTATTGTAGCTGATTAGAGTGGAGCTGATTTTAAGTACTTTACATACTGTTGGATAATTTAGTCCAGTGGTTCCCAACCTAGGTGTCAGGCCCCTCCTAAGACTCACAAGATAATTCAAGATCAAGTTCTGATACAGAGATTCTTTTTTTTTTCTCTCTAATCTTACCTGTATTAATAATAATTAATGATCTCCTACTCTGAATATTTAATTTATAAAATGTCTGAAAAACATGAAACCTGCCCCTCCCACTTTACCAGCGTTCAAATCGACATCTTCAAATGTCTTGTTTTGTCCGACCAACAGCCTCAAACCCAAAGATACTGGGTTTACAACAAAGAAAAGAATAAACTCTTAAGATCTGCTAAACTGAAAACTGCTATTTTTGGGCATTTTTAAAATATTTTTTCTGATAATTTTTCTGTCAATTGACTACTCAGTTAACTGACTAATCACTGCAGCTCTACATTGGCTCATTTCAGCATCATAAGCCAAAAAGTCTGGGAACCACTGGTTTGATCTTCAACCTTTTAAAACACACGGCACACTGTTGCCACAGAACTGGTTCAGACTCTTGTGGCTACGACTCTTGTGGTTCAGATTCTTGTGGCTCTTGTTGCTGTTGTACAATTTAAAGACGTACCTTTCAGAGTAGACCAGGGTTATGACTGTAATTGAAAGGGTTGAAGAACAATAATCTTTTCAGTGCATGAAAGGTGTCTGTTATGTTAACAAGTGAATAATAAGATTATTCATTTTATAAGATTAAATATGTTTTGTATGTGAAATCTTAATCTGAAACCAGTAACTACAGATGTCAAACAAATGCAGTGGAGTAAAAAGTACAATATCTGCCTCTGGAGTGTTTGGGGGCAGAAATATAAAAGAGTTAAATAAAATTAAAAAAAGAAAAGGAAATACTCAAAGTGTAAAGTAGAAGTACCTCAAAACTGGAAATGTACTGCTTTCCACCACCACTCAGCACACACCACTGGCCTCTCTCGTGTATGATACAAACATCCAACACTTGCATTTAATTATGTTGCTCACTGCAAAAGTCACGTGGCCCTTGTTTTCTGTCACAAACACACCCACACACACATGGCTTTATGGCAAATTAACACACATCCTGACGACCGCAAACAAAAACACCTCCGCTGTTACCAACTAGCAGAACCAGAAATTCCCCCAGCTGGCTCCTGCACCGACAGGCTCGGTATCAGTCGCCGGGTATCAGTAGTCCCCGGTCCCCACCCCCGGTCAGTGAGCAGCCACACCGGCTGGCCGCTGTCTCTGTCAATGCGGCACCATCAGTCAAGCAGCCACTGGGAAACGTCAACACACACACACAGAGAGAGAGAGACACACACACTCAGCTTTTTTTGCACTTACAGCGGATGACTGTCCATGATTCCGGTGTTTTTCAGAGGCTGAACACTTGGCCCAGCGGCATGCACCATTCCATATCCACAATGTCGTCTTTAATGGGTCTAAATTCAAGCGTGAATCACGGCGACCGTCTGTCCAGAGGCGGCGAGACGGGGCTGACGGCAGCCCGATCACAGCAGCCTGTGCCACATAAATACACAGCCCGACTGCGGTGGCTCTCTGTACAAACACGTTGCGATTCAACCCGGCTGTTGTACCCAGCGGACTGCTTCTTCTGTCGGCGAGACACGCACCAAAAAAAGACAGAAAAAAAGAAAAACGCACAGGAGAGGAGCCAACCACCGTGTCGAATGAGGTTTATTATGATTTTGCTTCTGCACCCACCCTCCCTCTTCCCTCCTGGGTGTATATGGGTGCGAGAGGCGGACAGACAAGGCTACCTGTTATTTTCCAATCGCTGATTAAAACGCACAAACAAGGACGTGTCGGGAAAGACGGTCCTCTGAGCAGCCAAGGCGTCCCAGAAGAAAGCACTGTCTCCCTCTAGCTGTGGAAGACTGGCCTGGGAGCAAGGGTGCATGAAAAGTTAGACGTGATAATAATAATAATAATAATAATAATAATAATAATAATAATAATAATAATAATAATACTCATATAAGGTAATAAGTCCTATCTCAAAATGTTCACTTGCTGTCTTATAATCTTGACTGTGACTAATTTTAACGTAGTTAAAAGCTCAGAATCTTTTGTTAGTAACTGAAATGTTTAATTTACTTTCAAATTTCTAATTCTAATTTTTATGTCTCAGAATTTTGAAGTCGTATGTCAAAAGCTACCTCTCACTAACTGATTCACTTGTAATTTTGACTCAGTAGCTAGAAACCTTGCTATATCTCTCAATTGATGAACTGACCATTGATCAGTTCATTCATTTTTAAGTAATTCAGTAAATTAGATCTTATCTAGAACAGAGAGTGCATAAAATGGTGAGAATGGGAGCCAGTTTGGGGGTTTGCTAATGTAATAATAAACCCACAGTTCCCATTTATTTCTCATGTCAAGACCCCTGTTTCATACAGAGCTTTGTTCCCAGAGCCCATCTGTAAAGATCTGTGTCTGGCTGTGCTCTCAGTGGACAAGCGATAGCTGTGAAGCTGGGGAGAACAAGTCTGTCATGGTGTGAAGACACTGAATGTATTAGAGAAACAGGCTGTCAGGAGGCTCAGTCATGGCTTCTCAGAAGTCACTTCCCTGTCACCATTTAATACAAGTGACATGGAATCAAAGCTGTTGGCAGGTAATGGTTTTTACCTATAAAGACAAAATTCCACTTTGATGTTTAAAGTAAGTAAAGTGGGTATTTTAAATTGCATTATAATTTTGTAAGTGAATCTGTTTCAGATACTCTTTCACATGAAGGACAAGCTGTGGTGATTAAGGGGGTCAGTCCAATGATTTAGTGTTACACTTCCATAAATTTGGGGGGCTTGAAAGAGACAGATTTAACAACTAATGGTCAAAATTGAAGCAGATATTCTGTGTTTTAGCACCAGCAAGGGTGGGTCAAGCTTCAAAAAATAAAAGCTGAATCCTACACTTCCCATAATGAACCTTGATAGAATCTATTCCCTGCTATATTCCCATGTCTGATGATATCAGGGTTTTTTTTTTGCAGACTTAAAGGTCTCCCACAGTCACAGAAGACTCCAGACAGCTATTTTCAGTCTGGTAGACTGTTCTTTATGTGTTGGAATGCCCTTTTAAACCATACATCTGGAGTGTGAACCTGTTTTCTTTGACAAAAGTGTCAAAATGTATGCACTGTACACATAAGAAAAGAAAAACATAAATAAGGCTCCAGTCCAGATTCAAAATACACACAAATTTTATTTTAATTTTACAGTAAAAAAAAAAAAACAGTCACCAGCAGAAATATTTACATTAATCAAAACAATCTGTGTGAAGGATTTTCCTCGACTCCAAACTGTTCTCCACAGTTCCTCAGTTTCCTCACAGGTTTATAATGGGCATCGCATGACAGACATGGTGTGTACTTTCCTTGAGCGTTTGTGTGTTAGTTTGGTTTTAAAGCGGCAGGGGGCAGACTAGCAGAGGCCTGCTCCAGGAAGGCCAGTGGTCCAGGAGGAGGAAGGTCTGTGGGTTTGCGATGTTGAACGCTCACATCTTCGAGCACTTGTTGCCAGTGGTGCAATTTGGACAAGTGCTTCTGAACCAGCAATTCTTTCCTCTGTAGCTCATTACGTAACTCTGACACATCCTGAAGTGAGAAAAAAATGTGAGAAGACAGAGAGAAGATACATTAACTAATGGAGAAAAACAAAAAATTCATAAACACTGACAGCATGTAGCAAATTCAGGCCTAAGAAATAAAGGCCAGGAAACTCTGGATAAGACGCAGACAGTGGTTCTCGCTAAGGAGTCTGGGAATCTTCAGTAGTTTTTACAAAAGCAAAAAGGACACAAACAGCTGAAAAAAAGTGGGTAAAAATTGGGAGGTCGAAGAGAAGGAAAGTGCGTCAGATAATTTACCTCTTTCACCACCTGCTCTGGTTTCTGCACAGACAACTGAAGCCTTTTCTGAAGGAAGAAGCACTCTGTCTGTCGAGCCACGTCCAGAAACTTTTGTATGCACTGGTCAACACCTGCAATCAACAGACACATGGACAGTACAACAAAACTGAGTACACTAAAATGCTAAACAATTCAAAACTGACAGTTTGTTTTACAGTAAATGAATTATATTTAAGTTGAAGTGTAGCATATTTGATCTTGATAAGTAACAATTATATGTACTGACCAGGGGTGTGCTCAGTTTTTTTGTATATTGTAAATCAATTTAAAGACTACAAAATGACATGTGCCTGCATGCAAACTGAAGCTAAGATAAACAACTAAAAAATGCAGGGCTTCACTCACCAGTTCGAATCTCCTCCTGGTCTGTTCCATTAACATAGTCTTGGCTTACCAGGGATGCAAAACATGCCTGCAGAATACAACCAGAGAGTAACATTGGTAAACTTGCATTTTTCTGCCTGAGTGGATATAAATCTTGGGCTTGAGTAGAGGTGGTTTTTCTAACCCACAAGAATCAGCAGGTCTCTGAGGACAAGCCATATCAAATGTTGTTTAGCCAAGAGAATCGTTTTCTCCATGAATGATACCAGCTATCGAGTCTAAGTCACAGCACAGAGAAAGATATTCTGAGAGGAAGAAACCACAAAAAAAAATTGCCCCTGATCCCATATGTCATACAGTCAGAACTATGATAAAAATGGTTTGCGGGATATGAATGATATCAACCCTGTCTTAAACTGTCTCACTGATTAGTTGTTTTCTTAAGGCTACACAGCTGTTCAGTCCCAATCCTTTGAGTTCCCTTCGCACTGTGCGTGTGGAAATGCTCTTACTCTCACTATTAAACATAGCCTTGAGTTCTACTGTTGTTTTTCTACGATTTGATTTCACCAAACGTTTCAAGTGATCGCTGATCACGATCAGTCAGGATTTTTTTCCGGCCACATTTCTTCCTCGAAGATGATGGTTCCCCACTATCCTTCCAGATATTAATAATGCGTTGGACAGTTCTTAACCCAGTTTTAGTAGTTTCTGGTATCTCCTTTGATATTTTCTCTGTTTGATGCATGCCAATGATTTGACCCATCTCAAACAGACTAACATCTTTGCAATGACTGTGTCTTTCAACATGGTTGTTTAAGAAATGAGAAGCTACTCATTGCATCAGCTGGGGTTAAATAACTGGCTGCCAGCTTAAAGATAATCGCCCATGCAGTAATTATCCAGTAGGAGGCTCTTACCTATTTGCTTAGTTAAATCCAGGTGGCGACTTTTTTTTGTGGCCAGGCAGTGTATGTCATTTCCAAACCCAGGCTGTTAATATTCTACTTTAACAGACTTAACTCTTTTGGAAAAGGCTCTCCACAAGATTCTGAAACCTGGCTGAAAATGTATTTTCCAGAGTCCATGATGGCATCTTCAAATATCTGGTTCTGTCCTTGTTTTTGGTCCAAGCCTAGCCCAAACTATGAAAAACAGTCCCAGTGGACAGAACCACGGGATGTGATTCCTACTGTGCAAAAGGAAAAAGCTGGACCATACTGAGTGCAGGAAACCATCTGGGAAAGGTTAAATTTCAGAATAATGTTATCTGACAATAACCAGTGTAACCCGTGTGCGTGAGCCACTGGGTTTTGTTAATGGTTAGCTGGTTTAATGCGGGGAGTTAGAGGGATTGAGAAGGAAAATCTATCAAACTTAGCATTAGCTCTAGCAAAGACTACAGTTGTCTGAGTGTTTTTCTCCGTAATTCGACCTGAAATGAGACCGGTGTTTCTCATATCTTTAACTCTGACAGGGACAGAGACAGAGACGCTGCATTCTTGGGCTTGCAGTCACACCAGGTAACTAACAAAACAATAAACCTCATCTGACGCTGGCTCACAACAGTTAGCACACACGGCTAACGGAAGCTAGCACAGCAGTCTCCTACCTCGAAAGAAGCCTCCAGTTCATCCACCAGCGTGTTGTTTCCCTGAGCCCTGGGAGCGGTACCGGGGAAGCCCGACTGACCGGGTCCACCAGGACCCCCGACGGGATGCGCACTCTGCGGCTGCTGACCGGGAAACATCCCACTCATGGACGATGCCATCTTGATTTGAGTGATTCTTGTTGCCACTTGGTTTGCACATGCGCACAAGCAGCTAACGTGTGCGCCTCCTGGCCAAAAGTATGTGGACACCCCCCTGCTGACCTAACAGTCTAATGCAGTCTAATATAATATAACAGTCCTCCAATAAATCCTACCTTCTCTGGTTATACTATACTCCTGTCAACAAAACGAGGTCCATACAGAAGTGGTTTTCCCACCCTGGTGTAAGCACCATCCAACAACTGAGCCTGTGAGCCAGGCACCATCACCCAGCATCTGAGTCCTGCCTCACTAAAGCACAAATTCCTGCTTCCAAAATCTCTTAGAGAGCCTTCCCAGAGTAGTGGAGCCTGTTACAGCAGCATGTTAATTCTGCATGGTCTTGCATATGTCCAGCAATCACATATTGTATGTAATGTCTGTCCACATACTTTTGGCCTATTTAGTGAAAATCTATTGTGCATTGAAAACAGAGCCAGAGACATCAATCGTAAAAAAAACATCCTCATTCACTTAATTAAAGATGTACAGAGTTTATTTATACAACAAATAAATTATGTAGATCACAGCTGTGTGGGGAAGAAAATGTGTTTTAATTTGGGGCTCAAGAAAATTTACTTAACTAAACTGTTTCACAAAATATTTGTATATTATATTTCTATCGATAGTTCCTCGAAGGAAATTATACAGTTTGACCCCTGGCATTTAGCTGCTGAGTCCTGCCAGAACATGGTCGGAGAGTCTTGTATGTTATCAGGTTTTGCATCCATCTCTCAGTTGTGGTGGGCCAGCCCGGCAGCAAACTCAACCAGTGTACGTGTTGGTCTTCCAGACATGCCTTTCCTCAGGTAAGGAACTTCATCTTTGTTACTCATCACACCAGCAATGTCCAGATGAGCCCAATGAGAAACTGTGACAAACTCTCTCAGGAATGCAGCTGCTGTGCATGCACCACCAGAACTAGAAAGAAAACAACGGACATAACATCTGAAATACAGGTAAATAAAGCCATGAACAGACTTCTCTGATACTCTGACACCTCCAGCAGCAGCTGCAGGCGCTAACCGAGTGTAGTGAGATACGTACCGGCTGTACTTGCCAATGTTGTTGAGGTCAGCTAGCTGGCTGTCAGTCACCTGTCTGGTGTAGTGCTGGAACAGAGGCATCCGCCACACTCTGTCACCAGTCACAACACTGGCCTAGAACACACACACACACACACACACACACACACACACACACACACACACACACATGCTACTCATCAACACAGGAACTGAGACACTAAGACACTGCCTGTGTGTGTGTTTATGGAGCATACACAATACCTTGTGCAGCTGCTCCCAGAGCCAGTCAGAGTTTGTGAATACTCCAGTAGCTGCTGAGCCAAGAGCTACATCCATGGCACCTTGAAGGCACAAGAAGACACAATTCAGTGCCTATTAATTACCTGATACCTTTTGTTTAATTGTGCAATGTAATAGGATCACCTTCGCACCTGTGGTTCAGTTCAGTGTGTCCATAACAGCTGTTGTCTTTTAGTTATGGTTCATTTTGTGATCACACCAACTTTTTACCAAACAAACCAAGAGCTGTGGACATGAAGTAAGGTAGACTGAAAGGTGACTCAGTGACTGAATTTAGTGACTTTCATCCGGAATCATCAGCCCTACATGAACTCATAAAGGGAAATAATATTCCACTGCTGCATTTACCTGTGCCTTATGTGTTTATTGACCTTCTGTGGTGTAACAAAGAGCTCAGGAAGAAATAAATCATTATGAGCATTGACAGTTGAGAAGGCAACTGGACTTTGGTGTGGGAGTGCAGTTACTAAGTGTCGCTGTGTTTCATTCACTTTTTAACGAAAAGTGAGACACAAGTGCAACACGGCTAGTCGGACAAGAACCAGACCAACAACAAATGGCATCTTTCACACCAGTGTAAAAGAACCAAACCAAACAAGAACATGCCCCAGAGTTTGTTCAGACTGTAACTGTACTCTAATAATAATAATAAAAATCCCACCTGTTAGTGTGGCAACATTGACAATGGCTCTGGGGCTGAAGGTGTGTCCATAACAGAGTGCGTCAGCAAGAATCAGTCTACCCTCTGCGTCTGTGTTATCCACCTGTATGAGGAGAGAACAGTAAAAATCTATTCATCTGTTCAAACACACAAATGTACACACACACTAAGATCACTGTTTCTGTCTTCAGTTTCACCCACCTGGATTGTTTTTCCATTCTTGGCTGTTACAACATCACCTGGTTTAGTGGCCTTTCCACTGGGCATGTTCTCACACAGAGGAGCCAGACCTGATTGAATTAGACAAGTTTAGACATTTTCTTTGATTAAAAAAAACAAAAACATCATCATCCACGATCATTCAGTGTAAAAAACTCCAACTGTATCGTGACCACTTCTTAAAGGCACTCTAGTATCATTAAATGAATAATATATACACACTCAATATACAAACAAATGGTGCTAGAGGCTAATTAAATGTCACAAAACTCACCAATAATGTTGAGCGGCAGCTTCAGAGTTGCTGCTGTGACAATGGACGCACACACGGTGGCGGCTCCACCCATGTCAGCTCTCATCGCATCCATAGAAGAAGATGGCTTCAGAGAAATACCACCACTACAGACACAGAGAGAGGGGGCAGGTGACCACAATGAGAGCACTGTATGGTTTAAATGAAGTGAGTAAGAGTAGGTCCATTAGATTCCCTAGTGAGCTGGAGTATGTATTGTTGTGCTTTACCTGTCAAAGGTGATGCCTTTACCCACTAAGAGCAGCGGGGCCTGCGCGCTGTCAGGTGACCCGTTGTAATGTAGTTCCAGGAAGACAGGAGGCTCCTCTGAGCCTTTAGACACACTGAGAAACGCTCCCATGTGCTGCTCCTCTATCCAAGTCTGGGATCTGCAGCAACACATGAATTACTACAAATCCTCTTTCACCTCCAGACCACAAAAGGATGTAAAACACAAACTTTCATGTCAACACACGTGACAATCTTGAAAAAAAAAAAGTTTAATTCATTTTCCTTAAGGGTATAAACTATCTACTAACATTAGATTTCATGTCTTAGTTGCAATTACTTCAACTGACAAGATACATACATAGTAGATAAATCATACATGATCAGACTAACTTCTTTTTTCTGAGTACTGTCTAAAGTAATGCCAGTGATGATGAGTAATGATGATGAACGTTGCACAAACCTCTTATTTATTGTGACTCGTTCAGCATGTGGTGCTAGTTTCTCTTCAATGGTGTTGGCAAACGCAGTGGGAGTGATGTGATTTGCCGGAGCTTCCATGAGTAGCCGTGCCAGGTTTTGGCCTTCTGCATACATAACTCCTTTTTCCCACCCGGCCAAGTCAACACTAAGAATAATTACACACAGACAAACACACAGTAACATGATAGTGCATTGATATGAATGTACCAAAAACATTTTAAGTTTGTCAATGTACCCTCCATGAAGCTGTGTTGTTACTTTGGTCTTCTTCTTGGATTTGAGTTGGTCATACTGAAACAAGCCCAGAACAGCACCTTCAGCTGCTGACTGGGCATCACCACAGCCGTCCACCTCCACGTGGTTCACCTCCAGGTCCTGAAGTACCCGGCAGCCAGCTAAGCACACGCACAAAAACACAGATATCAGCCAGACTCCAGCAAATCCTCCACATAGCAAGACGAGCAGTGGTTATGTGTCTTACCTGACACTGCCTCTCTGATGCTCTCCTTACTGGTGTCGCAGTTCTCTGCCCCACAGACTCCTGCGTTGTTCTTACCCAGCCCTACTACTGCTACACAGGGGAAGTCCTGGAGAAGACGCAAAATAGACGTAACTACTCTGATGTTGTCATGTTATGTGTTTTTTTAATCTGTTGTCACACTCTGTTACCTTGTGGAGTCCATAAAATATTCTGCTTTTGCCTTTCTTGAGAGCAGGTCCAGAGCTGGAAAATGCAACACAGAAGTTCATTAAAGAAAACAGAATAGACACCAGTCTGAAACAAGTTAGTTTAGACAAAGTGTTTTTCTCCTATGTATTAGGAATGCACTATTATATTTTCCCTTGGTGGAACTACTTTAGTTGTGTTTTGATCTCAATCTTCACACAACCCTGACAAGTTCACTTCGCCATGAAGTGAACTGTAACATAGAGAGGCTGAAAACTCCTAAATCAAGAATAGAACATCTGGTATCTCGCAACAGAAAGTGTTTGGGGTGAGGGCTGCCAAAAACCTTTAACACAATTACATTTCTTTCGTCTCATGAAATTAAAAAGCATAACAAAACGTTAATGTCTACTGTCAGTAATGAAGACTCACATTTTCAGTAGTTCAGAGAGTTTTCCAGACAGAGTTTGGTCAAACCCTGCAGCTGCCTCTGTCAGATGAAGGCTGCCCTCCTCTCCCTCCTTCTCAAACACTCCCAACACCAAACCCTGCAGAGACAAAACACAATGAGTTAACCAGAGAAACACACACTCAAGGACAAAACGCCCACACACTGATGCTCGCCTGAACAAACACACAGCTCTCAAATATAACGACACAAAGTGTCTCTTAAAGTCACTCATATAACTCTCTATCTCTCTCTGTTTCTCAGGTAACGTCTGACAGGCCGCTCACCTGTCTCTGCTTCAGGTGAGTCTGTGACACAGAAAATGACCTGCTGTGGTTTGTCCGCACCGCCGCCTGCACAGCTCTCCTCAGATGAAGCATTGTCATCTGTTGGGCATATATGAGCTGGCAAAGAAAAATCAATTACTGATGCAGCGATATAAAGGTCGCAAGCGTGGGGAAGGCAGCAGCTCAACGTGACACCGTCGCGTTCTTTATTATGTCACCAACAAGCGACGGAGGTGGGTCACTGTCGCCACCTGGCGGCAGATGCGTATTAAAACCTTTGGTTGGACACCTGTTTCTCTAGACATTAATGTTTTTCTGCTCAGTGGAGAAAATGATTTTTAAACTACGGCTCTTAAAGAAATGTATGCTGACACCTGAGGTGACATCTCAGAGTCTGAGTTTATACAAGTCTGCTGCCACTCAGCTCAGATCTGCTTTTCAATTTCTCAATTTCAAAAACACACATCAAGAAGAAATACACACTGTAAGCAACTGTTTATTTGATGTTTGATACAATAAATATGTCTGTCAAAGGTTTGTTAGTTTCCTGCTGTAGTTTCTTGAACAATAGAACACATGCAGCCAACTCAACACACAAGAGTGTAACCAACCTAAAAAATGTCCTTCTGCTGTGATCAAACCAATTATTTGCGCTGACTTTTTAAAGTGTACGCAAAATCATTCTTATTTTGAACTGCACAGCAGCCACTTACTTCAGACCAATTTTCTAAGGTCAAACTGAATGAAAATCAAACATCTTTACTTGGACAGTTTCATTTGAAGAAGATCATACGAAAGCCCTTCACTCACTACCAAATAAATAATCATGCTTGCATTGTTGCAGCTCACTTACTATAAGAAATTACAGTGAAGATTAAGACTTTATTCTGTGAACCATAACAGTTCTGTTCCTGACATTCCATACGTACAATGAAAAAATAATCATGTATTTACACATGCAGCTATAGACAGAATATACAGCACAGATCCAGAGCTCAAAGGTTGTGTTCTGGATGCAAGAGTTCAGTTCAATCTTATCTCCTTTGAAAATACAAACAGACGTGAAGACCAACAGTTGCTGTCAGCCTCTTCTGTGGTCACAACTGTTAGTATTGAGACTACAAGTGTACTACAAGCCATTTGTCATAAATAGTGTCAAATCTATATTTAGTTTGGTTGTGATTTCACATTGTCTGCAGAGTGGTGGGGAAGCCTCCAGCTGGTCATGAGTTTGACTTGTCCACAGTCTCTGATCAGTGTCTCCTGTGTTTGCTTGCATCCTGTGACACCTCTGGTGAAATACATTATAGCTGCTTGGCATAATTTTAGAAGACAATATACAGAAAAACCAGCTGATTGCATTGTTTTTCCTAACAGATAGATATATTCTTCTGAAAATCTCCAGTATGCACAACTGAAACAACAAAATCATTATTAATTCACCACCTAACTTTTTATTTTTGTACATTATTTACCTGATATTGTTTATTCTGTTTCTCCATACTTCTCTATTGCTCTTCCTGTGGTTTCTCCCTTTTTTCCGTTTCTTTTTTTAAAAAGAGTTTTTAATCATCTGAAATGAGGATGTAATGTTAGATGATTTCGGACTAGACTGTTCATTTATTCCAAGAGTACAATCCACTCCATCATTACATCTAGCTGCCTTAGAGCCCAGGCAGCTTTCTGAGGAAGCAAGTCAACACTTTGCTGATAACTCTCACTGACAAATCAATCAAAAACACTTTTTTCTGATTTTGTTTATGAAAAAATCCGTTATTAGGCTAAATTATGATTATATAATGAGTCTGAAAATCATGTAGCCTAAAAATCAAAGGGGCACGTTGGTTTAACTCTGCTACATGTCAATCAGAGGTTTGCTCTAATAACCAGGGGTGTTAACATGATGTGTCTTGTTTGGTCCTTCAGTAGAGCAGGTCCAGAGCAGAGATCGTGGGTTCTTCAGGTTTCTTGATCTCTGGTTTGGGAAGCTTGATCCGGCTCATGGCAACCACTCCACAGACGGCAAAGTGAGTCGCAATGCTGCCTACACCCAGCCAGAAGGACCAGTCCAGGCTGTCATCCAGGATGACGAGGACGAAGAGGTTCTCCCGGTAATTTGCCACCCGCTCGGTCAGACTGTGGTGCCTCAAGGCTGCCAGGAAACACAAAACACCCAGGGCACTGAAAAGAGCTGGAAACAGGCAGGGTGGGCAGAAGTCAGGAAATACGGAAAATGGGAAAGAAATTGGGAGAGATAAATGGATTGCTCAAAAGTCAAGAACTGGGATTAAAGAAAGTGCAAAACAAAGCAATATTTGTGGGTGGTTTTGAGGAAAAACAAGACAAAGTCCCCTCACGTACCAGCAATGAAGTTCCACAGGTAGAGTCCTTTGTGCCCCTTGATGCTCTGGTAGGGAACCTTCCGTGCATTGTAAATACAGAAAGACAGGCTGACCAGAGCAAAGCCAATGGCCACCATCAAGAAGAGGATCACCATCATGTGAAGGCCACCGTTCAATGTTCGTATGAGCTTTGGGAAAACTGGACAGTCAGACAGAAGCAGAGGAACACACATTATCAGCTCTGTGTGGATGCAGTCTGTCTCTTGTTAGGTGCTTATCGCACAGATTTCATAGTTCATATGCAGAATTTCCACATATCTTAAATGGATTTAATTCACTTTTTACAGGCACAGACAAAAGAGTTTTAGTTACACTACAATAGTAGGTCTGACCAAATCACCATCAGAACCTCCCTGTCACCTCTTTAATCCCAGCTTCAAGGTTGGAAAGATTTTCACTGTTTCCAGTATCACAAATAATACTGGTCATTTTGAAAAACTCGTGACATCCATGACCTGTTTTGCTGAACTTCTATTGTTGTGGATGCAGTAGCTAATATTGTCTATTTGATTGTGTTAAAAATTATTATTCCACAATTTCGTGGTTATGTTACATATTTTTTTTCTGTGTTCATATAATTAGCATGTTTGTTTTAAACCGCCTGGTTATCCCCAGGAGGTTTGGTATAAGTCTGAACAGGACTGAACAGAGAGGTATACGGGCTGATGTGCTGTATTTGATCTTACTGTATATTTTGGAGCGCCTCTTCCCGAGCCCGCACTTCTTGCTCTTTCCTCCCTGGAACAAGCCGTAATAAATGTCCCCGATGAACTGGTCCAGTTCCGGACTGGACGCGTTCACTATCTCCGCCCCTGTTTTACACAGGATCCGTCCGGTGACCCACCGCTCCGTGGACAGGGCTACGATCAAGAGGACCACCGAGCCGAAACAGAGAACCGAGGCCACAGAGAACGTTATCCGTTTCCACAGGGAAGGCATCTTACGAGCCCATGTTGGCCCGAGGACGGTGACACGACGCCGAGCAGCGACCTCGGAGCGCACTCGGCGATCACCATGAGTTTATTCTATAGTTCAAAGTTAAAAAAAAAATCATAATCCGACAAAAACTCTGTTTCTCCTGGTGAAATGTTACATGTATTGACGCATGAGTCACAGGGGAGGAGAAACCGAATCTATGGCGGTCAAAGAGATCTCTTACCGGGAGAAACTCTATCCCTGCCCTGTGCGCCTGGTCCTACTCCTTCTCTCTCTCTCACACACACACACACACACACACACACACACACACACGCACACACTCCTCTTTATTCAGGGAATGAATTAACGTTTACGACTTGGTATTTGGAGCTGGGAATTTATCATCTAATTGGTGACCTTAGTGGTGGATGCAGCAGCTGTAAAATCACTTAAGCCGAGTTAATTGTGTCAGAATGACACATGTGCTCCATTATAACACACACCCTAAAGGTCAGGTTATGGCACCAATGAGTTTAGTATATTAAGACTTTATGGTCCTAAATCTCATATCTTGTTCCATGCATGCTCCACTCATTCATTTAGGTCTATCCTGTGTATATGAGTGCTTTAAACTAAATACATTTACTCAAGTTCTGTACTAAAGAACAACTGTGTTTCCAACCTGTTTCTTTTGAAATGCAGTACTTTCTCCTCTGTTGTATTATTTATAGAGAACCCAGTAGTATAGATGCAAGTTATTCATAGAATGTGCATATTTTGTTTTATATTGTGAATGTGTCACTTTTACATTGTTATCTTTATATCTGTGAATGACTTGGTGTGCATTACTAAAGCACAATACATGACCTTAAAATGGCTCCTGAAATTGAGACCGTGTCTTGAGAAAGATCCCTGTGTCAAAATCTTTGAAGATAATAATGATACTTTAGGCCTTCTTACCTGGATGCATATACTATAGTTTGTGTGTTTAATCAAATAACCACTTCAAACCTGAAAAGTGTTCAGAGTGTGGTGTAACCAAGATGTTAAAAGGGGTCCAGCTGCTCATTCTTTCCCCAGGGGCTACCAGGTAGGTTGATCTGGCCATGTTGAATCTCGTTCTTCACACACCTGTGTGCATCATGTACACAGGTACATGATGCACACAGGTGTATGTACCCTGGTGCATAAAGTGTCATCAGGCTCAGTGCACATGGCTGACTACAGCACCTCTATTATAATGCCCAGGGCACTGAAATGAACCAGTACTCCTACTGCTGGAATGAAAAATAAGTTTCTACAACAAGACTTTATTTCTTTTTTTATTCATTGCTATATTTATTGCAACTTTCTTTTTCTTCATTATCATTGTTTTTTTTTTGTCATATGAGGTATTTTGACTGTATATTTACTGTAGTCGCATAATTCCCCCACCTTTTATTCAGTACGATTGTTGTACGTTGTTTTAGTCAACATAAACGTTTGACAGGGAAAAGGCAGTCAATCAGTTATTAATAATTCAATCAATCAACTTAACGAGGCACAAAATGACTCGCTGGGCTTTTGGCGACGCCTACTGGCGATTCGGTGAAGCTACGGGGCGTGATGACGTCACGGCGTGTGGCGCAGATGTCTCCCAGGCAGCGGCTGAGACGGTTTGGCGAAGATGGCGGACTCGCTGTCGACAGGTCTGGGTGAGGAGAAAGAGAAGGAGAAGGAGGACAGGGAGAGGTACAGAAAGGTTGCCAAACCCGAGAAGAACAAGGAGAGGGACGGAGTCACGGAGACGCTGGGGTTCAACGACAAAAATGGCGGCAGTATGGGCAAGAAGCGCAACCTGTCAGGTGAGAGCTAGTCTCTTCACAGCAGCTACAGACCCCTCTCAGTTTGACAGCGCTAAGCTAGCAGCTGGTGATTGTTTTTGTTTATTTATTTACTCAGAAGAAAAGCCGCGGGGATTAGATAACGCTGCTGCACTGTAAATGTAGTTATCTGTGATAATCAGGTTGCTTGAGCACGCAGTTGCAATTTCAGTCAGTTGAGTATGCAGCTTTGGGCGCTGCTCAGGTATGACTGACAGAAAGAAGCCCAGTCACAGCTCAGAATCCACCTAATTGTCGTAAAAGTAGCCCGATCTGTAATTTTTTATGCATCATATTTATGATTTAATCGATAAAACTCGTCACTTATGTTAACAGCTGTCTTTAAAGATACATAGAGTATAATGTTGCCATGAACGCAGTGAGTTAGGCTGGGGGTTACAATTTGAGCCCCGTTTTTTTTTTAGCCTTTATTTGTTTACATTTTGGAATTAAGTACGCCGAATTTGGCATTAGCAATTTCCCATTACTGTGTATCAGTGGGTGTACGGGCAATTGTTGGTGATTTCCTTTGAGACTGAAGAGCATTTAAAAAAATGTTGTTTCTGAGGCAAGTTCTGTGGTTATAACGAGCGTCTTCCTCTGTCATTCCTAGGCGGCTTTGTTGACGTATATTTTCCGTTACACTGGAGATAATGATGTTTGTAAAGTGCAAGTCAAGGATGAACTGATTAGATTTTGGTGGTTATTTGTGGTCGTTTCGGTGATTTTTCTGCTGTTTGTATTGATGCAGCAGGGGCCAACATATGCTGACTTTTTACGTCTCCGCGCCGCCGACATTCGCGGTCGGAGGTATTATGTTTTCGGATTGTCCGTCCTTCCGTCCCATCCTCGTGAACGCGATGTCTCAGGAACATTTTGAGGAAATTTCTTCAAAGTTGGCCCAACCGCCCCAGCCTATAATGCATGCTTCAACATTTAGCCCAACCCGAGAGGAGAAAGCTCGACCAGAGCGACGTTTTTCAGCTGTTTTTACAGGCTGAGCAGTAGTCCCTGTGACTGATAAATTGAATTTGAAATATAAAACAGGTGCAGTTACCCGTTATAGGAAATCTTAATGCTGCAGGATACAATAATATTATTGACAATACTGTCCTTCCATGTGCATTCCTGTGGTTGCAGTGCCCCATGCATTAAATGAGGCCCATAAAGAAAAAGAGTTTTCCCATTTTAGTGTGGAAGAACTTGACTGACCTGCACTGATTCCTAACAACTCTGGGATGAACTGGAACCTCGACTGTGAGCCAGGTCATATCGCCTAAAGTCAGTGGCCAACCTCACTAATGCTCTTGTGGCTGAGTGGGAGCAAATCCCTGAAGCCAGGTTCCAAAATGTTGTTTAAAATCTTCCCAGGGAAGTGGAGACTGTTATAGCAGTAGATTATTGCACACGGTTTTGGTTTTAGTGTAGTTAATTCATATTTTTAAGGGTTTTGTGAGTATGAATCTGAAATTGCTTGGTTAATCATTAGCCAAGGACTTCTCTTTGTTTGCAGTGGAAATGCACACACAAGCAGCCACTGTTAACCTCAGAATTAAGTCATCAAAGCTTTTTAGGGTGGTATATGTTTTCTGCCACTAAGGTCACTGGAGAGTGAAGTTCCCTTACATTAGCCAGGTGATGGTGACAAGTTCAAGGGAAAGCACACCAATCTTGTTCATGGAGGCCCGAGAAAGAATGATTGGTTTTGGTTTGTGTTCTTTATATGTAACTTTGCAATGCTTTTTTTCTCTGCCCTTGTGTATCTAGACCTGTCTCTGGTCAGATTTATAACTACTGAACTGACCAGAGGCTATTTCCTGGAACACAATGAGGCCAAATACACAGAGCGCAGAGAGAGGGTCTACACCTGCCTCCGCATCCCCAAGGAGCTGGAGAAGGTAAACGCACTATACATTCACTCTGGGAAATTTTAAACGTGTCAGAAATAAATAAATGCATTTTCCTCTCCCTCCTTCTCTTTAGTTGATGACATTCGGCTTCTTCCTGTGTCTGGATGCCTTTCTCTATGTGTTCACGCTGTTGCCCCTCAGAGTCATTCTGGCCCTTTTACGACTCCTCACATTGCCATGCTGCGGCTTCAGGTAAAGTTCACACATACAGTAGGTGTCACTTATGCAGATTTTAAGCAGTTTCCTTAATCAATCTTTGGCCCCTTTCATGATCAGTATTACATTAAAAGCTTTTCCTGAATATATGATTTATTAAAACATTTGACAATTGGTGTTGAATTGAATATGTACACCTTACAGTATATTTCAAGCCAGTACATCACTACACACCATTTCAAACCTCAAGACCTAAAAAAATACAGTAGAGTTGAATCCATACCTCTCTGAAGTTAGTAGTTCAAGACTAAACAGTTAAAAATGATTTTAAAAAATAACTGACGGATTAATTGATAATGAGAATGACGAGTAGTTGCAGCCCTGGTACAAACTGACAGTTATATATGGATTTAATTTTCACGACAGAGACAGGCATTGCATTAATTGTTCTTGACCTCTAGGTGGCAGTAGAGCTCCCTCTAACCTGCGTTCCATTTACTCTCTTCTCCCGTCAAGTTTGAGGTTTTCTTCAGTAAATATTTTCTTTATCTGTAATTTTTGTGTGTGTTTTAGTGGCTCCCGCCTGCTTCAGCCAGCCCAGGTGTGTGATGTGCTGAAAGGCTTCATTATGGTGTTGTGTTACTCAATGATGAGCTACGTGGATTATGCCATGATGTACCACCTCATCAGGGGACAGTCTGTCATCAAATTGTACATCATCTACAATATGTTAGAGGTACACCCAGATTGTACGTCTTTATGTTGATTACTCTGATTGTACGATACAGTCAGCCACACACTCATTTACTATCTTTCCCATTCTCGTCTTTCCCTTGTTGTGTTATCAGGTGGCAGATCGTCTGTTCTCATCATTTGGCCAGGACATCCTGGACGCTCTGTACTGGACAGCCACCGAGCCCAAGGAGAAGAAGAGAGCGCACATAGGCGTGATTCCTCACTTCCTCATGGCTGTGCTCTACGTCTGTATCCTCACTGAGCAGGACCTGTGGTTGTTGATATCAGTCACTGAGCTCACAAAAATAGAAAACAAAAAATACACATTTAGAGCCAAAACAGTTACTTGTTTACTCAGTGAACACAAGATTTTTCTGAATTTTATTAAAACAAATGGCACGTCAAGCTTCAATTCAGGATTTAAATACATTAAAAAGAACAGGAAACAGAATACGTGCACCAAAAAAGTAAATTTAAATTTAAAAAAATCTGCATTTACATACATAACATATATGTAGTAGTGTCCTGTCAATAACAGACAAAAATTATAAATTAATAATACAGAATATGGCGTAAAGGTTCATTTTCAGCGTAAGAGAAAAATCCCCATGTCTTCTTAAAACTGTCAGATGATCCTCTTAGTGCACATCATTTTATTTCCATCTTAAAATGGAAAAAATACCCATCATTCTCTAATCCAGGAATGATGGGTAGATAAAATCATTAAGTAATAACATGTTATTTGAAGATTTCAGCCTGGATTTGGGGAAAATTGAATTTCTTTTAATTAAATTTTTTAGGCATTTTATAGACCAAGCAATTATTCAGTTAACTGAATATAATCAGCAGATTAATCAGTAATGAAATAATCATTAGTTGCAACCCTACACAGCTTTACTTTGAACTAGTAGTACTTATTAGTAGGTGTGTATTAGAATAAACACACAGCAAGTGTATTTTTGTCCTTAACATGTTTTTCCATCTAGTTCTCCATGCCATCCTCATCATGGTTCAGGCCACAACTCTTAACGTAGCCTTCAACTCCCACAACAAGTCTCTGCTCACCATCATGATGTCAAACAACGTGAGTGTAATGCACACAGCCATATTAACTCAGTTAAAAGTGCATGCAGCAGCATGTGTTCGACCATGATATCTTTGGGTTTTCTTGCAGTTTGTGGAGATCAAAGGAAGTGTGTTTAAGAAGTTTGAAAAGAACAACCTTTTCCAGATGTCAAACAGTGGTAAGTGGTGAATGATATGTAAAACAGCCAAATGTGTGCCACATAAATCAGCAGGGTTTTGGACATTTTGTAACTCAGCCTTTGAACATAGTGATTTTGGTACAAGGTAAATTTATGGAATCAAACTCAGCCGCAGTGAGTACAAAGTAGGTTAATCCAGGATTGATTTGTTTGTTTCCCACAGACATAAAAGAGAGGTTCACTAACTATATCCTCCTGCTCATCGTCTGTCTGAGAAACATGGAGCAGTTTTCATGGAACCCTGGTAACTAACACAGTTCTGTACAAATACTGAAATCTACACAGCTGGTTTATCTATATGAGCGTTAGATGGGAACAGCACTCATAATACATTCTCACGTCTTCTCAGTGTGGCTCAACATGTAACATTCACCCAACCATTCACATCTACATTATAACTTGTATTTCACTGAATATGGACACTGATCAGTTTTTGATGTGTTTGTTTTTTAGACCACCTGTGGGTGCTGTTTCCTGATGTACTCATGGTTATAGCCTCAGAGGTTGCCGTGGATGTTGTCAAGCACGCTTTCATCACCAAATTCAATGACATCAGTGCCGATGTGAGTCCTTACAGGATGGTACCTCATACACAATGAGCAGATTTAAAATTGACAAAATAATGTAATTCCAGGTCCACTTTTTTTTTCAGTGCTTTAAATCGCATCGTATAGCCTTCATCCATAGATGAAGCAAAGTCACTAGCCAGGCATGCCATGTATTGTTTTTTTATAATAAGAGGAAGAAGCTGGGGTACTCAGACATTTTCATATGATTTTTTGTGATACTGATTAGTTTTTGATGTGTGTGCTTGAACCTGAGCAACCTCCATCTGCTTATGGAAGACTTGTGTAGTCAGAAGCTTAGGAAAAAGCTAGTAAGTGGGCCTTGAGTTAGGATTATCTTGTTCCTCTATTATTTTAAAGGTCAAGAATGAAACTTCAGGCTCCTCTTTTTCCCTGTTCTGTCCTATTCCACTGACCTGCACTTGGTGTTTCTATGTTTTACAAACCGGTGGTTATTTTTCTCTGTCTCTCTTTCACGCTGTCTCACACACCATCCCACTCACATCAGATACTCCGTAGTACCAGATGGAAACTGTCAGTCTTCTGAGCTTTTGTCTTGTTTTATTCTGACCTTGTTCGCTTCCCACCGCCTTCGTTCTTGTGTTCTCGTCCTCTTTGATTTCCTTCAAGGAGTTGCAACCATGGTTATGTAATGGCAACCAGCTCCACAGGAAGAGATTAACCCCTTTATCTCCAAACTGTCAAACCTAATCACACAAACCTCACTCTCACGTAGTTAGCTGTCAAGTGTGTGTGAATCCATGTTTATTCCCATTTAATCCTTGTGTTAAAATTTTTGTTTTTTGTCATTTTACACTGACTTTAAATGATTTTGCTTGTCCTTTACCACCCCTGCTGTACTCTACTACGTATTATTTATCTACAACACCAACTAACAATGAGATGTATTTATTTGATTTGTTTATTTAACAGTTTATGTCACCTGTAATTTTTATTACTCAGATACCATCTGCCCATTCCATGTAAATCAGTAACTTCTTAATTGCTTGATATTTAGATGTTTCTACTTTCCACTTATGTTTCTTTGTGTCATTTCCTAGGTATATGGAGAATACCGAGCCAGCCTTGCCTTTGACCTTGTCAGCAGTCGACAGAAAAATGTGAGCACAATAAAGTCAAAGTTTTCCCATTATGTACTCTGCAAATGTTTTATCAGCTCTGATTATAAATATTTTTGATAAAGACTGATTATGAGACAATGAGTGATTTTTGCAGTGTTGTGGAAATGTCCACTCACCTTTCCTTATTTTTTGTTTTAAAAATGTTGTGGGCTGATTATTTAAATTTTTGATTATACTAATATGTGATGCTGTCTGAGATTCTGTGTTTAATGTGTCCCCAGGCTTACACAGACTACAGTGACTCAGTATCCAGGAGAATGGGCTTCATCCCCCTTCCTTTAGCTCTGCTGGTCAGTAACTGTTTATAAAGATCTCCATTGTTATCAATATAATATTCACTTTATACAGTGCAAATCTAATATTTTTGTGTTTCTTTTTTTCAGTTGATCAGAGTAGTGACCAGCTCAGTGAAAATCCAGGGTTCCCTCTCCTTTATGTGCGTGCTTCTGTTTTACTTCGGGTAAGTGTCAAGTTGTCTTTTCCAGGTTTGCACACATCTGAAGTTGTATTAGTTCTGCATTTCTCAGGGTTTTTATTAATTCTCTCTAAAACTCTTTGCCTATTTTCATTTAAAATTTTTGTGTTTCTGATCAGGATGATCACTCTAAAGGTGCTGAACAGTATCGTTCTGCTGGGGACGTCTTGCATGTTCGTCAAAGAAGCCAATATGGAAGAAAAGCTCTTCGACCCTCCACCGTCTGCCGCCTCCAGCCGTGCAAACTCCAGAGCTCACCGAACCAAACACGTTCACACTTCACCACAGCAAGGTAACACTGTGTATCCCTTTCTCTCTTTATTGCAAATTTGTACATTCAAGAGCAACTTAACACCCTGTTTTAGCTTGAACATGCTCCCTTCATAAATTTAAAACATGCATTCACCTTTGCCCCCAAGAGATTGTTGTTCCAGTGTCCAGGATCAATTAATACTGTAATATCAATATTATTATTATTATGTGGCTGTACACATAATCTACTCAAACTTTCAGGATTCAGTGTTAAGCTATTCTTTAAGTTCTTCATCTACTTGAATTACATTAAATCGTCTCTCTCACAAACAGAACCCACAGCGGACAAAGGAGGAATATCACCGGCATCAGACAGTTCTCAGACCAACATCGCAGAGAGCGCTGCCCCCACGCTTCCCAAAAGTGACTCAGACACATTCCTGACAACGCCCGACGAAGAGGATGAGGAGAAAATCATCAACACTGACACAGGACTGGAAGGAGATGAACCCAAAAACAGAACACCCAAGAAAGACTTGCTGGAGATAGACCGCTTCACTATCTGTGGCAACCGAATAGACTGAATGCCATAGGAACAACCAGTCACTGTCCTGGAAACACAGCGAGGTTCAGGGATCAGACACGGGTCATGGAGCATTCTCAGACCAGACTTATTCTTGTGCACCTGATCCTGGAGTATTTATTTATTTATTACTGACAAAACCAGCCAAGGCATAAAGCTGTTACTACAAGCATCAGAGGCCGCTTCAGATCTTTCCAGCTGGTCCAGTCTATTTCCTGTTAATCAGGTGGACTCTGAGGATGGGTTGCGGTCATCATGGCAACCTGCAGAAATGCACGTTGATGTCAGCAATGTGGAAAAGTGGTGTACACAGCTGGAGCGGAGCACAAAGAAAGAAACTAAACCGCATATGTGAAATTGTGTGTTATCATAGGAACGTGGACTGTGCAAGTGTGTGTTCCAGAGCACAATTGTTTTTAGACAGAACAAAAACTTGTCAATTTTTAAATTTTTTTAATTTCAATTGTCTGAAAAATTCAAATTTCAAATGAAGTTTTTATGAAAAATCTCAGACCTTTTTTCTAAAATCGACCTTGTTCAGCTGCTGGATTAAGACTCACTAACATATGAACACACTGTTGAAATCACTCTGCAGTCACACGCACCTCCATATATTTTAAGGGATTGCTTTTTTAATTCAGTTACCATGATGAGCCCAGAAGTCCAACACATTAAACATAGCAGCAGTGACACAACATACAGTCTGGCATGAGCTCATTGTCTTTGAATGCCATCTTTGGGTTACACAGTTTGAACTTTACCTTTTTTAGATGCAGATAAAGGTTTGGAGGTTTTAGTATGATGCCATTTGTGTTGATATTGTTACTCTGAAGCACTGAGACAAGATGGTGCCTGTTTGTGAAGTCGTTAGTATTATTTTGAAGTGACCTCCAAGCCAGACAGGTTTGGGAGAGATTTCTTTTTAAAGTGATTTTTTTTCCAGTGTGGTTCATGTGTACTCTCATCATTCAAGCATGCAGCCTCGGATAATCATTTCCACAGCATAGGCGTATAGCAATTTTTATATGGGAAACTGTGATCTGAAGAAATGTCTTGGTGAAGTGGTCTCATTTTAAATTCATGGTGTGTGACACCAACATCAGCTAAACACATTTTCCAGTTCTTCATCATTATCCTGACAGTGATATGAAAAGTAATTAAGATTACATGAATGCAGGTAAAATGGTCAAGGGTACCTGAAGGCTAAGCCACGGCTGTAAGTGTCAGTCACATCTAAATGACAAGTTACAGGAAGGAGTAGAATAATAGCTCTGTAATCACATGAAAGCAGTGAACCAAGTAATTTTCATTTGGCAGGGAACTGTACGAAGGGAAAAATCCGGTTTGATCCCCGAGGTTTGCTGGTACTGTTTGGTGTAGATGGCTATGGGCTTTGAGTATTGGAAGAGGCTCTTTGCAATGCTTGTATACTCAAACAGTCTTATATGCTGTGAAAGCTGGAGGCGCTGTTTAATCAATTAAGCAAATCAGACAGCTTTGCCTGCTCTGAAAGTGTCAGGAGTTGCATGTTCTGGGTAAAAAGCTAAGACCGACCAAGCTCCAATTTTTGTCTCTCATGTATCATCATTACATGCAAGCCACAAGGTAAACATTGTGTTTAAGAAAAAAATAATAATACCAGGTGATCTTTGAAAAACCAAGAAGGGTTGTTGCTGTTCTGATCCAGAATCATCACTTATCAATAATAATGACAATAATGAATATTTTAACCAGTTTTCAAGTTGCAGCTCTATTTTCTTGTTGCTAGCCAAAATTAAGACAATATCCGTGCTCCGTTTCTACTTAGATGTACACTATTTGTTTATATTTCTGTTACTTTATATTATATTATGGTTTTATACAAAATAATGTGTTTGTATTTTTCTTGCATTTTGCATAACAAGTAAGTTAGTTGATTTTCAGCTTCCTGAGAAGAAGTTAGATCTGCCACTTGGAAAACAGGTTACAAAGGTCTTGCACTTAGTAGACGTAGTCCTAGAGACGTCAGGTGTGTAAGATCAAAAACTATTGATTGAAGTAAATACTTTATTAAGACAAAACATATTATTAATTACTTGAGCACAAGTGATGGACAGTGTGCCAGATTCGTTATCATGCAGTAGATGGAACATTTTCATCCAGACGGTCTGAAGGCTGTAACAATTTTGAGTGTACCCCCAGAGCAGAGCAAAATGTTGTTAATGGATCACCAGGTGTTTATTGCTCAGAAAAATGGATGCTTTGTGTAGCTGTGTCTCAAATGTAATGGTTACACCTGAGAGGCACAAACCTGGAGTAAGTCCATCCTCACTATGGGAGGGCTGTCAGTGCAGTAAAATATCTGCATACTTGCAAAAGAAGGATCAAGTGTGTGTATGTATCATGATAGAGTGACGTGTGTGTGTGTCTGAGAGAGAAATTGCAGTGCATGAATGGTTCTCACTACTTACAAATGAATCCAATATTTGATGTTTTTATTTTTCATGTACAAACCATCTGTGTAATGTATCTCCTTACGTGGCAGAAGGAGAATAAAACAAGATTTTGTTTTGTAACCCTTTCTGATGTGATTTGAATGTTTAACAGTGTGTGTGGGTGTGTGTGTGTGTGTGTGTGTGTGTGTGTGTGTGTGTTTGTGTGTGTGTGAAAGCACAGAACAGTGGCGAGTGTTTCAGTGAAAGGAGTCACTTCAGGCTCTGTTCACAGGGCAAACACTGCCATCCACTGTTCCCCTTGAATGGGCTTTTGGATGGGAGGTGTCTGTCATCACAAACATTCACACACACAGGGTGGGATGGGGGGGCAGCTCTGATAAATTATCTGCTTCTGGATACATGGCTTGCATTTTCCTGATTAAATAGACATATTTCAGGTTTACATTTAACGTGAGCCATGTGAGGAGGCGAGAGGGGATGAAAGGGAGCGCTGACATATCAAAGACTTCAAAGCTGTTTTCCATGACTTACACAACTTAATCAGGCTAATGTTACTATTTAACAGAACTTTGGGTTTTCCCTTTTTTGAACTTGAACCTTCTTTGCTTGCCAAAATGTCTCTATAGCCTTGACCATCTGTCTGATCGGCCTCAGAGCTGAAGGTCAGCTGCTCAGTGACCAGAGTGTGGAGTCAATGACCTGCTTCACATGCATACAGAGACCCACTGTGGTTATGTAGTTCCACTGTCTTGTAAACAGACACTGTAACATCAGGTGACAGTGCTCAGGTGAGCTGTTCGTACACATCTCAGGTAGATCAGCATAGTTTCACTTTGCTCCCTTAACAAAGCAGCTGTTTTAGGTGGAAAGTGTGTTTTTATGATGATTTATCATGTCTGGCAGTAATAGTGGCAATTTAAAGAAGAAAGATAAATACGTAAAATCATGTAGTTAAATGAAACAGCCAAAGTATTCAGATCCTTTTTCTGCATGATGAGCAGTTACTTTTGACACTTTAATTACGTTCATCTGATAATCATGGATGGATGGCCCCTGTGCATAGATACGGAAACGTCCCCACTTCCTCAGCACCAACATAATTTTTACTTGTTTTGCATCTCTTTAAGGTCGTTTTGAGTTTCTGTTGTAGTTTTGCTTCTATTTTTTTTACTTGTTTCAAGTCTCTTAGTAGAAACTTATCTTCTATTTTTTTTTTACTCGTTTTGTTTCTCTTGTAGCTCTTTCGCTTCTATTTTTGCTGTCAAATTTTGTTTCTAACAAGAAATATTAAAAGCGTTTAAAAGCTAATAATGCTTTGACTTAAGTGACATTTTCAAATAGAGGAGATTTTTACTTGAAATGGATAATTTGATTTTGCAGTATTACTGATTTTACTTGGGAGTAAGTAAAGGATCTGTATTCCTACACCTTTGCCCTGTAGCTGTATTAAACAGAGAGAGAGAGAGAGAGAGAGAGACCTGGACAGGTGATTGGTCCTCGCGGTGTCGCGCGCCACAGATGAGCCAGTGGAGCTTTCAGCGAGGCTTTTTTTTTTTTTTTTTTTTTTTTTTCCGTGCACACGAGATTCGGCTGTTCGCCGGCGGGCAGAGGGTGAGAGTGAGAACACCAAAAAAAGAAACACCTCCCCGGCCGTGTTTCCCCC
>JBBMJY010000020.1:6525962-6538068 GCA_037833715.1 Toxotes lorentzi
AAGAGAGAGAGAGAGAAAGAAAAAAACCTGGAAAGGTGAGTGGTCCTTGCGGTGGCGCGCGCCAAAGATGAGACAGTGGAGTTTTCAGGGAGGTTTTTTTTTTTTTTTTTTTTTTTTTTACGTGCACGCGAGATTAGGCTGGTCGCCGGCGGGCAGCGGGTGAGAGTGAGGACACCGACAGAAGGAACACATCCTCGGCCGTGTGTCCGCCGAGTCGTCGAAGAGCTCCGGGAAGATGTCTGTGATGAGTCCGTACCGGGAAACCAGGAGCTAACGGCTGCTAGAATCTGAACCGTCGGAAAGTTTCACCTCCTGCGGTTCTTTCTGAGCTGAGGGGATAAGCCACCGGGAGGGACAGGTGTCCTCTCACGTCAACAGCCCTTCTCCCCCCTCCATCCCTCGCTGGACTGTAGTGCGACCGGGGACTCGGAGTTTTCCTTTCTCTCATCGGTTTTTCTTCTTAACAGGTTTTTGGACAAAGCTGGACTTTTTCTGAGCCATGTTGTGGACAAGGTGGCTCGTCCTGCTGCTCTGCTGGGGGGTTACAAGCGGCGAGCAGCAGGCGGATGAGAGGGACGGAACCACCGCTGAGGTCCGGACGGAATCCCGGAGACAGCGGTCCCCTCCGCCGGTGGAGCCCTTGGATTTTGGGTTTGTACCGGCGGCGGTTTATGATACCCATGCTTACTACGAGCCAGGGGCCATAGGGATCCTCTTCCACATGGTCCATGCTTTTCTCTACGTTGTGCAACCGAACTCCTTCCCCAAAGGTGAGACTTCTCCATCCCTCAGCTCTGGTTCTGCTTCTTATTCCTGGGATTTCTCTTATATGATGAGGGATAATACAGGAATATTATCACGGGTCTTGTATTTCTGCTGAATACAAATTGTTTTATGGATAAACACATCACTCGGATATCTACTGATTTAGAATTTATGCTAATTTAACTTTGTATGTGTCTCTGGTTCTACCACGTGTTGCACCCAGGTCTGATCCATCAGATTTAATGACCTGAATTTCAGCTTTACTACAAATTTTTTACCATGGCCACATCCTATATTTTGGCTTGTATTTTATAAGAGTACATCTGTACCATAGATGAAGATGTGAGGATGACTTAACACATGACTTCCCCAAAAAAAACCTGTGCTGGCCCTCAGTTAAAATACTGCTGGGTTAAAAGATCATGTGCACGGAGTCCATAAACCAAAGTTATCATCAGATTAATGGGATCAATAACTGCCATAGCTCATAAGTGATCCTCTCTGGGCCACACAATGTAGGTGATTTAAAGCTGATCAGGTTGTGTCACCTGATCAGTACAAACAAAGTGATTGTTGCTCTCTTGTCCCCCCTGGTGTAGTGCTGTAAACCAGTGACGGATAAATAGAGCTACACCCAGCTAAAAGCGGTTTGTTTGTGTGCTGTATGTACAACTATGAGTGGTCACATTGGAGGATGGCACAGTACAATAGGATTGAAGGTTTTTAAGTTGCTGCCATTTTGGTGTCCAGGGTTAGGGCCTGGCTAAGTAATCAATTAGCAGATCAGCGATTAGAGGAGGCTTTCTCAGTCACCTGCATCACTGCATAATACCTTAATCCACAGGACCATATGCTGCTACTGTTAGGGACTTTCCAGTATGATTCACTGTCATACACATGCACAGGTAGAGACCACCTTGATGCCGTGTCACTCCCCCGCACATCATATGCCATTTGTATGCAAAATCAAGCATGTTGTTCACACACATGGAACGTACACATAGACCTCAAAGCTTGCTAATACAGTGTTTATGGTTGTAGTTGCTTAAGGCAAGAGGTTGGGCAGGTTCAGCTCTGGCCATTTTGCTACCTAAACTGCCAGAACGTCTGGGCCACAAATACATTTTTAGGTTGCAGCAACAGAGTCAAGCAAAGCTATTAAAAGCCATCAGTCTGAATAAATAAATGAATTAGGAAAAGACACAAGTATCAGAAGCGTCTTCGTTGTAAAACCATTTTCTGTAGATCCAAAAACTTAGAGGTATGTGTGAATTTAAGAATCATAACATGCACAGTATTTTCTTAGAAACCTAGAATTGCTTTAAACTTTTAAATGAGCAGACAAAGCTTGGTATGTACTCTCATTTTTTGCTTTATAAGACATCAGTACTGTTTACAAATTGATCTTCAACCCACAATATCAAAGTTTTTTCTTTATATATTCAAAGATCTTCACAGTGAAAAAAGAAACAGACCATTACAGCCTTAACTACCAGATATACTAGATATATTGCAGATATGAGAACTGAAAGTAAAGTATATACATCTATAATTGTTGAAACACATTTTTCTCATACAAAGAGATCTTTATACATAGAATCACCATTTGTGCAACCACTACTAAATACATATAGTAATACTACACAATTATGCACTCATTTAGCCCACTCACTAATGCCACCCAGCGACAGTAAAAGTTATTTCCCTTGTAAAAATATATTACAACATTGTCCTATTTAGCATCTCTAGCAAGCAAACACACTACATTTACCTTTACAAAGATGGCTACACAAGTGCCTCTGAGCGAGCAAGAAATGAGAACAATGCAGCGTAAACACAATTTGCTGAAAGAAATCGAGATTCTATTGTGGTTTTACCGACAAGGTTCGTTTCTCTCCAGAAGTTGCTTCTCTAATTAAACAGAAACAGGTCGAAGCTTGTGGGCCGTACATGCTCATCTTATTTCATTGTGCTTTTGGAAAACATGGATGTTTCCTTAGTGGTACGTAGTGCTATGTCACTTTGATTTTCATCTTGCGTTGAATTCTGCTGCCCTGTCTAATAGTGTTTCCTGTAATACTGTTGTCCATGGATGAGCTTGAGTTAGGTTATTGTTAGCTGTTGGAGAGGAGAAATGTTCCAGGTTTCCAGTAGAGCTGCCTGCATCTTGAGTGGTAACAGATAATGAAAGACTTGAGAGTTGCTGTACAATGGGACATCACTAGTTCTTGACCAACACTGGCTTAACTTCCTCCTGACTCACTCATCCCTCATCACATATCTGTGTGAAGGTTGAATTCAGGGTGAAGAAGCATTTTGGGCTCTTTCACTGTGTGAGGAGTGTGTGTCTTCTTATCCCTCTGATACACACAGGGTAGATTAGAGGATTAGCATCCACAGGGCCAATACTACACTGTGCTGCTACCACTGCTACAGATGGCATTGTTTCACACGCACACACACACACACACACACACACGAGTGCGAACACATGCACTGGCACACACGCACACACTGAAAGTGGGTCATAGTCCTGGTATTTGTCTGTTTGCCTTAATTACTGTGATTGGAAGTAGACAGGCTGTTTATCATGAAGCAAGTGTCTTAAATCAGATCACACTCAAGTGAAACCCAAGTGAGTTGGGATATTTAAGAAAAGCATGTACAAGACAAGGGTTGAATTACTCCCCAAAAACTCTACTATAAAACCTGCGTATCTCCATCTTACATTGCAGACATCATTACATTCATCTTCTGCTATTTACGCTCTCCTGTTTATATATATGCAAATGTTGAGTTTTTGCAAGCAAGGATTTTGAGAGCTTGAGATAATGTTTGTTCATTTTCTCATTTTCATAGTCTGTGATAATATTAAACTTAATATATTTTGATTTTGAATGGTTGATGAAAATAAAGAAGCAGCTTAAATATGTCAACTCAGGCTCTGGGAAATTAGCATGTGTATCTGACATTTTTTCATTCTGATATTTTATTCACTAAACGCTCAATTGGACGTATCAAAATAATAGCTGGACATCTTGTCTGTCTTTATGTGGTCTTCAAATATGTTTTCTCCCTTTATGAAGAGTGTTCTGGGAAAGGGAAAAAAACACATTCCACATAATCCTCTTAGCTGTTTTGCTCCAGCTCACAGTGGGCTGTGTAACTTTCTTTAGCTCCTGCTGCCATGAAAATACATACAGTACTTACAGTCTTGTGTAATACTGAGTGAAACATACTGTACAGTTAGTAGTATTTAAAGTAACATAACCGCTACATAACTGTGCTTTGGCAAACCTGACATGACTTATGTTGTAATACTAACACCTATTGAACTGCAGCCCATAACTTCACCTCTTATTAACGTGGTGGTTAGTCTCTGTCTCCCCTACCTCCCCTATGAGTTTCAGTAATTTCAAGTTCAGAATTTTGTCCATATAAAAAAAAAAATCCATCTAAAATCCAGAATTAAGCATTTTAAGAGTCAACTTGAAGTTGTTCTGTTGTTTGCTAATATACTTCTGATGTTCATGATATTGTCATGTCAGGGGCTGGATGCAGTTTCAGCCCTCCATGTTTTGAGTAGTTGGGACTGAGAGTGTTACTTTACTTTTGAGGCGTTTCACATAAAACGCAGCAGAGATGGTTGTCAGGTTGCATAAGGCCTTCCAGTAATCTCTCAGAGCAGGTCAGCGTAGAGGATTGTGCTAGCCTATATTTACACATTACGGTAAGAGGGTTGTAGGTTCTGACTTAAATATCACAAGAGCTTGTTGTAGTGTTTAATGGTTTGCTTCTGTTGGTTTCATTCTCACAGTGGCATGTGAGACTGAAACTGAAATATGGAAGAGTCAAGACACACACACAAAATGTTCCATAACAATCCGTGATGTATGAAAAGTTGCTTTATCTCTAATAACTCTTCAGACACAAAGACACAAAAAAGAAAACATCACACGAGAAAGCCTCGATATTTCAGTAAATCATCAGTGGCTCTCCGTGACTGTTGCACTGTACACATGCGTATAGTCAGTGGGCAGTGGTCTGGTCATTCTTCCAGGTCTGATGCTGTAGGTTGTTTACCTCGACCTCCCCTCCCCATCCTTTCATTTGCTGTAGCTACCTCTTATACTAGGTCACTGAGCTAAGCTGTCTAAGCTTAACTGCCCTCAGTGGCTAATGCTAACTAAGTAGCTGAGCAAAAACAGGTGGTGTCAGATGTGCTCATATGCTGCATCTGCAGAGTTAACAGAGATGTCTTCACCCTCGAGATCCTCTCGAACCAGTTTTATTAACAGTCACATACAGTTTCAAATGCTGAGCATTCTCTGATCGTAGCTTCTTAAGTCTGAATCTTCACTATTAACCGATTAATTAAGAGAAGAAATGACAGGTTTAAAGGTTTTGGAAATAATTGTTCGTTGCAGTATAGGACATATGGGACGAAAGAGAGAGGATGAATAAAAGTTTACTATACACAGTATAGACATCAGTAGTTCTTCACTTCACCTCATTTCAAGGTGAGAAAACAGAAGGTTACAAACAGATCTAGCCACAGTACATTTCGTCTTTATGAGCTCACCTGAGGTCAGCAGGTGTGCAAGCAGAAGGTAGAACCAGACACTGAATGTCTGTATATGTGTGGTTGTTTGTGTGTGAGTGTGTAGCAGCTGTGTCAGCATGTACACGCTAAACTGGCCTCCATCTGCTTGTCGTGTACAGTGGCACCTACTGTACCAATTTGAGAAGACGTGCTATACATTACGTTCCTAAAGGAACAAAGAAGTGTCGACATTTTGTTTTCTATTGCCTCTGTCCATTGAGCAACGTCTTGTTCCTTGTGGTCACATGGGAGAAATCTGAAAACTAATAACAAACACTGGAAATAAGTTTCTTTACTCTCAGTAACTTCAAGCAACTAGTGCACAATGTTCATATTGTATGTGTATTTGTACATATCCATGTAAATATGTTTGTGCACACACTTGTTTTTTTAGCTGTAGATTTATGTAATGGTTTTATATTTGACTAGACATGTTCTAAAATTATACATGCATACATATACAAAGCATGTATAGTTTGTGTCAGTGTGCATGCGTGCAAGTGTTCACCTGCTGAGTAACAGTCTGGGTGAGTCACCGTCCAGGTAGGCTTAGTGCTGGCTGACCTATATAAACACACAGACAGCTGGACTGAACTGCAGCGCTCGCTGGCAAACTACACAGCTCAAGAAACTTCCGCATAACACACAGCTGTTAGATATATGAGGAAATGCAGCCGCAATACTGTCCATCGGAAATTAAAAATGATTCCACATAATCTGTGTTGTCTGCTTGTGAACAGATAAATGGATTTTTTCACTCCAGTGCAGCTTGTTGGATATTTTATCGGAAGTTTATTTGATTGACTATAAATCTGGCTGACTGTACTGTCTGTAAAACACTGTTGCACAATGCTTGTTTTTTTTAGTATAGTATCTGCTCTTTGAAATATGTGTATTTAAGTACCAGTCCATCTATATATTTATAAATATATATTCCTTTTTTCAGATCTGATTGTTAAAGTCATTCAGCAAAACATGGGGGGAATCAAAATAGAGGAATGGAGAAAGGTACGTTTGATTCAAGTGATGATTAAGATGAATTTACAGTGTTTTGTTATAAAACTGTACCCATGTAACACTGAATTAACAGGTTATTGAAATTTAAAGTTTAAATTTCAATAACCTATAATAAGGAGCTTATAATTTTACACCTCTGAAAGATTAAGCTCTTGCAAAAAACAACAAAGAAAAAAAACAAACTAATTTGACTGTTTTTCATTTCTTGATGTTGCCTTCAGGTCCCTCTTTTGAAACTGGAATTCTTCTGTCTCCTAATCTCTTGACTGTCACTCTGACCTTGTTTTGTTTGTCTCTGTTTTACTCCCGCTACGACTTTGTATGTAAATGTCTGTTTGCGTGTGTGCACATGCGTTTGTGTTTCTGCACACGGGCTCGCACGTGCCATGGTGTTACAGCCAGAAAACATCATCCTGTTGCTACAGGTAAACCAAACTGTTCTAAATTTTCACCCACACCCCGGTTTTTACCTACTTGCAAAAAATGATAATCAGACAAATCCTGTCTCCCTACAGTGGATCTACTACGAGGCCGGATTCCTCATATGCGCTTCCATCGGAATCGTGTTCTTGGTCCTCACGCCCATCATAGGCACATGCTTCTGCATGTGTCGATGCTGTGAGAACTGCGGGGGGGAGATGCACCAGCGACAGAGGAAGAACACCGACTGTCAGAGAGGTTTCTACACCGCCTCGCTTATCGCCACCTCCATCTTCATCATGTGAGTCTTCTGTTATCACTTTGTTCATTGTCTCCATGAAGATGTGCACCCGGGATTACTGCATTCTGCTGCGTTGTTAGACAGTGTGAGACTCCACTTGTGTCTACTGTAACTGTAGTTCAGACAGCAGAAAGGGAAGTATGATACCACACCAGTATATATAGAAACCTGGCTCTGTACACTATGAGTTCTGAACTGAGATATTTGCCAGTGTTTTCAAATTGTAAAGGTAATTAATTAACTGTTTGCAGTGTGTTGTTAAAATGGTTATAACCTGAATATGAAATCTGAGCAGCATAATATGTGAAACTTTGAGCAAATACACAGACACAATGGATGTATGAATTATTAATTTTACCAAAAGTAATCTAATTTTAATACTACTCAAAAGAGTAGAAAACATTGTACAGGTTTCATATATAATAATTACATTTTTGCATGTTTTTTTCAGGGTTTGTACACGTCTTTTCTTTTTGAAGCACTGTTTATGCATATTTACATGGATTCGTATGGGGGTTCATCACAGTATATGTATGCACAGTACATGTATTCACACACACACATACAGAATGAGCCATGCATGCAGTGTCCCTGCACTGTGAAGGAGACAGGTGCCTGGTCAGAGAAATTTGATCTGAACTGTGCAGGACAGTTAGGTGTTACTGATATCACTTGGCTGACTGTGAGAGGCCCCTCTGTCTGAATGAGTGCTTTCACATCGCAAACATGCATTATCACGGACACACACACAAATGCACATATGAACATCTAAAGCACTTTGTGGCCATTTGAAGATGTGTAGATATTATCTGGTCAGGGCTTGTCATTGTGATTCTTGTCTGTTCTCTCTTTCAGCAGATGTCTTCTCTCATTTTCTCTGTTTCTCTCTCTGGTGGTGTTGGTCCTTCTATCTCAGCCTGTGTTGTAGAAATACAAAAATGTCCGTCTTTGCTTAAGGGTAAAAGAGCTGGAAGTTAAATTTAATACACTAAAGGACAATAGTAGGGATAGTGTGAGGGAATGATATTCAGTCCAAATATCACCAATAATTATAATAATGATTAACAGAAAAGCTTCATCAACCCTGCATTAACCATCCTGTTATCTTACTCTACTACGCTAAATTTGGGTCAGTCTGGGTCAGTGTTGAGGTGACTCCAGAAAAATGACATTATTTGTCTTGTTAAATTTTTCACAGGCAGCAGAAGTAGTACCTGGTAACTAATATGGGTGTGTAAGGATAAAAAACTCTGAAGAAACCAGAAAAATAAAGTCAGTCATGATCACAGTTTTATCTGATGACGGTTTGAGGATTGAAAGAAAGAAGAGATGCTTGGTTTCTTCACTTTATACAGCTGCCAACATCTGGATCAATCTGTCATTCAACCTGCCATCAGACAGGGAGAGAAAGCTGCTGCTGTCGCATTTTTTTCTTCTTTTGAAATCCACAATTTGATACTGATGGGATAAAGAACAAATGAATGAATAAACAGACTCTTTCAAATGTGGCTGGCAAATGTGACTCTCATTCAGCTGACTGCATATGCCGGTCATTTGACTCTATTAGACTGAATCCCCAGTGGGTGACTTTTGAGACTCGTGCAGCAGAAATCTATCTTTATGTAGCCATGCTGCCCTCTGCTGGTGAATGATGCTTATGATAATTCTTTACTAATCCTGCCTGTGTGTGTGTTTCAGTTTGGGAGTACTTATTGCCTATGCTGCGAACCATAATATCAGCGCCCAGATCAAGAGCACTCGTCGGTTCATCAATACCAACATGAGAGACCTGAGGACATTTGCTAATAACACGCCTGCAGTACGCATAGATACACACACACATGCATAAAACAAGAACACATTAACATTCATGTTAGAATTTTTAGTACTGCCCTAATTTTACCGTGTTTTCTATCGCAGCAAATTGAATACCTGACAGCCCAGTACACCACGGCAAAGAACAAAGTCCTGTCAGACCTTGACAGTAAGTTGAACCCAGACCGTTTATAGACAGAATTTGTCTAACGGCTCTTACTTTGTTTGTCTGGGGCTCCCTGTGTTTGCAAGGCAATGTATAACTGCAACCCTCTGATCTCTCTGTGTTTCTCTGACAGACATTGGACCGTTGCTGGGTGGGAGGATCCATAGCCAGCTGGAGAAGGAGGTGGTTCCATCACTGGACACTGCCCTGCGTATGGCAGGAGGTAACACACTCTCTGTATTAGCTTTGAGTATGAGCTCCCGTTGAGTTCATACACCTGAGACACAGTATCACAACGCAGTGTGGAGGTTGATAAGCTAAAACACTATCTCCTGTTTCTGATTGGTTCTGTTTCTTTCCAAATTCAAGGATTCATGCTTTTAGATTCTTATAAACAGGTGAAACAGAGCTCCAACAATTAACAAACATTCTCAGGCACACTCTAATTGGGACGCAGTTGTAACATACGTCATCTAATGATGAGTTTTATGACTTGTTGCTGCAGTTATTAGGCAGTAACAGTTACCAATGATTGTCTTTTACATGCAGCTTCCACTCTTGTGGGTTTATTGCCACAGAATCCTGATTTGAGTTTGAGTTTAAGGTCATATCTTCGTCATTTTTTTTTAACTTTCTTTTTCCCCTTCGATCCCCTCACTTTTCCTTTCATCTAAAGCGAAAGTTGAGAATGCCATCAAAGGTAATCAGAGCTGAAGTGGATTCAGTGGTGCAGTGCTAGTGACTTTGTGTTAGTGGATTCCAAGTGTTAAAAACAGATTCTCATCCTGAGCCACTGTCTGATCATGTAAACAGTCTTTTGTTGTTGTTTTCCTCTGTGGGTTGTTAATCTGTGGTCAGTGTAATCAGTGTTATTGTGATAACATTAATAGTTCTGTGGTGTGTGTACATATGTGAGGCTCAATCATTTGACAAAACAAAACAACACTGTATTATTGATGATTTTCACAAATATAGTATAGTTTTTTTGTCAAAACTCGCTAAATGTCGATTCCGTTCCCTCCTTCCTGTGTTGTTTGTAGCCATGCGGGAGACCAAAGAGGCCCTGGAGAACGTCAGTTCCTCCTTGGAGTTGCTTCAGGAGGGGACAGGGAAACTACAGGCCAGTCTGTCGGGGGAGCGGGCCTCTCTGTCCAACACCCTGTCTGACCCTGCCTGCACCAACGGAGCCGTGTCTCACACCTGCAACACCATCCGATCCACGCTGTCCCAGCTGGGAGTCAGTGCAGACTTCTCGAGGGTACTAAGGAACTTTAGATTGGGAATCAAAACCAAAAACTGAATGGAAATAAGCATTTTAATTTGCAGCAATGTCTCCCTATTTATTCATCTTCCCACTTTTTCACTTTGTGCCTTTTAGCTCCCAGATGTCAGTCATGCCTTGACCAATGTCAATACAGTCCTGAGAACAGATCTCAGCAACACTGTACAAAAGGTTAGTCTCTGTCTCCTGTTTAGCATGCTCCTGATTGCCCTGGCATCAGACCAAATGTTCACATAGCGATCAGACCTCCTCCAGTTTTAAATGCAATCTGTACAGCACGACTACAATTAAAAAAAAAAAAAAAAAATCCCACATCAAGTTTAAAGATCACATGATTTCACCTCTTCCTGTTAGCAGAGGAAAGCTACAAGTAGCAGCTGTAAGTAGTAGCTTAACTTGAGCTTTCACTTCATTGTCCCCAAGAGGAGATTTATCTTGCAGCCAGGTAAAACATAGAACATACAAAGGCTGATTAAAGTACACAAAACACCCAAAAATATAACAAAAAACACATTAAACATGTATTATATGATTTAATCATATATTATATATGACTATATAGGTCACATCTATGTAAATGATTTCAAAATGAATGATGCCCCTCCATGATATTGCTTTCCTTGAACTTGGGACATGCCTGTTGTTGTTGACAAGCCCACCGGCTCCAACTAAGTCATTTGCATATTGACACTGGATCACAGTCGAGATAGCAAAAGCATTTACTAATACCACATACAGATCTGGCATTAATACCAGGTGCAAATGGGGCCTCACTTTCACCCCCTAAACATACCCACATTAAAAAAAATATATATGTTGTCCTTAATTATTGTTTGTCTCTTTCTTTCCATTTCCAGGGTTACTCATCCTTTAATGACACACCAAGACTGGTTAAAGAGCAAACCAAAAACATTGTCTCAGGTAAGTTGCACTTTTAACTGAGTTTTGAAAAGTTGTATATAAATAAAATGTATTTTTATTACTATATATGTGTATATATGTGTGTGTACTCTGACTAGTATTTTCAGTTTTATACACTGTCTTTCTCTCACCCTCATCTGCGTACTTTTCGATGAAACCACAGCTCTTCCTCGTAAGTCTTGTTTTGTTGCCCTCCCCCTTCTAAATTTTGTCACCTTTGGGGAGACATACCTTCTAGTTCATATAGAAAAAAATGCATACATTTGTATCCCTTTCTGATTTTGTGTTTGTCTTTTTGTTTGTGTGTGTGTAGGAGTGAAAGGCATGCTGGATAAGATTGGCGCAGAAATCATCGGCTTCTCCAAGATGTTCCCAGTAGAATCCTCTTTGGCCAATTTCACCATTTTCCTCAGTCAAGGACAGAAGAACATTGAGTCCTTTTACCCACAGATTGACCAAATGGATTTCTACCGGTTTGTGTATATGTGTTTGTCTGTGTACTCATATGAATCAGGTATTTGGAACTAAAATCTCGCACGTTATGCGGTCGAGAATTTGGCTCCCACAAGATTAACTATTTATTCGGGTCAAGCGTTAATTTTAGGGATTAAAGCAGCTATTCTGCCTACAAAATCATCACCTGCAGCTCCCTTTGACCAAAAACAGATGAATTAATGATTAGCGTTGGCCTCCAGGACATTTATGTGAATCAATACAGTGTCCGTACAAATAACAAGAGAGTGTGTGTGTGTGTGTGTGTGTGTGTGTGTGTGTGTGTGTATGTGTGTGTGTGTGTGTGTGTGTGTGTGTGTGTGT
>JBBMJY010000020.1:6538168-6574017 GCA_037833715.1 Toxotes lorentzi
GTGTGTGTGTGTGTGTGTGTGTGTGTGTGTGTGTGTGTGTATGTGTGTGTGTGTGTGTGTGTGTGTGTGTGTGTGTGCGCCACAGATGGATCGGCTGCGTGGCGGTGCTTTGCATGGTCGTCTTGGTCCTGGCTTTCAACATCCTCGGACTGCTGTGTGGTACCTGTGGTTACGACAAGCAGGCCACACCCACAACCCGCGGATGCCTATCAAACACCGGCGGCAACCTGCTAATGGCGTATGTTACCAAGACCAAGACAACAGTCCAACAGACAACAATCTTTCTCATGGCAGACTTTTTTGTTAGAGACATATTTTTTCCACTATGACAAGTCAAAATATCTGCTGTTAGAAAGTGTAGCATGCGTATGTACATTAGATAATCAGGGAAATATAGGACAGTTATAGGACATGGATTGAATAGGGATTTGTCAAACCTAGAAGAGAGAGTGTAAAATATGTCTCTGTCTGTGAGAATATGTTTCTCACACTTTGTCTCTTGCTCTTTCAGTGGGGTGGGCTTCTCTTTTATCTTTTCCTGGGTGCTGATGGGCATCGTGACCGCATTGTTTGTTGTTGGTGGCAATGTGGAGAAGCTGATGTGCGAACCGCTGGCTAACCGACAGCTATTCAAGGTACTGAATACAAACTCTCTTCCTTCCTCAGTCGTCTTATTTTTATCTGAGTTTTATCTGAGCAGGATGGTACTACATAACAGGCAATACTGCAGCTCTGTGCTGATGAATATTTGTGTGTAGATTATAGACACACCATTCCTGGTTCATCCTGCCAAGAAGAACTTCCTTCCTGGCATGCTGTTTCAGAATCCAAACATTGACTTGACTTTGGGAAGCATGTACAGGTAACATAAGGTTTAATTATTGTTTATTTTAGCTGATTTGTAGTAGTTGTTTGGTTCAAATTGACTTTTCTATTTATTTCACTTTTTTATGAAAATACTGAGGTGGAGATTCAGGGTGTTATGCTGTATTTGTCTTGTAGGGAGTGCTATGAGAACAACGGTCTGTATCACGCTCTGCAGCTGGAGACCATGTTCAACATCAACTCCTTCCTCAACAGAACTGTGGTAAGTGGGCAGCCTTAGCGCCGACCATGGACCTCAGTGTCCCCGTTTAAACTCCCAGTTTGGGGACCTTTGTTGGTGTTGTTTCCACATCGCTCTGTTACCTCCTGTCAAATTATGACACAAAAATGCCCTGAAAAAACACTAATATAAAGAAGAGCTATGGTCAGAGTCAGTTTGTGTTGATAAAATCTGTCTTTTTGGAGCAAGATGAATGACAACGTGGTAACTTGTGAGTTTGTTTGTGTGTTTTGCCGCAGTACAACAAGGATCTGGCCAAAGTGTTTGAGAGTGTGCAGGTCGACCTGCAGGACATCACGCTGCTGGAGCAGGCCGGCAGAGACAACCTCATCAACTTTGCCAACTCTGGAGTAGGACAGATTGACTATGATGCATACCTGGCTGAGGTAATCTGTGTGTGTGTGTATGTGCACTTGTATCGGAAGGGGGACTATAGGCACTTCCCATGTGGAGACAAAAGCTGGTCCCCACAGTGTTAACTATTTGTGTAATGGAAAGGACTTGGTTTGAGGACTGGGTTAAGGTTGGAGTTACACTTAAGGCAATGTGGAGCCTCAAAGACAGCAACTAGAATACACAGTCTATGTTGACTTTCATCTTCAAACCTTTAAAAAACATCAAACAAAACTACAACTCACATAACTACACCAAATCCAGTCTGAAGTCCAAGTGAAACTAAGCAGAAATTGATTTTAAAACTGAAATATACACAACTTAATAATATTTATCCCGCTTCATGAATGAATGTCTTGTTTTAGGTAAATAAGGGAGTCACTCTTGTGGATCTCCTGTCCTTCTCTACTGACCTGGAGGCTCAGGCTGACCAACTGGTGAGTCTCATCATTGCTGTACCGAAAGGTTACAACAGAAGCATTACGGCCTGAACCGTCCAGAAACCAAAATCAAACTGTATAGAGCAACTTGACAGTAAGGTTTAAACTCAGATGAGTGTTGGTAAGCACACTGTGAGCTAAAGGAGTGTGTTTAATTTCCTTCCAAGTTAAAAGTGTCTGGCTACAGTAGATATCTGTGAGGTAACTGCTAAATAGCTCTGGTGCTGTTATACAAATTGCACAAATGTACAATGAGTCCATGTTTGTTTTCTAGCTTTGGGATGTAAGTGTTTATATAACATTGATAGACATGCTTAAGGCTGTAGGAATGTCATATAAAATTGTTTTTGTCTGGAAAATGATTTCACTTCATGGTCACTGATCTGAACAAGCTGTCCATTCACCCTGACACTCATGTTTATGGCATAAATGCATGCTTAGTGTGATATGTCTCTGTGAGGGAGGAAAAAATAATAAATTACTGAGTTAATATTCATTTTCTAATGACCCTAAAGATTGTAGTGTAAGTTTTGTAGGAACTCAATGTGCAAAAAAGTCATGTATCCTCAACTCTTAACATTTTCATTTGTTGGTTTGCTTGTTTGTTTACAGCCACGTGGTGCTCTGGAGAACGCCCTGAAAGGACACGCCAGCAGTATCAGACAAATTCACAGAGAACAGGTGGTGCCCATGGAGCAAGCAATGGTAATCACCTCTCCCACAACACAAACACAAACAGTACCAGTGCCGCACACAATTAAACACCTACACTTTATACAACTGCACAAGAAAATACACACACTGATTCTCTCCCATCTCCAGTTACACACTTGTCTTAAAGAAATATTTTATAATATACAATATATTTCATATTTTTTTATAATGCAATTTTATGCATCAGTGCACTGGATTCAGAAATTCCACTGCACACTGTGAGAATGATTTCATTTATTGAGTTGTACAAATCTCTGAGTGAATTTCATATTTCATATCGTGGCCTCCACAACTTTGTTCACCACAAAATCAGAATAATCGGCTGACATTAATAACAAAAACTAAGTTAATCATTTCTCGTTTGTGGTATGTTGCATGAAAAATTAGTGCAAAATATGTATCACACAAACTACATTTAGAAATGTTGTTTTGTCTTTCTTTGCTCTTCCCTTCAATGCTCCATCTTTTTTCTCTTGCTCCTTTTCTTTCATAAAACGGTGACAGAAATATGTCAGAGCGCGGGTAAGACACTGTCACAGTGACTGTGTTTTCTGTGTGTGTTTGCCCTAAAAACGTTGTTTCTGTCGTGACAGCAGTGGCGTGATGTGACCGAGTATTTGCAAATGAGTGCCCAGACATTTGAATGTGCATTTGTTTTGTTTTGGTAACAGTTTGTGTTTCTGTCTTCTCGCGCAGAGTACCCTGAGCCAGAGTATCAAACAGCTGCAGAGGACGTCCAATGATCTGCCGGTGAGAGAGCACACTGACAAAAACTATGTTGTTAATGCACAACAGTGTACTAAACATAAGTGTGTGCTGTATTGATACACATACGCATCCAGTTCAAAAGAATTTTCCTCTCTCTCAGGTCAAGGTTACTAATATCCTGAGTGCCATTGATGCAGCAGAGTACCTCATCACTCATAATGCCTCCCATGTGGTGAAGCAGGTACAAGACTTGTCCTGTCCTCTAACTCTGATCATACTGCAGTCGCATACTTCCTCACGGTTTGCTCTTTTGTTTTAATAGGAAACAAAGGCCTACGTACAGAGCTTGGTGGGATACTTCAAACAGTACACAGAATGGGTTAAAAACTCTGTGAGTATACTCCCACATTTCTCTCTTCTTTTTGAGGGTAATGCATCAGGTTTTCAGCTGAGAAAAATGTCAGCACAGAAAAAGTAAGCACACTGCACTTTGAAACTCAAACGCAATTTTTTCCAACAACAAATTAAGTTGAACAAATTGATTAGGATAAATTACAGGAGCTTTAGATGTTATGTGATTGTAACCAGACTCTTTAACAGCTCAAGAAGCCTCTTTGATTTAACTTGAAGTCAGTAATGAAATGTCCACAAATGTTCATACTCAGAGGCTGTATTCTGGGTTCTTATGTTTTATACATATATATATGTGTGTGTGTATTTTTCCTTTCAGTTGACTGTAGAGGTGGCCCAGTGTAAACCCATCAGTAACATTGTGGACAGTATGGAGATCGTAGCGTGCAGCTTCATCATCGATTCAGTGGTGAGACACCAGAATATTAGTGTGTGTCTGTGTGTGAGTGTGGCTGGCAGGCGGCTGAGGGACACTGATCCATTTCACAGCTGTATGTACTGCACATGTTCCCCACATGTATCAGGATTTCAACTACAAATATAATCGACTCTTTGACGGTTTGAGGGACCTCTGGGTTTTGGGACCACACGTATTATGTCCTCAAGTCTCCGGCACACTCGCTCACACACACAGTTTGTTTTGAGGCAGGGCGGGGACTCACATGCACATAGATTCTTCACGGTTTTCACCCGCAGCCCCGAGGTGTTGTAAAGTTTTATATTTACACATCAGCTATATCATGCTTGTGGGTTTGCCACAGACTGTGAGCAATATAAACAGAGAATTTATACGTCGGTGCTCCAGCAGCATCTGTACATGTACATGTGCTGCATGTGTTTGTGCTTATATGTTCTGCCTTGTATTAGCGTGTTTTATACTATTTGTGTCTCCTAATGTGCACGTCTTATGTGTTCTTGTGCTTGTGTGACATGTAGCAGGAAAATTGTAGTTAATTAATTTCCCCGAATTTGTGTTTTAAGCCTGTCAAATATGATTTCTTTGTCATATATGTTATTGAACTAGATATCTTTGGGTTTAGGACAATTTTCTGACATGTTATAGTCAAAACGACTTGTCAGCATGTAAATAATAGGCAGATAAATTGATTGTAAAAATAACTGTCAGTTTAGTACTAAATAGAACTTTTTTTAATTTCCAAGATCAACTACAACTAAAACTCAAAAAAATATGGGTACATTTGTTTTGCAGAACACATTCTGGTTTGGTCTGGGAGGCTGCTCTATCCTCCTGATCCCCAGTATCATCTTCTCCGTCAAGCTGGCCAAGTATTACAGAAGGATGGACACAGAGGACGTCTTTGAGGAGTGAGTCCAGACAGCACACGTTTGGAACATATACCCAAAGACAGATCATTCCTTAGTTTTACTCCCAGCTTTCTAAATCTTCTCTGTTGTAGATCAAAGCAAAATTAATGAATCCTTCTCTTCTCTCTTTCCCTGTGTCATTATTTCTGTTTCATGGCCTTTGATTCTCCTCATATTTTTTCCATCATGTTATTTCTCCTCCCTCTAGCTCTTCTTACCCGTGGCTTGTTGCACTTTGATGTTTTTCTGCTATCCGTGCGTCCTTTCGTCCTCTTCCTCATGCCCACTCTTTTTTTTTTGGTATGGGATACTTCAGCTTTGGATCTCCTCTTTCTTCTCACGCTTTTCTTCAGAAATCACGAGCATGATTTCGTCAGTATCTCTTTGCATGGATTCTTGTTTCACCATCTTCCCTCACGTCACTTTCTCACCATCGGCTTTGTTTCCGTCGAAAGTGACACTCCTTTGAGGATCCCGCCATCCTTGTTGCTTTCACCAGTCTTCCCATTCTCTTTCTTACCTGTCCTCCCTCGCTCTTGTGTTGCAGTTTGGGTAATACAGGTAATCATGGTGAACAAGTGTGCGATATCCATGGAAACCTCACTGTGGTCAGGTACGAGTCGTGTCCGCCACATCTGCTTGCTTGCATGCTGAGGTATTAATTGGTGGAGGGGTAATTTTGTCTGTATGATTGAGAGTCTGCAGACAGAACTAAATGTGATATGAGATTTTTCCACAAATGTTAAATTTATAAAGGATTCCCCATGTGCATGTATGCGTGTGTTTGAATATGTGTGTGTGTGTGTGTGTACATGTAGCTCCCCCTATTACGACACCCTGACTCGGTTCCCTCGGGCCTCTGCTCCCCCAAGCTACACTGACTGGTGACCCACAGGAACATTTTTGCAGTTGAAGAGGTATCGATTATTATCTATAACCATCCGCTAATCCACTTCTGTCTGAAGTAACCATTTAACATCCACAAACCATTCAGTCATCACCATTCATCTTTCCACTTTTTTTTTCATGTCGGTGTTTCATCCGTTCCTCTCCTTCAGCCTTCAGCCATCACCGTTGTTTCTTTTAACTGCCCATTCAAACAGCTGGACTCAACCAGGAGGAATCACTCATGATGAGCATTAAGCTCAAGGCCTCATATCCATCTGACACTGTCAGATTTGTTCAGCATGTAGGAGGTGTCCTGTAGGGAGAACAAGCAGTTAGTAGTAACAGACTTGTTAACTGGTGTGGTTGGGATGATGGGATGATCTGAAATTGTGTGGGAAACTGAGTGTATAAATAAACATAGATTTATTTATTTATGATACAGACCGAGACCTTTATTTTAGTCTAATTTGGTGCCAGAGAGAAGAAAGTAATGGCTAACACAAATTGTAGCAGCTACTCACATCGGTTATTCCTCAGCTTTTCTTCTCGTTGAAATGTCTGATTATTCTAGATTTTTAGTAAATGATTTAAAAAATAAAAAAGATTAAATTGTGCACAAAAGAGTTCTGAACTGAAGGCTCTGTCTTGTAGAGATGATACCACGTTGTGGCACAGGAAATACATCTTTTTCATCTTACTTTGATCACTCACCAAAGTTCATTTCTGCCCTGATAGTTTACAGAATATTTGCACGATTATTCCTTGCAGCTATTTGCATTCTATGGTCAGTGATTTTTTTAAATGGTCTGGTATGATGTGGTTTTTGTATTTGTATTATATTTTGTGACCAAATGCATCATCCACAATCATGTTATTTATTTCCATCTGGAATTTGTGTTTATACTATCCATCTGAAATCCTGATTCATATTAAAGGCAAGCAGTGTCAGTCAAAAGGGTTCTGATACTAGTTTGTTTTTTGTTTGCCTTTGACTCAAACTAACACACTGACCTTTCTAGAAAGACTGTAGGTCTTAAACATGGGGGAAAATAAAGCTGTTGAGAACTGATTCTGTTTTCTCTTTTTCCACAGCGGACAAGAGAGCTGGAACTGAGCTTTCCCTTGTGGTAAGTCTTCCTCTGTTTATTCTTCTTCTCGTCATCACTCAGGAATAATGAAGAAGAAAACCCACTGTAGGACAGATTGCGGGTTATTTCTGACATGACCGCTCCCTTTTCCAGGATCACTGGACTTTCCAGATTTCCTATTCAGATCTTTTAACATTTCCAAGGACAAAGGGAAGAATGGCAACAATCAGGAACTGTGCAGTGAGGGCATCCCACCCCCCCATTACCCCTTCAAGACATTTGACAAGGACCTCTGATGCCAGCCAACTGTAATTTATCTCATACACACCCGCATCCATTCCCAGCAGCACCGCAGCCGTCCTTGTAGTGTTTCATACTGTACTTTATCAAATGTCAGAACATTTTTCCTGCATAGTTAGTTTTACATATAGAGAATGAATTTGTACTTACATTATCAGTTTTAACTTGGTGACACAAGTGTACATTTTTTACGCTTTCAAAACTTTTGAAAGTTTTATATATTTTTGTTAATGTTTGTTTTATAACATGAAAGTAGTTCTTTGTAGTAATAGAGCTTTTCTTTTCTTTTTTCTTTTCTTTCTTTATTCTTCTTTTCTTTGCTTGGTGAATATTTGTAATATAGCTTGCATCATTTTGGCCCTCTAGGTTTACACTGACCAGGAAGATTTTGGAGAAATAGTTTTAAATTTTTGGGAAATACACTTAAAGCTAAAAAGTGAACTTCACAAAATGTCAAACTATTCCTTTAAACACTGAAACTGAAACTGGCTCAGTATTCAAATCTATGAGACATGAGAGACATGAAGAGAATAGTTCAGTTTATCCCGGTTCATGCTACTGCAAGAGGCAAAGTGCAACAAGCTATTGAACACACACATAAGCTACATACATGTTATCCTAACAAGGTTTGAAGACAGCTAATGAACAAAATATTGTGTCTTAGGCACTTCCTGCCAGACCATTAGTGAGGGCCTAGTTGCTTGTGTTGTCAGAGGCTTTTTTTTTTCTTGCCATCCTGTGGTTTGAGAAATAAAACTCCCAGAAGCCTCTGTGGTGTCAGAGATCAGACGGAGCAACGCACACACACACACACACACAAAAGAAATCCAGCTGGAGTTTGTGGTGAGGGCGCAAATCTTTGAATAAAAACTTCCGTCCAGTAAGTGTCTGCTTTGTTCTTCTTCGATAAACACATGATTCATGAACCACTGTTGTCTGCCTCACACACTGACACAAACACTAAAGCAAAAATACAAAAATACACACCCACCCAGGAAATTCAGGAGGATTTTTCTTTCTTTAAAGGGCCATAAACCATCCAAACTATTGAAACTTTACCTAAGCTCTGAGCCACAAGTATTCCATCTGCCAAAACACACAGAACACCTGGGAACATTCATGTGACATACGCAGGTCTGAATACATGCACACACACAGCAGATGAAAAGGTTCAGGTCTGTTTGGGGGGAGTTGACAGGTTTGCAGAGAGTGGTGGGGCCTTGGCTGTGGCTGAGGTGGTGTGATGGGGTTGCATGCTATCAGTAGACCACTACACTAACTTAATTTAGGAGACCATCTGTTCCAGACAATACACACTCTTCACGTGTGTGAATTTTTTCTCTCTTTCCCACCGGATTGACAGCTATAAAAAAAATAAAACTTCCTGAATGTACTGAGGGCATGTGTGTATTTGTACACATACATGTGACATGTACACATCACTCGTCTTCCTCTATGTGTCCACACCAGCCGGTTCATATGGAATAATTAAGTCTCTTTACAGGCATTGTGTGTTTTTGTGTTCAGTTTCCAGGAGTTAAAACTCTCTGTGGAATGTAGTCAGGTTTGTACGGCTATGAAATGATACTGAACACAAACACTGTATATGCATGTATGCATGTATTCATTGGCATTTAGAGTTAAGGTATAGGACTTTCTTGAGTTCAGAGTTTTCACACTGCACAACCAGAGTTTTTACTCAGAATGGTGCAAAAAATTAGCTAATTTTAGCCATCATAAGCTAACCCCAGTTTGTGCCTTTTATGCATTGTCCTTACGCTGGAGTCACAGAGGTTAGCACCTGTTTCTCGTTAAAATAATTACCCAGCGATTTCTGAAGACTCCAGAAGCTTTTTAACCACGCCACCTTAACTTTGTCCTCAGACTAATCTAACAATCCAGATAAGATAAATTGCTGCAAAATAAAAAGACGTTTAACACATTCTTTAATGGTATTTCATCAACTGGAAATACTTGAGTGAATATATACTAATATATACTTATTTCCTAAACATTCAGCCTGACATAATTTGGAATCCTTGGAAACTTCATGACCTTAAAATTAAGTTCTGTGGATTTGATCAAAGTTTGCCTGCACAGCCGTAGTTTGAGGTACTGATGATAGTACAGCAGCAAAAGTCTTTACAAAAGCAAACTTTGCATCTTATATGAACATGATGTGGTTTTTTATTTTTAAAGGGAAAGGGATCAACTTTTAACTCTTGAGCAAATAACTTCGGGCTGCAATTTGGCTCTGGACCCTCAGGTCTCTCCTCTTCCTCTCTCCCTCATCAATAGTCAAAGAACCTCCTATGTGAGATTATATAATGACTTGCCTCTCTTTTTCAAAATGTTTGGTTTCATGTGTACCCTCCTTCAGCCTTGTTACTCTCCTACCCCCCTCAGCTCCCACAGACCCGCTGACCCTCTCCCTGCTTCCTCCCTCCGTTTATGTTCTCCCCCTCCTGCCATCCATCCCATCCATGATTTTTTTTTAGCTTTGAGCATACCACACAAGCGTTGTGTGGTTGCTGTGAGTGTGTGTGTGCTCATGTGTGAGAGAGGGAGGGAGGGGTCAGTGCTGGAGGAGGAGTTTGGGTCTTCACCTGAATAATACCTTCTTTGTGAGCTTCAGCTTTATAAAGTCACACTCAGATGCATTCTACCCTTGCACACATTTACCTTCTGTGCGGACACATATATTCACATCATCCCATACCCACGTCTGTCCATCACTGACACAACTAACACCACCATGAGAGCCAGGATGAGAGTGTTGCTGGTTCTGGCGGCAGCTATTTGTGCGTCAAATGCTCAGACCAACAACAGCAGCAACGACAACAAGCAGCAGCAGCAGCAGCAAAGCATTTGGGATGACCCCATAAGATTCTCCACCAAAACCAAGGACACCTGCACCATGGTGGTGTCTGGAGTTGGGGACTATACTCGCCTGCGTGTCTCCTGCAAAGGTCCTAGCCAGGGCCAGACCACAGGACGCTCCTACTACTGTGACTTCCAGGGAAAACCCAACCTGTGCCGTGCCTACAACCTCAACCCTCGCCACTACTTCACCCAGATGATGTGGGAGTTGAGGAAGCTGAGCCACGCCTGTCAGGGACCCAAAATCTACCGCCCACATATGTGCAAGAAATACCCCGACGAGGGACAGATGACCTTCCTGGCCGCCTGGCCCAAGACCACCACCCCCAAGTCCTCCAAGCCTGTGCCGGAACAGCGCAAACCTGTGGTGCCAGCCCAGACCAAGCCCGTCACTACTCCTAAACCAGTCAAGCCCCAGCCTCATCAGCCCGTAAAGCCCCAGCCAGGCAAGGGCCCCCAGACCAGGAAAACCACCCCCAAGCCTGGGAAGACCACTACTCGTCCCACAGAGCAGCCCGAGTCCAGAGCCTCACGCCTCGCCTCTGAGTACTGCTGGAAGAGCTTCCATGGCATCTGCAGCTACGTCATCAGCTGGTTCAAAAACTGACACGATACTGCAGGCACAGGTGGGTGATGGAAAACATGACATGAGAAAGGAAAGACAGAAGTTGCAGGAAAACATTTAGCAAGAAGTAAATTGAAAAAGTTAGAATAAGAAAGGTTGTAAAAGACAAAGATTCGTGGTTGTTTTGGTGCATTAGTTAAACTGAGAACGACTGTAAAGCCAGAATGCATAATATAGACAGCATAGGTATTTTTAGAGACAAACTGACAGGCTGTCAGAAAATCAACTCCAAATTAAAGTCCCTACGTTAATGGAGGACTGTAACTCTGTGCAGCCTGTCCACTCATGCAAGAAACACACTTAATCTTGAATTAATTTTTTAAAAATCCTCAATTTTTTTTGTTGTATCAGGTTTAAAACACCAGTGATGGACCCAGTCGGAACTCTTCTCATCTACTTTTGACCTCTCCAGGAAATGCGTGGGAGCCTCTGGAGTAATTTCATCCCCTTGTGAGGTCCGACTCCCAACACTGCAGCATCTTATGGGCTGAGCGAAAAACACTCGACTGACGCCTGTGTATGGTTAGCAGATGACTGCTTGCACTGTCATGTTGTGTACATGTCATTTTTAAACACACACAGCAAGGCAAAGGGAAAATATGGCAGGCATTTTTTTTACTGTTTGTATATGATGTAAAATTCCCTCCTCGTGTCACATAGATGTTTCAACAACATTTATTATGCCAAAGAAAGAAAATGTGAAGACAAGGAGAATAAAGAGTGATGACCTCTCCTCTTTATCTGTGTCGTTGTGCTTCTTCTTCAGACCTGAAACAAGCGGTGAGCTTTCACACTCACTTATTCAAAGGACTCCTTGTTTCTTTTCATCGCCGGCTGTAACAACATGTCTGCTGCCTGGCTGAGGAAGTTGTTAACGTGCAGACAGACTGCAGCAAAGATAATACAGCTCATTCACAGAAGGCGTCTGTGCAGAGCCAAACACTTCTTTGTATGAGCTGATGAATCGAGTCTTAGGAGCTACCGTGTGCAGGAACAGAGGTGGTCTGTGTGGAGGTCGAAGCCAAAGAGTGGCTGCAGCACCGGTGCTGTTAACACACACTCACACACATTGTGGATGTGTGTGACTGAAGCCTCTTCTTTACTTACTTAAACCCTTAACCAGCGGTTGATCTGTCACAGACCCATGCTTTGCAGCTGAACCTCGTTCAAACATGGACTACGTTTCAAATTATAGTGGCTATCCAAAAGTTTCCAAAAATGTTAGGGTGTGCATAAAATTATGTACTAGACATTTAGAATATTTCCATTCGATAGCACGCTGAAGCCATAACATTTCATGCCATTTTTTATCTGAATATTTTAGTCAGTTTAAACATCCTACGGCTTCAAAGAAAAGTATATGAACCCTATGTGTGCATAAGGACACACACACAGGGGAAAAAGGATGTGACAAAGTGTATGTAGTAAGACCAGACGTGTAGGGGAAACCACTCTGATTCAGGCCTCTTAGGTCTGTCAGCTCTGACACAATCAAAAGTTTCAGCTTTACATCATTTTTCACAAATCTGCTGTGGATAGAAATGTAAATCTCCACAGGGCTCATGTAAATCCCAGTAAATATGACCTTCAAACACTTCTCATACTACGAGCAGTAAAACACAGAAAATGTAGCCAAATACAAATCTTTTTTTTTTTGCCAAAGAACTATTAAGATAGGGCTGTAATTCTGTGAGCCTTCAGTCACTTAAAGTGCCATCGGGCTTCATCCACCTCTGGAAACCACGAGGTGGTGCTGCTGAGCAGAGAGGAAACGATCTGCTGTCACGTAAAGCTTCAGTCTTCACCCTTTCTCTCTCTCCTTCCCTCTCTGTCTCATGGGTCCACTCAGGGTCAGTTGCGTCCACACACACACACACACACACACACACACACACACACACACACACACACACACACACACACACACACACACACAGTTTCCCTGCTACTATTTACCTACAATAAATCCTCCATCACTGTTTCCGACACAGTGACTCACAGCAATAAACTGCTGTAACTTTAAAGATCATTGGACACGTGCCAGGACGAGTTGGAGAAATGATTGTTGTAATGAACAGACTGAAGGAAAGGCTGAGTCTGCCAACAAAGATGATGACTTTTACTCACTTCTGTCCTTAGTGTGGTACATAAAAAACCTCACAGAGTTAATGTCAGGAGGAAATCATAGGAGGAAGGAGGCCCAGCTGGCAGTTTATAGGCACAGAAGGACCAGGCAATTAGTAAATGTGTTACTGCTGGAAAGATAACAAAGGCATTTAGAACCGATAATATGGTCAATGTCATCACCAGAGGGAATGAGAAAGCAACTGATGTCTGTTATTCATTTGGTCAACTGATTAATCAACTAATCGCTGCAGCTCATGATTTATAGATTCTAAAACTTACAACTAAACAGATGGAAAACTCCATCTGCTGGTGAAGATGATGATGATGATCAAAAGCTCCAGTGTCACTGTCAGGCACTAAATGGGCCTGACAGTGATATTGTTGTCAGAGGTGACCTGTACGGACCTTTTCCTGTGAATGTATTTGCACATACTGAATGCATCATGATCGTGTTTACTGTCCACTGTTCATACTTTTCCTAACATTAGCAGATTGTATTGTTATTGGAAGCTGAAAATGAATTTAGAGACCATCTCCTCATGACTGAACGCTGCAGCGGATTGGTGGAATAGTCTGAGTCGAGCCTCCAAGACGTAGCCTGTGAGGTTGGGTTGCGATGTGGTAATCTGTCGTGTTAAAGCTCTTTAGAATAACCTCCCTCAGTCTGTGAAGACACGCAAGTCCATCATCAGTTTTAGTTCATAGTGTCTTTGATCTTAAGTTGTGCTCCCTATTGAAGGAGGGAGTTCAGTTTGGACACGTCAGATCAGGCCAGAACAGATACATTCCCTCAAGACAACTGCCAAGATCATGGACGGATTACGAGACAACTGGCCCCTCCAGACATGTAAAAGGCCCCCACTTCTTCTACAGAAGAGCGAGAACCACAAATTGAGCGCCCACGTTATTTGCAGTTGTTTGAATCTCACTGATGGTTCTCTATGTTTTACTCTTTTTGCATCTCCATGGTCATTTTGAGTCTCAAATGTCAAGGTCAATTTGTGTTTCTGTCATTCTGAGTGTCTTTATAGGCATTTTGCATATAGTTATACTGTTTTTTGCATCTCTTCATGGTCATTTGATTGACTTTCCAACAAGAAATATTAACTGGGGCTCCTGAGCCTGTGCTCAGTGAGCCTATTTAGTAATCACTCCATGGCCACGATTTTTCTCAATGGATTTGCATGGACGTGTGTACATAACTCTGCCTGCGCGCGCGCGCGCGTGTGTGTGTGTGTGTGTGTGTGTGTGTGTGTGTGTGTGTGTGTGTGTGTGTGTGTGTGTGTGTGTTTTGGGGCGGGAATGCTGGGCGTGTCGCTGCATCTATGTATGAAAGCCATGTGCTGGACCACAGACAGACACAAGAAGAAGCTTTAGGCACAGCAACACTGATCATTTTTGGTAAGTCAGACTCAGTACATGTGACTTTGTTGTATAGTGAACCGTACTAACTAACTAACTAACTAACTAACTAACTAACTAACTAACTAACTAACTAACTAACTAACTATGGCCTCTTACTTTTTAAACACACACACACACAATATAAACAATTTTTCGTTTTTCTGGATGTCGTCTTTATTTTCTCATTTAAAACTGTTTTGTACCCGATGACTTTGAAACCTGACTTTAAACTATCCTGTGTCCTTTCAGGTGATAATCTGTCTTCTGACAACACGACATGTTGCTGCTGAGGACTTTCGCTCCCTGGCTGATGTTGGCCTTCCTCGGGCAGCAGGTCTCTCTGTCCTCCGGTGCGCGCAATAAGACCCGTGGAGCAGACAAGAATGTGGTCCCAGCCCTCGGCAGAGCGCAGAGGAGCGGGAGCAAGAGTGCAGTGACCGGCCGGGGGAAGTTCTCGATCAAGGACAAGATGCAGTGCACGTGGGGGGCGAGAGATGTCGGGGACACGGTGAGGCTGACGGTCAAATGTGAGAACCCGGAGGCGCGCGTCAAAGGCGGTATTACCGACCTGAAGTGTGAATACAACGCCAAACCTCAGAGCTGCCCGGGCTACCAGTCCGACCCCAAGGGCTTCTGGAAACAGGTGGCCCGCGCGCTCAAAAGGCTGCAAGGCAAGGTGTGCAAGGACGAGCGCGCGCTGGTGAAGGCTGGCACGTGTAAGCGCGCGCCCCAGGGTGCGCACTTCAAGTTGGACGTGTCCAGCTCCGTGATATCCGCTCAGTCCGGAGACCCGGAGACCCCCCCGCCGCTGCCGGCCCGCTCCACTACTGCGGGACCGACAGCCTGCACCAGGCGCGCGAACCACCGGGAGGCGGCTGAAGAGTACTGCAGCAGCTCGTGGGCCAGCGTGTGCTCCTTCTTTTTCTCCATGCTGCAGAGTGACGACTGTTAGCTGCGGATCCCACGAGGGGACCTGGACATGATCAGACTGAGTGCAGGATTTATTTTACGAATCTTTAATTTTTTAAATCAGTAATAATCAGATATTCTCACGTTGTGCGCAGGTGTTTTTATTTATCAAGTCTTTTATTTCCATTAAATGTTTTAATTTATCACCAGTTACTCAGGTACCGTTGAGGTACTTAATATTTCAATGTTTACTTCTACTCAGCTGCATTTAAGGTAAATACTACAATTATCTGACACCTGTTACATAGATGTAGTTTCTATTCAGATAACAATGTTCTTCTAAAATATGTGATGAGATTATAAAATATGATGCATTTTACAGATTAAACTACCCTACAGTATAAAAAGTAGGGGACGCTGGGTCCACACATTTAAATTCTACCCACAGATCAATGCAATAGGAATAACAGCATGGAGTATGATAACATAACAGTCCAGAAGTGACCATTCCACACTACAAATACTTTTACTTTTGAAACTTTTTACTTTTGAGACAGTTTGCTGTGATTTTACCTCAGTAAATTTTCCTTCTAACATCTATTTAAAAATGTCAAGACTTGATAAAACTATAGTACAAAACAGTCCACAATCCTCTGGATTTGGACTAATCAGTGATCAGCTTTGAGCTGACACGGTGTCTGGTTTGTAGACAGAGAACCTGGGTTAAGTCTTTATTTGTAATAGAGTATTTTTACAGTGTGGTGTTGTTTTATTCAACTGAGGAACCCAAAAACCTCTTCCACCACTGTTTTACACACACAACTTAAACTTGATGATTATAGTTGAGTGGTATGTTCTTCTACCTCTGGTCGACTTTATCAATCAGCCACTAATATCATATAAACACCACTGTATTTATGCACCACAAATAAATATTTTCTATTTATACAATGTGGTCTGTTGCCTTGAATAATATGAAACATGTGACTTTTCATGGGATGAAGCAGGTGGTTGTATGAGCACTCCTTTAAGTAAAGAACTTTGTCTGTGTGGTGACATGCTGCAGTACATCTGGATCGTAATTATAAAAATATACACAAAAAATGCATTATTGAGTCTTAATAAATATATTTTCTAAAAACAAATGGTTTCCAACCAGTTGAAATCAACCTGTTTTAAAACAATTTATAATCAAGTGTCATTTTTCTTGATTTCAGCGCAGAATCAGCCTTATCTTGTCTCCTTTGAAGAGACTAACAATCAGTTTGCAAACAACTGGTGACGAGTCCAAAAAACCAATTGTGATTTTCGCCCCCTGAGGACTCACATTGTCGAACACACCTTTGAATCTCTTTAATACTCACATTACAAAACTTTCAAGCCCAAACTGGCTCTTTGTCAGACGCAGTCTGTGCTTTTTCTAATGTGATGAAACAGATATTTTACTGGGAGTGGCAAAAGTCCTTTCAAGATGGTGACACTTATTTTTTTAAAACAATAATTCTTAAAGGATAGGTTCATAATTTTCTTAAAATAATGGTCAGGTGCCCACATGAAGGAAGGAACAGGTTTCCTCAGTCAGTGTCTTCAGAGGTTTATCTGAAGTTAATGTGAGGCTTCCACAGTCTGATTAAGACAAATCACAAAGATATCTGTCAAAGTTAGAACCTCTTCAGTACAAAAATTCGTTATGGTTCCACTCACAGTGTTTCCCTGTTGAGCTGCAGTGAAAGAGTCGTAAAAGGAAACGAAATTTGTATTGGTTTCATTCTGGCAACTGAAGCTTCATATTAATCATTTACAATGGAAAGACATAAAGGAAGGTTCTTTTGGTGGCCGGTATGAACCAGAGGAACATTCTGTTCAGAGTACATACGGGCACCTTGAAAAAAATGTGAAACTATCCTTTGAAACGTGATGGTCTAAGACTTTACGTTGGATGATATACACCTCAGCCTTTACGTTATGAATATTGTTTCTATTTGTGAATTACACCTCTTTGGCTTTCCCACCCTCTGCTGACATGCCCTCAGATTAGAGCACCACACACAATTATACACAGCATCCGAATCTAGGGCTTGTTCCTCCAGTCTCATGCGGCAGTCTCTAATTACTTCCTCAATGACAGCAGCCAGTTGCATCAGGAGCCATTGCTATATGGCAAGATTGGAAGTAAAGACTGCTATGATCCAGCTGTATGTGCACGTGTGTGTGAGCAGTGTGTGCGTGCGTGCATGCGTGTGTAATCCCTGAACAAGTGCAACCCCAGATGTGGATTTTTATGTTTTCCTGTCTGTTCTTGACCTTTCGTCACCTCTGACCTGCTGCTCTTAAAAAGCACACACATACACTTAAAAAGCCAACTAGAGTGATTTCCACCTTTTAACGGAAATCCGCTCTCTTTGATGGCACAAAAGGGATTTTTGTAGACATATTGTTTTATTGAGTCCTTTTCCAGGGCACAAGGACACATTCCAGCACCATCGCAACACAGCCAGGGAGGAAGTAGTTCGAGGTTAAAGGTCAAGGGTGAGGAAGGAAATGAGGATACCATCCAAAGGTCTGCGCTGTAAGGATCAACTACCTCCTCTCCACCACCACAAGTCATCATGTGGGTTTATTTCTTTTATCTCTTGGCTCCAGTAGGCTTTGATCAAAAGGAGATCCACCATCAGGATAATGTGGGATAATTGGTTCAGACAGAGAGTGGAAGAACTGCAGAACAATAAATCAGATTCTGTTTGGGCTTTCAACCCGCATCCAGCACAGTGCCAACCACTGCACCACCGTGCCCCCCTGGTTATAAGCCATAGATTTGTAATAACAAAGTATGTGGGTTCCCGAAGTGATGATCCTACAGAGAACTATCACCTGAATCTGCTGCTGTGCTCAACCCTGTGGAGCTTTGTTTGTGTCTACACAAGTACAAGTGCCTCCACACTGGGGAATGAAAAAGAGAAAGAATGACTGTATGAAAATAACATTCAATTTAAAACTGTAATTTCTTTCTCTAAGAACCACAAACAAATAAAATAAGAAACTCAGGTTAGCAAGCTGCTGAACTGGGAGTGGGAGTGGTTAAAGGGCGGCTTCCTGTTCGTCATACAACCATTTGTTTCACACAATCAAAGGGCGACAAATCAGCAGGAGTGATAAAAGATCTTTAACAAACAAATGAACAGATACCGTTTTGTAGCATTAGGAATGTGTTTGCTCATGATAGTAGTGTCTGTGTGTGTGTGTGTGTGTGTGTGTGTGTGTGTGTGTGTGTAATTCACTGGCTCTTTCATTCGTGTTTTCACTGGAATTTGCTTCCAGGCTGTGCCAACTCTGTACAGTATGTATATGGCACAGATACAGACACACAGGTATGCAATGTGATTCATCACAGATAAAGATCTGACTGGAAAAGGGATGACTTTTATCCATCAATCACAATCTCTTGATTCTGGTCTTTGTGTGACTTATGGACTTTTATCTTTCTTGTTACTGGAAGTGAAAAAAGAAAAATCAAGCCTCTTTCTTAGTCAGATTCCTATCTCAACACTGTTGATTTTGTCCATTCTGCCTTTGTCTTCTGCTTCCATCCGTCCACCAGATGTCCTCAGATTTTCCTCCCTGCTACCCACATGGTCACCTGTCTCTCATTCCCTAATCACCCAGTCCTGACACCCACACCCACCTCACCTGTTTACCATTTCCTAATCAGCTCAGAGTGCATATACCAGCCGTCTTTACCCACTCATTTGCCAGTTTGTTGCACCGGATTCAACACTTCCTGTGATGCAACTTCATAGAGCCATCTTGCGTGGTTGAACTCCATGTCCCAAGTTAGTAAAAAACACTTCCTAGTAAACAAATGTAACTCTGGGATATCGTGATGGCACAGTAGTCCTGTGCAGAGAACCTTTGCTGTGTGTCTTTCTTACTCTCTCAGAACCAGGTTATGCTGGAAAAGAGTTAGTTCATGTTGTTTGACCACATCAGAAATCAAAGGTGTTTATAAAGGTTCCAAATAGCCACACCTGAAGGTGGAGTAAAGAGCTGGCTGTCATGGAGAAGGGAAAGATGTGATAATGGTTTAAATACATGGATAATAATGACATTTTTGGACAGTTTCTTGTGGAAGACATTCACTGTGTTGCACTGTCACATGGAAAGTGACAGAGATAGTTGTGTAAAGAATAGGAAAAAAAATCTTTTGAGAGAAGCACAATCCACAGAAGCCCAAATCCAGCACTGCACAGGTGTGATGGAAAGGGGGTTCTGATGGAGTACAGATGTCATTACTCTCCCCTCATTTCCCGCCCTCTCTCCATTGTCCACTTTAAAGTAAAGGCAACAAAGCTCCTTCACAGCCACAAAAAGCCTTTTCACAGGCTGCAATGTGCTCCCCATGACCAGTAAATTGACTCTGACAAGTAAAATTGGTGGAGTGCCCCTTTAATCTGACATTGTACAGTTTTCAGTGAAGCATAAAGCCTGTAAGTATGACAGGCTAACAGCCCTGTCAAGACAAATACTCTCAATTGTCTGTAACCCCTGGAATATTTTTCAAAAGGTGAGGAAATCCCTAAAGGAAAACACATTATTGTCGATGATCATCAGCTCATCTGAGTCATATTTAGGTATGTGTGTCCTTTTCCTTTTCATATCTGGAATAATAGGTGCATGCCTCATCTTGTTTCTTTCTCTCCATGAGGAAGGCCATGTGAGTGCTGTACAAACTACGCTAACTCCTGTGGAAACACCAGCCTCTGACTCCTCTACTCAATGTATTAAAATAACTTCTTTTAAAAGCTCTGTGAGGTTTGTAGGTAAAAGTGTGATCACACAAACGGCAGATGCACCTGTGACCATGTGTGCACAGGTTAGGTTTTCCTAATGAAATAAACAGGTGCACACAGGTTTCTAAGCTTCATGGTTTGTTTGGTAGCAGACATTCTTTTACTAAGCATTTAAAGTTTAAGACTTTGATGTCAAAGGAACTAGTCATTGCTAGAATAGGGACACAGTGAGAGAGAAAATCTGATACACAATATAATGTGGAGGGAGGCTTTGTTGATTTTGCTACCTTTGACAGAGGCAAGGCCTGGTGTAGTTTTGGACGTCATGGACATCAAAGAGCTGGAGACTGTAGATCAGCTACTCACAGTTTCAACTGTGATATGTTACTCCACCACTTCTGTGACGTGGTCCTTGCAAAATAGTGGTTCCCAACCAAAGAGTGGGCTTTTATTTATTTGTGGTGTTTCAAATGTTTAGATGCTGAAACAGGTAAGACCATTCAACAGCTCACAATAAAAAAAGGTTGGAGCAGATCTTCAGTGTTCTCTGCAGGACAGTGTCTCAGTCTGTCCAACCGCACCAAGAAACACAAATGAAGTCCCCTTTTCAGCGATGGTCTCCGAGTTGTTGCATCTGAACTTGGTCCCAAGTCCAAGTGCTTGCAGATCTAGTAGTACATATATTTTTTCCTTTCACTTTTGACTTTTATTACAAAGCAGTTAGTGACATCTGCTTTAGAGAGCTGGTTGTTAGATCTGTGAAAATACAATTCAGTTATGTTTGACTTCAGTGTAATTGAGAAATATGGAGGATTTAACCGACAGTGGAAGGATGGTTTGATACAAAAGACTTAAACCTGACTCTGGAACCAGCACGTCTGGAATACCAGAGCAAGTCCTCAGGAATTTGGGTGCTATGGATTTGTGACAGCTTCTACCACCAGATTACTCTTAAATCTACGGATTTGTGGTCATAACTTGATGTCAGGTCATGAAAGCAGCTGAGAAAATCAGCCTCATGCTCTTTCATAGAAAGCAGCACTTGGTGGTGTTGATGTAAAAAAAATAGTTGCCGGTTAATTTCCTGTTGACTAATAAATAAATCAAGTCATTTGTTTTTCTCTACATCAGCGTCGACACATTAGCAGCGACGGAGGATCAACCTTTGGCAGGTTTGAGCCACTTTTCTCTGGTTGCAAGTTCAGACAATGACAGACAAAATTATAGCATCATAAAGCTTCACTTAAGACAAGAATTTAAAGACATTTGTCATTCATGTGTAACAGTAGCTGTTCCTGGAAAACAAACTTCCCATCAGAGTCGACGTGAACTTGAACTTCATAGAGGCTCAGTCAGCGTGATGAAGGAGGGGAGGGGCTCGATGTCAAGATGGGAAAAAAACCCATCAAAACACAACTCAACGCTCCACTAAGTACTTCAGCTCTGACCTACAAAACTGACTGAACACATGCCCACCCACAGCCTCCCACACCCACAAACACGCAAAGCAGCGAGGGGGAGGAGTCGGAGGCATTGTTCTTCCTGTGGCTCGAGGTGGCCTGACCCCACACCCTGCTGTTCAGACCTCGTTATTGGCTGCCTGTTTCTGTGGTAACAATCAATGGCAACCGCTTCCGTGGAAAGAATAACAGAGAGTAGTGTAACAGGACCTGAGGTGACCCCTCCTTCAACCCAACACACACACGTACACACACTGTATTTTCCTTTAAAATCATTGTAGTGTCAACAATTACTTTATGCTGTTCTGTCTGTATTAATTTAGTTAAAGTACATGAAGCTTAGGCTAAAAGGTTACTCTGAACATCCAGAGTAATGCAAGTAGTAGTGCAAGTACAGTGAACGCAAAGAGGGTGGCAGTGATAATCGTGAGCTTTTATGAGGCCTCCTCATTAGTAGACAATTTGCAAAACATGCAGCAGTGAAAGCTTCACATACGTGATGCTGACAGCAGTGAAGAGAAGTGTGTGCCATTTCCCTGAGCATTCAAAGGATCCTCCAAACTTCCAAAAATCTTATTTTGTCCTCTACTTTTGGTGGTATCAAGTCATGAGGATTTAAATGTAGTTTTTTAAGGACATAAATGAAAATCTGACAAATAAAATCTGTGCAGTAACTTTTGTAATTTCGGTGAACTGACCCTTTAAAGAACTACAAGTTAAACTCTGTAAAAATGTAAAAATGTGCACTGATGTAAAAGTACAGATCATCATAAATGAAAGGATTTATGATGAACATACTTGAAGTACTTGAGTAAATGTACTTCTCATCACTGTCTGATAGTTGGCCAATTGATGGCATGCGCGCTTTTGAGGTGCTTCACAATTCAAACAGGAGCAGCTCAGCTGTGTTAAAGCTACTCTAGCTCACTCTAGTGGCCAAAAGAGGTCGGTGCATGTCTAAAAGAAACAAGTGCACAGGCAGCAGTCAGAAAAAAAGAGATAAGCCATGGTTGTACTTCATCAATTGTAATGTTTATTATTGCATAATGATATAACTGCCATACAAAGTGCAAACAAAAATGAATGTATTCAGATACTTTGGAATGATAAATGATAAAACATTAGCTATCGTGAGGATATTAGTCAACCAAAAGCTGCATTATTATGGACATAAAATGTTAGCTACCTTTCAAAGACAACATTTGGAATCATAGTTTAAAAGACCTGATTGGCCGTCTGTCACACACAAGAAAGTTTTGTTGTAATGAACTGTGACTGTGTATTAGCTTGTTGTCTCTGTGAGCTGACGGCCCAAAGGGCCCACTTAGAGGAGAGGCACTTCAGGTGTGGTTCCTGTTCTTGCTTGTTGACACGGTTACGCGTCATTTCCACCACAGAGCAACAGTAAAGTCTTACGGTAGTCACCGCTAGTATCTCCCTGTAACAAACACACACATGCAGCAAAATTTAAGAGAGGAAATAAAGGATTCATAGGTGGCAACAGGTTTAACTATGTGTGTGTGTGTGGTGCAGTTTATTGATCACTATACCTTGATCATTGAATGCAGAGAGCAGGCAAACAATCTCCTGAACTGAGCTCTGATGTCCAACATGTCCACCTCACTACGAGTCACCATCACTCTGATCAGGGTGTTGTCGTCAGTACCTGCACCCTGAAACAAATACATAAACATATCATGACCCTATGCCCCATAAACATAAAACAGTATATTTGATAAAAGCAACACACTTTTAACAAGCACTGACTCTCTACAGTCCACGGCACATGTGGTGGTTGCATGTAAATCTAATTTAACATACAAAGCACTCAGAGAAAGCACAATTTTGTACTTTAATTATAGAATTGTTTATAAATTGATCATTTGCGGATAGATTTAGCTGCAATAAATTTCCACAAACTGGTAAAATAATCTGCCTGTTTCCTCTTTGGGAATGTGATGTAGTTCATGGGAAAAACTGAAAATTATCAAAAATAACCTGAAACCATAACCATATTCAGACCATCACCATAAAACAAATCACTTGTTCCTTAGCTTGTTGCCCAAAATTCCATTATTATACTGTTATTATATACTGTGTCACCACAACCAATATCTCAATGATATGTTCTTGAGAAATAGGTCAAACCTAGAGAGATATATACTCGCCAAGACAATTCAGACATCCTCACTCGAAACCTCCACAGCCGTTTGATGTCTTACCTTCATGGCGTAGTACAGGGTCTCAGCAAAGTAGGCTGGAACGCTCCTGGCACACTTCACTTTAGAGGAAAAACAGAAATGATAGGGAACAATTTATAAATGGCAGTTATATCAGAAGAAGCAAAGACAGAGCCACTCTGCAGTATGAACTTGTTCCGTACCCACGGCGAGAAGCAGGGCTCTCAGGCTTCCAGATGTTTCCCTCTTGATGCTCTCCTCCATCTCATATCCAGACAGCTTCATGTAGGCATCAAATACTGAAACACACAGGTTCAGAATTATTATGTGAAAAATAATTTCTAATTCCTACTGCAACCCGCAAACTATCTCTCTCACACACACAAACACACACCTCTCCTAAGATGTTCGGCGCTCCGGTTGCCCAGGATGGTGACGAAGGATTGTTCGTCAGTGCCAAACTTCTGCTCTCCTGCCTTGAAGAGGGCCTACAACCGCACACACAAAAAAATGTATACATCACACATTGTTTGTCCTTTAAAATCGTGAAAGCAATTAAACTGGATTCATAAAGGCGCATTTCACCAATCTTACATGTCAAAGTCAATCTACGACTCACAGAGAACACTCCACAATCTGTAAAAAGTTTGATTTAACATTTAATTCAAGTGGCGTCACCCACATATCTCAGCTCGGACTTGGAAACTGAAGATTATCTTTAAGATTTAATTTAAAGATTTTTAATGGAAAGCATATTTTACAAACTGAGGGTGTGGTGCTGACACCAGACAGTAGGGTAAAGGTGAATCACGTTGATACGTAGAGTGTCCATTAGGAAAATAGTTCACTCCAAAAAACTCAAGAAAACTGAAAGCATTAAATGAAATAATTTACTTGCTCCCTCCACTAGAGGCTGCCCCAACATCATTAGAGGTCAGTCATACAAACTGCCACCCCCACCTACAAAACACTCTCATACACAAAACACTCTTCATCCTGCTCAGTGGTCAACATTTAGATCCTATCCACAAACACATGTGACAGTCACACCCTCAGACAAAAAGACAAAGACACCATTGATGGTGAAGAGCAGAAATATTTACTGACCAGCAACAAAAAAAACGAACTCACCTGAGCGTCACTCTCGATCATTCCCTCCTGGATACCCTGCTGCCTGTTTGCCTGAGGAGACAAAACATTTCTGTTAGGAGAGGAGAGGAGAGGAGAGGAGAGGAGAGGAGAGGACAGGACAGGAGAGGAGAGGAGAGGAGAGGAGAGGAGAGGAGAGGACAGGACAGGACAGGACAGGAGAAATGTGATGTACCTGCAGAAGAATAACCAGAAGTCTCTTGAAGTGACCCGAAGTGTCACCAGACACATCCTTCTCCAGGTCGTCATCATACTCTGATGGAAACATGTAATGACACACAACACACATATAGTCTTAATCTTGAATAATGGCCTCCTAGATTAGATTTTTTTTTTACAACTGCTAACCTTTGACTTTTCACTGACACTGAAAAAAAGCACACATGGTCACTGCATCTTTCAAACTAACAAGTGAACCTACATTCACTTGTCAGTTTATTAAGTACACCAAGCTAAAACTAATGTTGTCCAATGCAACAGTCCTACTATAAAACCTCCCTTCATGAAAGTCTGAATGAAGGTCTAACAAAGGTTTTAACCTGATCCTTCAAGCATTTCAAGCAAGTTAGCTTTCTTACTTTAACCGTAAGATGCAGCTGAAAGAAATCTACTCCATGTCCTTGGGTTAAATTTTTTTTGTCAAACTACTACTTCTTAAGTTAAGTACGAGTTAAGAATGAACCATCAAGCGCCATTAAATTTTTTAAAAACTCTGGAAAACATCTGTTATTCAGGTCAATGAAATGATATTACTACTGTCTCACACAAACTAGCACACCTATGAGGAACAGACATCACTGCATAGAGAGAAAAATACTTCACTTTACTTTTATTGGTTAATCATTACTACCGGCAAGTTCTCTTCCATCAGTTATGCAAACTGTAATGAAATTATGAATGACTGAAATGAAAAACTTTCTGAAACTTTAAATTTTACAGTTTTAGTTAAATCACTGATCAAATCACTGCTCGTGCTAGTTAAATTTGACCATATAATAAACATCAAAATGTTTATGATCTATGATCTGTGTGTGTGTGTGTGTGTGTGTGTGTGTGTGTGTGTGTGTGTTACCCTGTCTGTAAGCAGCCACGATGTCCTTAACCTGCTGAGCTGTTCTGGAGGCGAGGATCTCCACCAGCACCTTCTCATCTGTTCCTGCCCCCTACAGGGCAAAGGGGGGAAATGTCACAGACCCCACATTTCACTTTTTGCTGCTCTGACTGCTAAAATCAAGCACACCTACCTTGATGGCATCGCGAAGTGACGTGACATCATAAGTGATGGGTGGGGTCATCAGAGCCACAATCAGGGTCTCAAATTTGCCTCCTAGCTCTCCCTTAAGGTCACCGACCAGATCCTGTCACGAATATATATTATAAATAAACCCCAGATGAAAAACAGTGTGTCGTTTTTATGCTTTGGTGAAATAAACCTAATCATCCTTGAATATAAATGTTACAGGAATTTTGTCTAGTTTATGACTGGATTAAATGCACAAAGAAACAGATTCTAGGTAAAACTTTGTGTGTGTTAAGACTGCAGAGATACACCCAGTTCTTGGAGAGGGATTATGGAGGAAGAGGGATTCAGCCAGGAGAAGGTTATGGCGGCTTTGAGTGAACAGGTATAAACATTATGCCTTTAAATGCGGCTGGATGAGAAGTTGTCTGAAGCATACTGAGACGTTTGAGTTGGAGTGGTGATGTTATGTGTGGTCATGTGATTATGAGGCAGTCCAACCTTTCCAAAAAGAGTTTTGTAGGCAGCTTTGATCTCCTGCCTCTGGGCGTTGGAGCGAGCCGTCAACAGCTGCAAGATGGCATCCTCATCGGTTCCTACGGCAACAGGCACCATGGTTACGTGTTTGCTTACTCTCACGTGATATACGCATCATATAACAATAAGCATGCTCTGTCTAGGTAAAGTCTTGATTACAGGTTTTCCATTGACATAATTACAGCCTACAGTGCTGTCCTCCACTGTAGGCTGTAATTGTGTTTGCATGTGTGTTTGCCCACAGTGACGCGTCTCAAGTTTCATCGCTCTGTTCATGTGCTTATGACTCACTGGTGTCTGGGTGGAGCTCCACACAGACCTCAAGGATTACTACAGTAATTGTTCAGAACTCCCCGAATAACACTCACTCATTGGTGCGCTGGAGGAGTACTATAGACTGACACACCTCCAACGTGTCAGATAACACCGTGCTGACAACAGATATACAGTATATACACACAAGCGTCATCTTACCCATCCCTTTCATGGCCTTGTACAGGACCTCAGCATCTGCACTGGCTTTGAAGTTTCCGCTGGCTTTTACAGTTCCTCTGCTGGCCTGCAACATGGAAGATGTGGAGAGAGGAGGATTATTCTGGTGAAGATTTTCCAAAGATATGTCTTTTATTTCTAAAAGAATCCTTTTTGTAGAACAGCTGATCCTGTATCCCTCCTCACAGGCACTTCTTACAAATGCCAATACCCTCTGTGTGTTTAAATACATTAAAATATTCTTCCAGCTGCAACATACAGATAATACAGTACAAAATACTACACAGAAGGAAGTGAAGTGAAATGGCAATTCAGTCTGATTATCAGGCCATTTCTCTGACTGTGGAACCAATATTTCAAAACTGATACTGAAGACCTTAATAATTGTTTCATGCTGTGACAATGCTGAACTAATTCCAGACACTACCTGAAACTCTGACAAATTAACAATAAAATAGTGGCTGTGTGGTATTGCAGGGGGAGAGATGTTTAGAGAGGAAAACCACGGGAATGTCTTTGGAATTCTGAGCCTGAAAATCTGGAAAAAAAAACATGTGGGAAGTTCGAAAAAACAAGTTGCTGTTAACAACCAGGATTCTGTCTTTTTCTGCAGGAAGAAGCACCCAAATGTCCACAAGCTTTCTTTTTTCATAAACACACTCATCACCACAAGCTAAACAAAATCTAATCAACGTGCTGTGCAGATGGCTGCTCACAAACAAGGAGATATTTAGACGACAACGCAACACAATGCTGATCATTTCCACTGGAATGTAAGACTCAACTTCAGCTCTTATAGCGAGTGATAAGGTGAGTCCTATGGAGCTAGTTCAGACATGGCTGAGGTGGGGGCTTCTGACGGAGGTATGCTGACCCTCCGTAATGTAAACACAGGCTGTCACCACTGGTATCAGTGCTTTAAAGCACAGACAGTGACACCACACAGGTTTTATCAGTCCCCTCCTACATTTATGGACTGCAGTTACCATAGAGACCGCACACAATCCATGTAGTTGTGCTTGTATTAAGGGAAGTCCCCTATCATGCTGTCATATAATGCATTTTAATGTTAACTGTCCCATTACTGTCAGTATTGTACAGCTGGGATGTGCACATTAGTATTTTGCAGACCAAGGCTCAAGATTCAGTACTTTTTTTTTTTTTTTTACAGAATTTTAGTTCCCTTTGAGGAACCATTTGTTCCTACTGAACACGTACATTTTAAAAATACGTCAAAAATTCATGGTAGCTCGTTTTTTAAAAAGCATAGTAAATTTCTAAAACAGCTTGGCAGTGTAGTTTTTAGCAAACGTTACTCACACAGGAGTAAATAGTGCACTTGTTGGTGACTATTTTCAGCAGCACATTAATCCAAATCCCCGTGCAAGTGTGTATTTACAGTTCCAGGACAGTGTACAGTGTATGGGAGTGACTCAGAATAAACTACAGTGCCCTGTGGCACACTGATTTGTTTTTAATAGTTTTTGGTTTCGACAATGGAGCTCTGTGGGACAAAGGATTATACTGCATCGGGATCTGCCAACATGGACAGTACTTGTTAATAAGATCAGTTCATAGTTGGTTTTTGTCTTTCCACTGGATTTGCTGACAACAAGAAAAACAGTATATCATCAGATTTGTATTTTAAGTCTTAGTCCTAATGAAAGTGACCATTGTGAGCTTAGTTTATAACCCCAGACTAAACTGTCTGCAGACTGCAGGACCATAAAAAACCTCACGACTGATTATTATCATGAATCTAACCACAATTTTTATGCTGATGGACGAACTCCACCCTGGCGTGCAGAAAATGAACTGATTCCCCTTTAAGAGAGGGAGGGAGGCTTTAAACTCCGGGTTAGACGTGGAAATGGGTGTATTAAACAGACAGAGAGGTGGAGATATACAGAGACCCACCCGAATGGAATGGAGCACACATGAGTCATACACCAAACTTCCCCAAATGAAAACTGTTTGCAGCCCCACAAGCATGCGCACTTAACACACACACATATTTTTGTCTTTCTATACTTGTAAGGACCATCGTTGACATAATGCATTCTCTTGCCTCTAACCGTAACCTTACCAGTCACAACTAAATGCCAAACCCCATTTACACGATATCTAATTCTAACCTTAACCTTAAAAACAAGTGTGAACCTTCAAACAGCCTTTGCCATGCAGAGAGAATCAGCCAAGATGTCCCCACTACAATGGTTCAAACTGAAATTAGTCCTCACAAACATAGCAACAGGAGCCCCTGCACACACACACACACACACACACACACACACACACACACACACACACACACATAAAACTTCATAAACTGAAATGGTTCATTTGTAAAAAAGTGTCCATTTGACAAATGCTCTGCTAAAAATACACTAAATTACAGAAACTAGTTTCAGTATTTATTCAGCTGTATGTACATGGCTGCATGGCTGCTTACACAGATTTACTGCCACTGACTTAACTTACAAAAGTTGCTGTTAATATTTAATGAAAATTGGAAAGACATTTAAAGTTTATCAAGAGTGGACAAAAATACCCATCTTTTACTATCCTGTCCCCTCAGGTCTTAGCCTTATTTAATGTGGAATAAAGTGGGCGTTGTCCATACATATGCATAAACAAATTATTTTTACAAAGACGATTTGAGGAATTGTTATTTTAGTCATCCGTTTCACATAGACTAAGTCCTGTTTCTTTGGGTTGACAGCGGAGGAAAAAAAAGAATCTGCGGAGTGAAAGTGACTCACCATTTTGACAGTTCTGAGGGTTTATTCAACGGCAGGAAGAAAGTCTGTTGAAGAGAGAAACGCGTTAACAAATAAGGCAAACACCAAAGTCTCTCTGACGACCAGAGGTATTTACTTAAAACGTCTGTGATTAACTTGCTTCTTATCCATTTTAATCAAGTTCCCTGCCCTGTCTGCTCTCTATGTCTAGTCAACAGCAACGGTCAAACTTCCGCGGTCCAGACGCGTCTCTCTTTTTGTCCACAGGTAGACCCTCGGCTGTCCCCGCTCACCTGGCTGATGCTGCTGAACGTTTCTGTACAAGCTAAAGCGACAAAGCGACAAAGTTAAAGCGGTGATGTCAGGGACTTACCGCAGAGGTGCAGCTGACAGGAGAAGCTCGGGGAGCAGGCAGAGAGACCCGGCAGAGGCTGAAGGGAGGAAGAGAAGAAGGACGGAGAGTCAGAGCCCACTCGGAAAAAAGTCTAGGCCGTGCGCGTGGACGTGTGACCGGTGCGCGTGTGTGCGCCACACCCCGGTGCTTACTCTGGCACAGCCCTGCTCCCGGAGCTCTCTGGGAAATGAAGTTTTGTTTTCACCTTTATTTTTCATTGTATAACAGCAGCAGAATGAACAGAAGAGGGATCCTTTCAGCTATACGCTATGAACAGAAGTTTAATCCATTGTTAATATTAAAATATTGATTAGTGAAGCTTTAAACATCAGTACTTTGGAGCACAGTGCGGACAAACAGCAGGAAAGTCTGTTCACGCTGTGCTTACACCCACAGGTAAAAGATTGCATACAAAGATCATACTCCAGATATCTAGCTACTCTTGTCTAGCTCACTGACTCAGAGTGAAAACATCCAAGAAATACCACTATCATTATGTAGAAAAGGAGGTCAAGGAAATAAAGTTAAAGAAATTGATTTGTTTCCACCACGAATGTTATCTATTCTCTTGCCTTTTGCTTTGGCATGTATGGAATCTTCATGCCACGTCAGTAAATCACCAAGTAAACTGAACTGAGAGCTACAGATCAATTCTAACAAATAGTCTAAACACACACACATAGATAGGGAGCAAAGAGAGAATTTCAATTCACTTCACAGAACAGACTTTTTGGGAGCATGGATAATCTTTTATTTTGAAAGCGCAATAAATAAAACACCAGTTTTTATAGATCCCCTCCAAATGTGTTAATGTGAAAATTCTCTACTTTGAATAAGAATTTGAGACTAATGGTTTTTCCCCGTGTTGAAAAGTGCAGAATCTAATAATATGCAAATATTTGTAATTTCAAAACTTTAAGTGTTAGACACATGATGTCTCCAATGAAATGTCAGCTCTCAGTATACTAGGTAACCTGCATAGACGGCCCATTTAATTTGCATTGGAGCAGTATTGGCTTTCAGACAAAGGGGCATAAATTCTGCTGGTTCATCTCGATGTTAAGGTCAGGACATGAGAAACTCTCCCCATTCAGTAAATGAATGTGAAAGTATCCTCCTAGTTTCAAGCTCTGTGCATACAGTGTACTATACTGTGAAGGTCAAACTTAGGATAATATTAACCATGCGCTTATAAACAGAGCAGTTGTAAATGCAGTTTGAAACCCGGCTCTGGAAACGTGCATTATTTGTCATCATTTACAGAGGTCTAAAATATTTCAAACACCATGATAGAATACAGATGAAATATTTGAGTCCACTAAACACACACATTAGGCATCTAAGTACACTCACACACAAACTTGCTCTGTGAGTGTGTGCGTGTGTGGTTGTCTGTCTTTGTGTGTCAGCCCTGCGATTGACTGGTGACCAGTCCAGGGTGTACCCCGTCAGCTGGGATAGGCTCCAGCTCCCCCGCGACCCTGACAGATTAAGTGTTAGAAAATGGATGGATGGAATATAATGCCATATATAATAATACAATAAATTAGAATGACACACCACATCCTTAGATTCTAATAAAATATTTAAAAAATGTGGCAAAAAAACCCTTGTGACGAACCTAAGAGAGTGCCTTTTTAAGAATTTCAGGCATGATTAGTGTTGGCAAACAAACAACAACAAATAAATAAATAACAATTAAAAATGAAAGATAAAACTAGTCACCATCATCTCTCCTCATATTTCAGTAATCATTCGAGAGAAACAAAGTAAAACCAAGTATAACTATAACTTGTACCACATCCGCACTGGTGTGTGTACAACAGTACCACCAGGAAGGAAGAGTGGAAAGCCACATTACCACAACCTATATTAAAACAGAAGAGGGGAAGCACACTGAGCATTTATTGATAAATTTGTATTCCCAGTACCACAGACAGATACCAACATGAACCACCAGGTGCTAACACAAACAGATACATATTCATAGAGAATCACCAACATGAACAAACAGGTGCACAAAAACTGGTAAAACAGGACACACAAAGTAATATCTAACTAACAGCAACCACCGCTGGTGCTAATTAACCAGTATTTAACTGTAGGCGGTGAAGACTTACACGAATACTCACAAACTGTGTAAGGATTACCATGTGAGTGAATATGCATGCATTTTACAACTGCAGTCAGTGTTCAATACACAGTAAATTGTCCACTTTTGGCACAATAGCGGCACCCGCAGACTGCCTTAGCGGACTAAGGCAGTCTGTTACACTTCTTGTGATTATATTAGTTAACATTGTTTTTAACATTTCTGTGCATTAACTGCAAAATAATCTGCTGTGCAGCACAGCCTAGTCCCAGACTTTTTCAACAGAAAATTCAAGAGAAAGGACGTTATATTGTTAGCCTTAATGAAATTGACATATTGTGCATGTATCTTGTTGCACCTAGCAATGAGACTGACAGTTATGTAAAAGTAATTGTTTGGATTATCCTTGCACTACGAATCCAAAAGTCCAATGTTTCACTCATTAACAAAAAAACATTGTTAATAGTGAGTGATCAATACGTCACACTTTTCCTTCCAGAAAGTACGTGATTTGACCACAATGATCTGACAATCAGCGGTGTGATTCAACTTAAATCTACTCTTAATAAGGATGTAATTCTTTCTACGATGTCGCTACATAGCTAAGCTGCCAGCTTGTGAAAACTAGCGTTTAAGACTTTGCAAGATTTCTTAATAAAGCAGCTAAATCAGTACATTCCCGGTAATCTGTTATGAGCCCACCCCTCTGTCTGCCGGTAAGATGGTACGATCGGCACCATAAAGTGCGGGCACGCTCTGTAACTTCAACTGGCAACTGCAAGCACCGAGGGGCTACGAAGGGTTTAGCTCGGGGAGTCACACCGAAACATTGCAAAAATGGAGTGGACCGCGATGGAGATCAATCCCGAGGTGGGGAGAAAACTGTGTGTATTAACTTTAAAAAAAAAAAAAATACGTGACGTTTTCACAGGTAGCAAACTCACCTGCTGTCGCTGTTTATGTCGTTTCAGATGCTGAACAAGGTGGGTAGCAAACGTTAGATGCTGAGTAATGGTGACCTATTGGTAACCGTTTGTTTCAGCTGTCGGGTAAGTTTCACAGTAGCTAGCTAGTTGTGAAGACAGTTAACCCGTTACAGCCGTTAAAACGCAACCAGGCCGTAACGTAGCAGCTATGGTATCAGTAGTTTAAGTGATATTGCCAACTGTCTGGGTAAAAGAAAGTGGAAAATATCATTGAAAGAGAAGTGACAACAAACAAGGGAAGCGTTTATTTAATTTCAGTGAGCAACAGCATCCTTCCCAGCGCTGTCCCTTGTGTCTGGGCTAAAGGGTGTGGTCTGACTGGACCAACACAACGCAGCATCTTTAAGCAGACTCAGTGGGGATCACTGAGAGATGTCGCCACTGTAACCTCAGCTGTTTGACTTCCATGTCAAGCATCGTGCTTTGTTTATTTCCTCGCTGTGTGTTTCAGATGATGAGCAAGCTAGGGATGGGTGAAAGCTGGCGCTTCGTGGATGTGCTGGGGCTGGAGGATGAGCAACTCTCCGCTGTCCCGAAACCATGCTGTGCCCTGATGCTGCTCTTCCCACTGACACAACAGGTAATAATAATGGGGTGGTGGCTATTCACTGGAAGGGAAGAACCGAGGGAGGGGTGAGGCAGTGTTACTGGCTGTCTGGGGTGGGGGTGAGACTGAGATGCGGGGAGGGCATGGAGAGGGAGAAGGAGCTGTTATACTGGGAAGATGAGGAAGTGATTCAGCAGATGCTTACCTTTTTTTTTTTTTTTCCTCCATGTGAAATCTAATTTCCATGTCAAACTTATACATTTAACCCCTAACACTTGATAACATCTTTTCACTGTTATTTTTGCAACAAATCAAATGTTCAATTGGTCTACATAATGTTAGAAAATTGTGAAAAATGACAATCACTATTTCTCAGAATTCAAAATGATATCTTCAGATGTCCGGTTTTGTCTTATCAGCAGTTCAAAACCCTAAGAGATTCACTTTACAGTTAAAGCTACAACAGTTATTTGAGCAACAGAAAAATAACGTCAGTTATTGTAATAGGTGATAAATCGTTTAAGTCATTTTCCTAAAACAATCTCTTGTTTAAGCTTCTTAAATTTGAAAATTTGCTGCTTTTCCCTGCTTAAACATTCTATTAAATGAAATGTCTTAACATGTGGTCTGAAACAACACACTGGACACACCTTGACTCTAGGGAAATTGTCAAAGGCCTTTTTAACTGCTTTCTCGTTACATAGACCAAACAACAAATTAGTTAATCAAGAAAATAGTCATATATAATAGTAATAATAATATGAATAATAGATTATGAAAACAGTCTGAAGTTGCAGCCTTATTAACAATGATGTAGAACAGTAAAAAGCAGATAATCTTTACATTGGAGAACCAGTAACTAGAGAATTCTTTGTGTTTTTGTTGTATAAATGAGTCAAATGAGTAATAGACTGTCAGCATTTTTTTTCTGTTAGGTTGACTGCTGTTTCTGGTTCTGTTCTTAATTCATGTGCACATTTTAAATGGCAGAGTTGGCTGCACATTGTGTTCTCTCAGGCAGATGTCCATGCTCTATGTGTTTTTTTGTCTCTGTGTATGGCAGCATGAGTCTTTCAGACAGAAGCAGGCAGACAAGGTGGCAGAAGACTCTGATGTTTATTTCCTGAAGCAGACAGTAGTCAATTCCTGTGGCACCATCGCCCTGCTGCATGCTGTGGGCAACAACAAAAGCAAATTGACTTTTGGTGAGTGGAACTAAAATACATACTGGTGCATTAGTGAGAACAATAACTAATATTTATAAAACAAGCATAATGCTGCTGTTCAAACCTGCACCAGTCTGTCCTGAAGCTAAAAATCAAATATAAGTTAGATATTGTTATTTGAATTTGATGTTACTGAAATATAAAATACATCAGCTTCTCTTAGGGCTGTGACTGGGGTAATACTTCATTCACGTTTTCTCACCGAAATAAAAATGTATGTTCACTTATATTGCTAACAGGTAGGGACCAGAATTTAATCTGAGTACAAGAACTGACACACCGATGGGTTGAATAGTGGAGTCAGTCGATTGAGCAGCCCACAATTTTACAACCCAGTACGGTCACAGATACAGGGACTAGTTCTTCAGTCGTTTACTTTAGAAAATATGATACATGTACTCAAACATTTACTGAATTCTCCTGGACAGAGAAATGAACTGTGAAAATAATGGATAGAATATAAATGAATGACATACTTATTCATTAAGCTAATGCTGATATTGGTGCTTTCAGATAATGACTCTACCTTGAAGAAATTTCTAGATGAGACTGAAAACATGTCTGCAGAAGACCGTGCCAAACATCTGGAGAATAACAAGGTGATTCTGTGTTCTGTTTTATGTATTGTTATATGTAAGAGAATTAAGGTTCAGGTATACTGCAGATCTGGTCAGCAGAGGGTAAAGTGTATTTTATTAAC
>JBBMJY010000020.1:6574117-6636497 GCA_037833715.1 Toxotes lorentzi
TATATATATTTGTTTTTTTTTTTTATTTAATTTTTTTTTAAATAAAATGGCCAGAACTCAGTATATTACTCATACTTCAAATATACCTACATAATTCAACATTATATCTGAGACATGAGAATTTGACAACGTGAATAGTTTAATGACTTATTAACAATCAAGTGTATAAAAGAAAAACACCATAAATAAATCTCAAGTTTCTAGAATCTCTGCAACTGTTGCATAACTTGCATGTTCTTGAAACGCCACTTGGGGGCACTAGACACTTGGCAGTTTGACTTGGATATACAGTAATACTACTATAAAGGTCTTTGAAGCTTGTGCTGTTTTCCTCTTTCCATTGCTGATCTGCAGCGTTGCCATTAAAAACATCTTTAAATGTGTATTTTAAAGTGTAAAATGATCTGTTTTAGCAGTACTGAAGTGACATGTTCTGAATTGTTCTTCTCCAGGCAATCTGTGAGGCTCACAATGAGGTCGCAGTGCAGGGCCAGTGCAGGGTAAGATACTTAACCACAACATTAAAAGCTACTAACAACATCTTGCAGTCTTTTCAGTCTTTCGGCAGGTGTACTCAACCTTTGACCCGGGTCGGACCCATTCACATGAGACAGCTGTCACTGTTATACAGATTCCAGTCTCCACTACAAGACTGATAAACCTGAGAATTACACTGAATTACGTTGAATAATTACAAGATAAAAGTTAAATTTCAGTTTCACCTCTCTGTCTTTCCATATGCATGTTTCCCTAACCCTTAATAGCCGATGCATGACCTGGGCTATGGGTAGAAGAGAGTTGAGAGACTTGGCATTTAAACCAGATGTACTGTTGATGACAGCAGTTTGATTTGCAGTGGTTGTCTCTTCTGAAGCTTTTTTTTTTTTTTTTTTGTATCACCATATTTACTCAGAATATTTCTTCCACATGTCTCAACTTTCACAGCCGGAAGCTGACAAAGTCAACTTCCACTTTATTGCCTTTGTCAATGTAAATGGACAGCTTTATGAATTTGGTAAGTATGTCTACACTGTATGTACATTCCTGTGTGTGTTTTACATTGGATGGAGCCACTGGATTCACTACTATTTTATTCATTTGTAAGATGGGAAAATGAATGGACCAGTGAACCACGGAGCTACCAGTGAAGACTCTTTCATAACGGTATGTGTTGTCATTCTTCAACTTTATGTCAGTTCTGGATGTTATATATATAAATATAACTGTGAGCCAGTTTCCTTTATGCCCACGGCCCGTGATGAGTCATGGTATTAAACTGGAATAGGGAGTGGCGGCTCCAGAGTGTCTTGATTCGATCAATAAACTTGGCTAATGCACACTCTGAAATATCTCCAATATAGTTTAAAAAAAAAAAAAAAAAAAGACTTAAATGGAATTTAAGAAGTGCTGTGTGCTGCCAGTTACACTTCACCTAACTCTTGAGACATACTAGTGAAATATATTTGTTAAATATTAGATAATTAACAAATGTTTAACAAGGTTTAATGACTGAACTGGAAATACAAATTGGTTGTGGTCACACTTTGCTTATGTGCTGCTCAAGTCTTTGAGGGCCAAGTAGTGCCTTTTAGATTGTCATGTCAGACTACCACAAGAGGGCTCCACATGCATTAGTGATGAAAATGGAGCATTAAACGTTGTGATTATTCTTTGGATCTAATTTAAAAGAAGGAGATCCTTTAAGTGAAAGCAGATATACCTACTTAGAGCCACATTTAAGTTGATGTCCTACATTCATAATTTTTTGGAGAGCAGGTCTTGGCACTGTTGACATAATCAAAATATATTATGGTATTTTGGCATTGCTTTTGGAGGAATATACACATGACCTTTTGTTATGATCATTCACAGGTATTCACTTTGCTCGGATTTACTCAGCTCAAATAGTTTAAGACGTTAAGAAAATGTATGGAAAAAAAACAGTCTTAAAAACCTAGAAAACTTTAAGCTATATAATGATATAACGACTAACTTTTATGACATTAACCCTCATATTTTAGAAGCAGTGGAAGGTACTTAAATATTAAAAGAAAATTCTTACATTTTTAGGAAATGTAAACATTAATGTGTTGAAACATAGTTAATATATAGACATGTAATTTTATGTGTTTTTTTTTCTTCTTCTTAATCATGTCCAGGATGCTTCCAAAGTGTGTCATGGATTTATGGAAAGAGAGCAAGGCGAAGTCCGTTTCTCTGCAGTGGCTCTTTGTCATGGTTAAATATTTGGTAGGAAACAGAACCAAATTGTAAACCAAGCTGTATTGGAGCATTCACATGGCACACGCAATCAGCAGGCATCCAGAATGACCTGTGTACACATACATCTGCAGACACTATGCACTATAAAGCACATATTGTTTTCACATATTGTACTCTCATCTCATGTACAAAGCATTCTTTACCATTAGCACACGTACACACAAACACAATCAAAACCTTTTGTTCTGCAAACACTAACTGATAGAAGCTTATCCAAACCCTTTTCTGTGATATAATTTAGCAGTGGAAATTGTAAAACATGAGGTCAGATCTCACCACTACTGTGTGCATATGAGTGTTTATCTTTTTGCAGCTTTTTGTATGTAGTCACTGGTGCATCTGTGTCAAACTCAAAAGACTAATGCTTAAATACCTTTTGTGCCAATAAGTGAGAAGGAATAGGCAGAAAACTTGTTTTGAGAAACTTTTTGCCAGTTTGTTCAAATGCCTTTTGTTGCTGTGTGGTTGAGCCTGCAAGAATCTGACATTCCTCAGAAGAGCCCAAATGTATCCGTAGGAATAATTTAACCATTGTTCAGAGAGTGCACGCAACCTTTTGAGTCGTGTTCTTGGTTGTACAGAAGTACAGAATCGAAGTGATACTGGTGAACTACAGTTATTTTCTTTATTTAGGTCACCGCCATTTTCAGAAATCTGTTCAAAGATCTGTTTAACTGAATTATGTTTGTGCTTTATTTGAAAATGTTTTTTCAGTTGACAATCCAAAAATGCACAAACAGTAAAAAAAAAAAAAAACAACAACAACAAAAAAGCAAAACAAGTCTTAGATAGGTACCATCCACATAAAGTGCTACTGTGTGTTGGGTTGTTGTCGTACAGAACAGGGTGATTAGTACTGAATGTCTAGGCTGTGTTCAAATTGTTTACCTTTCTGCACTTTCTAAATACTATGTTGCTATAGTTCCGCTGGTGATGCAGCTGTGAGAATTCAATAAAGCAACCATTAAACTTATGTGTCTCCTGTTGTGTTTGTATTAAGCAGGATGTCAGTGTTTTGATTTCTTTTAAATACACCTAATAAAATCCAAAATATTATCTTAATATGATGTTCTATTCAGTTGACTGCCTGTAAAGCTTTCCAGAGCTGCAGTGATTAATCAAATAGTAGATCAATCGAAAATTAATTGGCAAATAATTTGAGAATCAACAATTGTAAGTTGTTTTTCAAGGGGATAAATCTAGCAAACTGTAGGCATCACTGTGAGCTCTAAGAAACTGTGAATGGCATTCCTTTACTACATTTAACATTTCATAGATTGTGAATAAATGATTAATCGAGAAAATACTTTTCAGATTAATTGATAATGATAATAATTGTCAGTTGCGTTTCTAAACCTTTCTAGTTGTTGCTTTAAAAGCCAGCTCTGCATATTCTTTTCCTGGCTGCCCCCGGTCACCAGTTTACATTTTACCTGACAGCCATTCACACTTTCTGTCACATGAGGTGATGAAGTGGTTAATATCCTAAGGCTCTCATGGCTTGGGGCTCATCCTGACTGATCTTGGATGCATTTCAGCTGTGAAGGGCTGAAACAGGAGAAAGACAGAAGAGCTGACGATAGGTTGTCTGGTGATTCAACTCATCACTGTGGATACCAACACAAGAACTTTCTCTGTGTTGCAAAAGAGCAGGCACAGTGTGATATGTGGTATACTGAAGACAGGACCCTATTAAAGACCAAAGGAGTGTGACAAAGTATTTTGTAAAACCAACATTACTAGCATTTTCACCAACATTACTCTTAAACAGGATTATCTCAGTCAGTAGCATACTGACATACATAGCCTGGTTGAGTCTTTTACTGAGAACTTTACCTCTCCATTCAAGTGATTAAATAAAGTAACATGTTAAATAAAGCTTTGACCTGCCATTTGAACCAGTCACATTTGCATCCAATACTAAAGGACTGGAGTCCCTTACTCAACTCCACTATATACGCAACTGTTCTCAGCTGCAATTATTTCTTAGAAGACTACTGACGACTGCTATGCCGTTGATTTTGTATTGGTTTTTGTATGTAATCAGTGACTTTGAAGAAAATCAACACAGTAAAAGTACAGTTAAAATGCAGTTTAGCTGAACTGTAATTTCTACAAAGATTTTAAGGCATATTTGCCCATTTGAAGTCCCTGTGATGGATTAGTGTATGCACATGGTCAAACATGGCTGGATTAAACTTCTAGGGGTCCCTGGGGCAAAAATGTATTGTCGTGGCCCTGGCAGTTTCATTATTTCCCAAGGCATTCAGAAGCCGACCAATTCTTTAGATCTGAAATGATTAGTTGATTAATCAAACAGATGATTGACAGAACATTAATTGCAGACAAACCTGATAATCGATTGATCGTTTGAGAAAAAAACTTCAAACGTGAATATTATTATTATTTATGATTGCAGTTTTCTGCAAACATAAACTCAAACGTCTTTCCATAGAAGAAGCAGTTTTTGTTAAAACTTTTATAAACTGAGCCATCACTTGATTCATAAAGAAAGTGGCTTATATAATAATCAGGGAAGCATGAAGCACATCTCTATAAGCAGTCACTTCAGCTGACGCATGGAAACTGAGAAAGAACGGGAAAGCTTTTGAACCCCCCCCCCCCCCCCACCCCGCCACCGCCTCCACCCCATCTCCCTGTCTATCGCTCTCTCTCTCTCTCTCCTATTTCTGTCTATCTCTCTCGACCTTCCCCCGCATAGATTCCTGCCTGCGCGTTCACGACTCCTGAAATGCGCGGCAGCAGCGGTGGCTGAGGACAGCAGCAGCGCCAGACTCGCGCAGTTTGGCGGCGCACAAGAAGCGTTATTTTTAGCGCCTGGTTCGTGTTGCAGCGTATGGGTCGCGGCTTTTTCTCCATCTCCGTGCCACAGTTGGAGCAGGACTCGCGGCTGCGTGAGCGTGAAGCTGCGGCGTAGTTGACGGCAGAAAGCGAGGAGAAGGATAACGGACTGGCAGAGCGGGGAGGGGAGCAGCACCACACATCTGAAGGGAGCTTTAACACATAACACGCATCACCGTATCATCACCGTCCGACTCCGGTCCTCATTAAACGGCCTGCCCGGACATGGCTAGCCCCGCAGCAGGTCGAGATGCCCCGGGCGCTCCGACGCGGGACGAGACGGAGCCGCTGGAGCCAAACCATCCCGAACCAGCCTGTCAGGAGGCACAGAAATGGATAGAGGTAAGTGAAGTGACCGACCGGAGAGGCTCCGGGGCCTGCTTCTACAGCACGGCGGGGACAGAAATGGGTCATACTGCCACATACTGTGACCGGGGGATATAAATACATAGCCCCACAGCACCACCGGTGCATCATCACCTGTTGTGGGGACTATGCAGTGTCGGGTTACCGCTGTGGGACAACGGCTCTCCACTGCATGCATGAACAACCGTGTGCGTTAAAAGTTTTCACACATGCCTGACTCTTGGTGAAATTTAACACCCAGACCAGCACTGCGGGGACTTTTACCACCGTTCAAGCTAGAAAACAGACGACAGACACAAAGTAAACGCCATCAGGTAGGTAGGTATTTTTCGATTGTTTAATGTGGATGGAGAGCTCGTTTTCTACTCGCTAGCGGGAGGAACGCCCCCCTTTCGGGCGTGAGGGGATTCCGGTTGCCATGGTTATGAAACCGGGCCAGTATTCACGCACGAGCTGTGCTGTACCAACAGTTTATGGGATGAGATTATCATCCGTGGTCTGCTGCATCGCCTCCACCATCATCTGGCTAAAAACGCCTCTCTCCATAAGCCTGAGTGGTGAATCACGACTTGCCCTTGGAGCTGCGTTATGACCTATTTTTTTTCTTTCATCGTGGCTCAGTCTGCTTTATCCGAGCTACCTGCCCACTAGAATCTCAGATTTGATCCATAGTTTTGATTCTAACTTCAAAACCTTTACTGTGTTTTCACAGGGCTCTGCTCTTAAACCAGGTCACTGCTGGCCATGTAGTTTGACCTGAGCAGATACAGTGTTGATACAAGGCCGGGTCATACCACTGATTCTCTGCAAAGTCTGCAGGAAGGAGGAATCAGGAGTAATATACACAGGCTAAAAGGCTAATTAGCCTGTCTGTCTCTGGATCATGAACAAATTTGAAGAGCCCTGATGCGCCCAAGCAGTCTGATCAACATTCTTTGGCATATGGTTGCAGTTCAGCTTTTACAGAAATGGTTGAGGGATTCAAGGATGTTTTAAAGGTGCTAATGCACCTTTAAAACTGGGTTCAGTCTTCACACAACCTCGACAGTTATAGATTGTTTGAAAGTTTCCTGATTCTATCCTTGCAACACAGCCGTCGACACAACATTAGCTCAGACTACTACATTAGCTCTGGTTCAGCAGATACAATGTAGATGTAAGGTGGAGTTAAAGGTAACTTAAACGTTTAAGTTAGGTCAGGGCTAGAGAACAGTGTCTCCAGTCTTGGGGCCCAGTAAAATTTTAGCAGAGCCTGATCTTTAGACCACCACGGGGCCTAATGAAAGGTTAACATTAATACTGGCCTGTCACTAGAATGCTCATCCAACTTTTGGTTCATTTTACTCTGTAGTGATACTAGAAAGACTGCAAACACCTAGTCCTGATACACAATTAGAATTGTAGTGAATAAATATCCAGTAAAGATAAAAGCTTATTGCCATTGCAGTCCTTGTAAGAGAAGGAGAAGAAGAACAAACCTACAAAACAGACTTAAGATTGATTATTTAACAACCATTTCTTTACCAAGGAGAAATTGGGTTTCAGTAATGTTCCATAACCAAAGACTCACTAAAGTGATTAAAGTGCCCTGCCTTGGTCCATAATGATAAGACTGAAATCCAATCTGAGATTAAACATGCACCCAAACACTTTTAATTCAGTTTAATGCTTTGTTTAACAGAGTGGTACCTAACCTGGGGATTTGGACCCCCACAAGGTTTACAAGATAAATAGGAGGGGCTGCATAATGATTATTCATTTTAAGGGGTCACAATTTAAAAAGGTTTGGATCCGCCCATTTAACATGAGCTGAGAAAGTTACATTTTTGAGAGGGGGGAGATTGCCCCGCACTTCTTCAAAGACTTGCTAAATGGTAAAACTGCCTAGTACATTAAAGCTAATTGGTTTTAAACTAACATCCAAATACATTTTTCTCTTTTATTAATCCATCTATAATTAAATCTATCTATCTCTAGACTGATGGTTCACCTGGGGTCACATCTTTCCATCAAGATTACTTTGATTCAGAGTCCACAGAAGGCTACAGAAGTGGATCATTCATCTCCCATCCACCCAGTTCAAATCTGCCAATGTCCCACATACAGTGCAAGAAACTCAAAATTATCAGCATTTATAAAAAAGCTATTTCTGTTGAGAGCAATGACCTATTTATGTGGCTTTAGGGATATTAACTTTAGCAGATAATTTTCCACCAAACTTGCACAGTTATCTCTTCATAAAATGAGACTTAAGTCACAAAAATGACTACAAAACATGGCACATCTGCTTAAAGTTTGAGGAATTAAGTTATTAGTTAGGCTTTTAATAATTCCCACACATCTCAAAGAAATGTGACCATCTCCCTAACCCATGAAGCTTAAAGTAGGAGTGTGTATTGTTATATTAAGCATACTTTTTCGCTCATTGATGGTTAGAACTGGGAAAAATGTATATACCGGTAACAATAAGGAGATTGAGTTAAGTGTCAACACAAATACAGTACTTCTTGCATACCGGTCTGTGAGGGCTATAAACATGTGACCACATGATTTAGCGTTAATTGGTATCTTTTGCTACTTGTTCACCAGATTTGAACACTTCACACAGCTCCTCTTCAACATACCGAGCTTTATTCCCCAACTGTTTTTTGGCAAACTTGATGCTATGGACACATTTTGGTCAGCACTTGGAAAGCACCGATGGTAGCTACGTTATATCAGTAGTGAACGGAAACAGCCTGCTCTAAGTTACTGCTGGGTTCTAAGTCTTAATCTCTCCTGTAGTGCCTTTGCACGGTGTTCCTCATGCTTTGTCGTCTTCCTGCCTCCTAATTCTCCAGTTATTTTCAGACTGGTCAGGCTGACTATTTCTAGTGGTGTATTTATGCGCTCTCACAGGTGGGGATGATTCAGGGTTAACCATGCCAACCTATGCTCTGTGCAGCATTTTCAGTCTGTGTGTGTGTGTGTAAGAGTAGGCTAAGCGGATGCACACACACACACATGCCGATCAGCTATGCATGATACTGCTCACACACGCCTCAGACACACCCCGGTTGGGTGACACTGGTCACTATGGGAACATAACATGGACAGGCTCTCAGGTGTCACTGTTTCCAGGGGGGCAGTAGAGCAGTAGGCTATATATCACCACATGACCCCAGCAGGAAATTGGACTGGCAGAGACAAGACCTTTCTGTCTGTTTATAGACAAGGCGAGGCTGGATTAGACGTCTCAAAGCTGACACATACTGCCGAAAAGGTGCGTTAAACCTGTTGAATGTGACACTGAGCAGGTTAAAGTTGAGCAGGCTCAGAGAAACACAAAGTTAACTTTAGTGACAGCAGTTAACCTCGGCTGTCAGCGACATACAGTACACAGCAGAAGTCAGGGTCATACATACAGGGAATAGATGAAGGAATGTGTGTGACTGAGCAAGTGTGTGTGTATGCCAGATGTCACAGCTGTCCTGGGCAGATTAACTCCAGTGGTCTCAGACAGCCAGCTGTGTCTGCACGAGAGAGAGTGTGAGAGCTGGGATTCATGGACTTTCCATGCATCAAATGCTGTATTATGAAAGAATGTGAAATAATGTTGACACAGACATGCTGCGGGCCAAAATGTCTTTTATGCCTCAGTGATTTCTAGAGTTTCTAGAGTATACAGTTAGCCACAGTATGTCATGTTGTATTTTTTTAAAGCATTAGAAAGCTGGACTAACTTGTACAGTATATGCTGTATCATATATAATAATAGTCAGTATGATTGACTGTCTCTGATAAGCATTGTACATACAGTTCAGACAGCGTACATTTGAACGGTACCACTTATTAGGATAGAGAGTATGTTGAAATGTGCATAAAAACAGACCCTCTTACCATATTTTTCCATGCTTTTATGTGTTTTAATTGAATTAAAAATACCAAAATATCTTGCAGTGATTATGCTATGATGGTGCCTAATCATACATCACTATAAACTCCACTTTATGTGCTGGAATTACACCAAGAAAGTGCTTCTGTTCCTTGTATTGAACCAATATCAGCTGTCAGCAGCTGAAGGGTCTGGTGTTGTCTAGTGTCGACTCACTTTGTTCAGTTACTCTGATCCAGATTAAGCTCATCCTCAAATCTACAATGCACCAGGATTATGAGTTTATCTCTCTGTCTTTCTCTGTTCCTCGTTCTGCTTTTTTTTCTCTTTGTGTCTTCTCTTCTTTGTTGTGCACCACATGGCATTAGTGTGCAAAGTGCCTACAGTACATTATAACATTATAGCAAGGCTAATGCTCAGGCAACACCACAAGTTAAAACACCAGACTCTCTCAGTAGCCAAGGCATAACAGTGAATCTCAAATACTCCTCATCTCAATCTCTTACTGCAGGATAATGCATTTATTTTCAAGACTGGCTTTACTGGAAGCATACAGTTTAGCATGGTTCAGGGTATCCCTGGTTTGTGTTTCTCATATATTACACTGCAGCTGAAGGTTAATTTCATTATTGATTAATCTAATGATTGTTTTCTCAATAGAAAGTGTGTGTTTTCTTGGTAAAATGTAAAAAAAAAATAAAAATAAAAAAATACAACAGCAAAAAACAAAAGACAAAACAAGTTGTGTTTGTTTTCCCATATGTTTTCATCGTGTTTGTATTTTTCTTAGAAATATGGAATTGTTTTTTTTTTTGTTGTTGTTTTTTTATTTGTTTTTTGAAAAATGCATTCTTAGCCTTGTGAGTCAAAAACAATGGTAATACATGAGGACAAACTGGGGCTAGGTTCAAGCCAGGAGACTGCCTGACTGTCCCATGCTTAAAATAAACAGTTTGAGTAAATTGCAGCATCATGGCCCTAAACAGACTCCTAATCTCTTAGTCTGGGCAAAATCCTGGCTTCAATACACTTCAGTGCATTACAGCACATGTACTTACCGGAAATAACACCAATGTACTATATCTCTTCCTCTGCTCTCTCTGATTTTCAAGCTTCTCATTCTTTCCATCTTTTTACAGTTGTTAAAAAAGCAAAGGGTACTTTGGCCTACTTCTGCTTCTCCTTTGGCCCCCCACACACACTCCCACCTCAGGGTTTAGCTGCTGCTGCCATTCACCCAGACTGAGCAGAGCGATCCACCATGAGGGCTGAGAGGGAGCGAGAGAGAGTCGAATTACCGTTGCTGGCACTGAAATACCCCTAAGGCCTTTGACTTGGTTTTTGTAGCATACATGAACATTCACTTAACACACATGGACACACACTGTCTTTTTTTTTAAACACACACAAATGTCACAGTCACTCTTCCTCTGTTTAGCTTTTGATGAATTTTGTATCCCAAATATGTACACGCATACAAGTCACTTGTATGCGTGTAATTGCTATATTTCAGTTTCCACATTTTACACATAGCCAGTTATTGACCACCTCCAACCTCCGTCCACTGTTGGTGTCCTGCCTCCTCCACACACACTACCTACACAAAACACAAACACAGTAGTCTTGCTCTCCCTCAATGCAGAACTCTACTTGGTGGATAAATTATGCATGACCATGGTGTAAATGTTTCAAAGGCCTGGAGTCGAACCTTAATAAACATGACATGTGCCAGCGTGTGTGTGTGTGTGTGTGTGTGTGTGTGTGTGTGTGTGTGTGTGAGAGAGATAGCAGAATGATGAAAGACAAAGGGATGCCAATGGGAAACATCTGGTCATCACTTATATAATGAAAAACAATGGACTATTTTTATAGTGTGTGTGTGTGTGTGTGTGTGTGTGTGTCTGTCTGGGTGTGTATTTTCCCCTAAAACATATGGTACATGTCCAGCAGAAGTGCACATAAGAATTAGACATATCACATATCATAAATATAACCAGTAAGATCTGACAAAAACAGAAGAGGAAAGTGGAAGACTCAAGATTCAAGACTGAAGACTAAAAATTATTATCACAAGTGTTTGTGATCAGTTCCCCATGAAAACTGACACCTTAGCTGAGATTAAGTGTGTTTACTGTCAAAAATATGCAAAAGTATGCATAGAAGTGTACATATGAGCAGTACAGACAGAGAAAGTGTGTGCCTGCAGTTTACAGTTCGGGTGCTAATTGTAATCTCTGCTAATCTGGATTAGACGTCTAAACAGCATCAGTCAAACCTCTCTTCTTTTCCATTCATCTTTGGCTGCTGGTTACACAACAGCTCCAGAAAGCTGTGTGTGAGTGGGTTGGTGTTGTGGTAGTATGTCACTTTTAGCTTCCTGGTTCTCTCCTCCTCTCCTGCCTGTGCAGGATAAACAGAAAATTGAAGTCCAAGTTAGAGGATTGAGGTTATCGTTGCAGCTTTTTCAAGCTACGACTGCGTGCATCTAAATCAGGGGAAAATGGCATGAGACAGAGCGGTGTGTCATGGGCCTGGCTTCACTCTAAGTTGGTTCCTACTGAAGAGAAGAAAGTGAAGAAAATGTTGGGGGAAGGGTAAACTATGCAACAGCAGATTCCTCTGATAAAATGGGGTTTAAAATGTTGCCTGAATCCATTATGATCAGTCTTTTCTGCCCTCCATGTCTCCTGTTCTCCTTACTCCAATACCAATAACTCAACTCTGAGCACTGCTTAGTACAGATTGGATGTCAGTTCTCCCTCTTTCTCAAATTTAAAATCTGTGTACCTCAAACCTCGGAAATCATTTTTATTTAAGGTTACATGGGGATAGCTGTGGGTCAGTTTCCCACTTGACGTGACTTTGTCAGTTTGAATGTAGGTGTTTTTTTCCCATCACACTGTTAGAGAAACAAAACTGATGCCTGATCCACTGAATAAAGCACCAGTCATGTATATTGGATCAGGTCATTCTTAGAACAAAGGATGTAAAAGATTGGCTCTGAATGCTCTGATTGAAGAATTTAGTTGCAGTTGCAATTAGTCAGTTGACAGAAAATTCATCACCAGTGATTATGATTATCAATAAATCGCCATTTATCAAAGAAAAATGTCAAACATCTGCTGATTCCACCTCCTCAGATGTGAGGATATGCTTTTCAATTATTTGTAATATTTTATTGACTTAACAAACAATCAACAAACAGAAAATAACCAATATTCAAGCAATATCTAAAATAATTATTAACTCCTTTACATCTGTCTCTTCCTGTCCCTCTTTGCAAGGCTGTAACAGGGAAGAGCTTTGGAGACAAGGACTTCCGCAGTGCACTGGAGAACGGCATCCTGTTATGCGAGTAAGCCTGTGACATCTCTCCACTTCAGTTTGTGATGTCTGAAGTAGCAACAACATGCATAAACCCCCCTCAAGACTCAATAAATCTCTGCTTCTCCCCTCCTCCACACAGGCTGCTGAGTGCAATCAAACCAGGGCTGGTCAAGAAGATCAACCGCCTGCCCACCCCCATCGCTGGGCTGGTAAGGAGACACTCTGCAGTGTGACATTAAGCCCTGTAAACCACCCTGTTTATCAGAGTGATAAACTCTGACTGTGGTCCCCTGCTGTTTCCTCTAGGACAACCTGTCAGTCTTCCTGCGGGGCTGTGAGGAGTTGGGCCTGAGGGGCTCCCAGCTGTTTGACCCCGGGGACTTGCAGGACACTTCTATACGAGCTAACCTCAAGTAAATAGGCGTGTTGGTGGCTTCTGTTCCCATACATGTACATTTTAATGTAAAATCACACAACAGTAACACACTTTTCTCTCATCAGGGACTCCGACTGCAACCGCAAACTAAAAAATGTGAGTTGTTATTGGTCTTTCTTCTTTTTTTCCTCAAATTAACTTCAGTTCTAATGTGTTTATAAAATACACCAACCCCCCATATCTGTGTCTCCTAGGTGCTAAACACAGTATTCTGGCTGGGGAAGGCTGCCAGCGGCTGCGCCTCCTATAGTGGCCCTACACTCAACCTCAAGGAGTTTGAAGGGCTTCTTGCTCAAATGAAGATGGTGAGTGAACACAGCACTGAGGACAGAGGAGGGAGGAGGAGGAAGAGGAGGAGGAGGGAGACAGACACAGAGACCGATAAGAGCACAGAGGAGGTGCGGGGGATGGAGTTGTTAGTTTCCTGTCTTTGTTGGGGTGCAGGAGACAGGAGAAAACACATCTTTGTTTTTGTTACACCACAGCTACTCCTATTTCAGAGAGAGGGGTAGACAGGAAAAATGTAAATTTTATTTTGTGGATCAGTTAGGGTCCATTCAAATTTGTTCATCTTTGTAGTTTAGATTTCTTTTACAAGTTATAGGTAACAAACACCTGTATTCTTTTTCAGTTAATTTTCTTTCATTTGTCTGTAAGTTTTTTTCTTGTGTTGGCATCCATAATGACAAACTGTGACAAACAAGTTCCTCTTGTGTTCTTGTGTATGTTTGTAGGAGAGTGAGGAAGGAGGCGACAGTCCACAGAAGCGCAGTGTTAGAGACAGCGGCTATGACTGCTGGGACTCTGAGAGGAGTGAGTCTCTTTCTCCACCACGACACACTCGCGACAACTCCCTTGACAGGTGAGAGACATCTGTCAACACACATGCACATTGATAACCCAAATATGTGGACACATGCTCTAGGAGTTTTTAAGATCAGTCATGAGAAGTTCAATACAAGTGTTGACATAAAACCTACACTTACATTAAAATTAATTGCTACGGTGTGAGACTGTTTTCTGATTGGTTTTCTTTTGTGTTGGACAGTCTGGACTCTTTTGGCTCCCGCTCACAGCACAGTCCTTCTCCTGATGTGGTGAATCGAGGCAACAGTGACGGTTGGTTCTGATAAACATCTCTCAAGTAGGAAAAGTAGACTTTTTTGGTCTTTGGAGAGAGTCAGGCCAGCTTTTTCCCCTGCTTCCAGTCTTTATTTAATGCTAAGCTAACAACCTCAAGGCAACAATCCTCTCGTATAACTCAGCACAGTTGAAGTGTAGCAAGTGTAGCTCCCCAAATGTTCAACTATTCCTTTAACGCAGCAGCACAAAGCCACTCATGCAGAAATAGTCTGGCTGCTGTTCTCAACATGTTGGAGTTTTAACCTTGGTATGTTATGGCCAGTCAGACTGACTGTGGACAACAGCTGAATGTCTCAGCTTGTGTCTGTGTGTGTGTGTGTGTATGCATGAAAAGGATGTCAAAGGGTTGGCAAGAGATGTGTGTCTTTCTGACCAGCCATAAAATTTTGTTGTTTTTGTTAAATCATTTCTATCACAAGCAACAAGCCAAAAGTTTTGCCAGATTATTTAAATCACTTTACTTGGAGGGAAAACTGAAAATAAACATTCAAGAGGTTGCAGATGATTCCTCATTGCACAGAAAACAGCCTGTAAACTGGAATGATGTTTACAATGGGCAGTTTTGTTTTCTCTTCAAAATCCAATCAGCAATTATCTTGGTGGGCATAATGTTAATATCATCGGTAGAAATGTTGGTCAAACAAAGCTTACATGTCCTTTTATTTCCAAAGGTAATCAAGAAAGACCTTCAGATTTTTTGTGCTTATTGTGCTTATCTGTAAAAAAAAAAAAACGGGTGTTAACTACTGTTACGCTGGTGTAAAAGTATATACATTTTTAAGAAGCATTTACGCCCTATTTAAATCAACAATGTAACAGTGTCTGATTTTACAAACAGAGTAAGGTGGCATAGAAGAAATTGTGAACTTTTGGTCAAAACGACTGTATAGTGTTTTCAGAGGTTGTCAAACAAGGACCAATTAATAGGAGTTCCTCAAAGTCCTGAAATACTTTCTAACCTTACTCTGTCTTTTCTCTTTTATGCTTCATCTCTCTTTGTTGCCCAGGGCGAGGCAGCGATTCAGAGGCCGACGCCCCCAGCAGGAAGCCAGATGTGCGGAAGGATGACATGTTGGCCAGGCGGACTGCCAGCAGTGAATCAAGAAGCTCCATCCCCTTCAATCAGTTTCTTCCTAACCGAACCAATGCCTGCTCCTACATCCCCACTCCGCGACGAAAACCACATGCAGAGGAGGGAGAGCAGCGGAGGTAATAGCCAACACATTAATACAATAGATAGTATTTGTGCAAAGGAAGTGAGAAATGAGAATACACAAAAGCTGAGCAAGGACGGAAAACACACATGGATGTACAGACACAAAATTTTCATCATCCCTAATCTTTGATTGCCATTACACACTGTTCCCTAGTCGCCCTCAAGGCACTCCAGAGCAGACCAAAAGTGCTGGAGTGCACCACAAAACTTCCAAGACTGTCACTTGGGCCCTTGAGAACAATGGGGAAAAACTAAAACAGGAAGAGGAGAAGGCGACCCAGGAGGTGCTGGAGCAGAGGAGGCTTCAGAAGTTGGAGAAGGCAGGAATTAAAGTTCTGCCTGCTGCTGTTCGCTACAGCAGGTCAGAGAGGTCGGGCATGAGATCTGCTGCTGTTGTTGTGGTTCAGCAGTTTTGGTGGTGTTCACTAATGAAAAGCTGTGATGGCAATTTTGTTGGTGTTTTGCTCTGGCGCTGGTGCTGTGTCTGTGTGTTTTCAGGAGTCAGCCTACTTTTTGATGGCTATTGTGTGATAGCTTACTGAGATGTGGAGTGATCGATAACTAATTGCTTGCTCATTATTGGTGTTGTAGGAGAGAGACGCATGGGAGAGGTTGATTTAAACCATGTCAGTTGCTTATAATGGAATAGAGGTTTCAGTGGTTGGGAATTGTTACCTGATTGAGTGACTGCTTTTGGGTTTGTGTTGTCAAAAATCCTTACGCTCTGAGGCACGTTATGATATTTTTGACTGCAAACTTCAACTAACAGGACCTGCTGAGTCAGAATTCTGCACATCACTACCTTTGTTCACAATGGATTTTCATCATCATCTCTGAAATGACCATGCTACGTCATCCTGTTTCCAACTCCAGCCCTCCCACAATGGAGGAACAGCAAGTGAGGTCACCATCCCCGAAAATTATCCTTCGTCGTGATAACGACTTTTTTAGCTCTCAGAAATCTGCCTGGGATTCCTCCTCTGATGGGGAGGAGGAAGCAGAGGTGCGAAAAGTTCCAGATGTTCGTAGAGATGACCTGGCGTCCAGGCGAGCTCATCGTGGCCCCGTTGCTCCAAAGGTGCACCAGTTTGTCCCTCCACCTGTATGTAGCAACAAAGACCGGGAGCGCTGGGAGGGCATTAGACGGGCTTCACAGCAAACACTGCAGGAGAAGGAGATCAGGTTAGCTGTGTGTGTTTGTGAATTTGCCTTTTTTTCCATTTCCTCTAACTAACTTCTAAATATTCTTTCCCATTTTCTGCTCTTTCTTTCTTTGGGTGTTGTGGTCTCTTACGGTTTGATGTGTGTTCTCCACTTTGATGTGTAACATGCTGTGTGATGCCACTGCACTGGCCTTGTGACTGGACAGTGAGAAAGAAACATTCCCTGATATCATTACACGCAGAGACAACCCCTTCAGTTCCTCTCGCCACGAGGAAGAGGAGGATGAGGAGGAAGAGGGAGAAGAGGGGAGGGTTAAGGTGATGCCTAACAAGCAGAAGGATGACCTGGCTCGTAGGCGGGCTCAGAGTAGGCCCCTCCCTCACAGGGATGGACCAATGAGCTTTGTTTCTGCCTCTATGAGCCAGGCAGATATGAAGAAGTGGGAAAGACTCAAGATGACTGAACCCAGGTGCCCAACACACACTCTCTGTTTCACCACATGTGCAGTACAAAGCATTTAAATGCTGCTGTATGTCAAGTGTGTGATTTGTTAGTGATGTGTATCAAAGCTGATGACAGAATGCTTTGTGTGTGTATGTGTGTGTATTTTTGAAACCTTTAACAAACAGAACCAAACCCTATAGTGAATTTATCCCTGTCAATCATTTTAAAATCCCAATATCATTCTAGCAACATTTTCTGTTTTTCATAGGGGTCCCAGATAGAACAGTAAAAGAAACAAAACAGGTGCAAATGGTGACAGAACAGTACTGTAGTTTCACTCACTGTGGAATTATGCTTCTCCAAAGATGCACATAAATGTGTCCACAGACCTTCACGGAGAAAGGGTAACTGTAAGTTGTGGAGGCTCATTGAGGAATTACTCCTAAATCGCAACAACACATTTTCAACTCTTTTCTGTCTTAAATCACTTGTATCCTACTGTAAGCAGCTTTATATCGGCCTAGACCTAAGTTTCTCTTCTCTCCTTGCCTCTGTTCTCCCCATGTTCTCATCTGCTTGTTTATTCTCTTCATTATTGTGCACTTCAGTCCTCTTCAGTCTTCCTTGACAGGCATTGAAACAGAGTAGGGAATTGGCCAGTGTGTATGAGAGTCTGTGTGTGTAACCAAAAAAGAAAAGAGGCGACTATTGGCTGTGAGCACTGCTTCGGCTTTGTTTTTCTCTTGCTGTGCTGATGTCATTAGATAGGATAAAGAGTTTTTTTGTGTTCCCAGAGGAGCAGCAGTTAGCAAGAAAATGCAGCTACCTAGAGGAGATAAAAAGCTTGGCATGTTTATTTGAATTTACATGTGTGTTGAAGTGACTTAAGTACACAACCCCATGCTTTTGTCCTCTTCTATCCACACTTCCTCTCTGATTCATCATTTCCACTTCATCCTTCCTTTGTCATCATAGTCTGATCCTTGGTCTCTAGTTGCTCATGATTTCATTTCCCCCCTGCTCTTTTCCTGGCTGTTGTGTGTGTGGGTGTATTTGTGTGTGTCTTCATTTGTGAGGTTGTTGTATCTACAGTGAAGCTAGCCCGGCACCTGTGTGTCAGGCTTGTCTGGAGAAAAATTATGGAAGTCCTTTCAGCGGATCAGCAAAGGCTGGACGAGGTCACTGCAAAGTTGTGACCTTTGGGGGCGTGACTGAGATCCAGCAGCCAATAGACACAGTCACATCAAATGAAGGGGAGGAGACGGAGTTGCTAAGACGACTCCTTTCCAAGGCAACTGTAGCCATGCCTACCATTGGCCTGGGCTCCCAGCTTTCAGAGCGGGAACGCAGGTATGGATGAGGCCAAATACAAGACAACTTAGGCTACAGTGGCTACAATCCAAAGTCAGTTGCATTATTATGGACTGCATTAAGGAATAAATAGGTCCTTTTCTGCTGCATTACTTGCATTAATTGCTTGCCAGTGTCATTTTGGGAAATGTCATACTTTTCAAGCCTATTTGAATTAGTAAATGAGGTAGTTTGGATGCGCCTCTCTGCATTGTACTTATTTGCTTGTAGTTTTATTGAGAAACGAAGGTATACACACACAGACACAAACACAGACACATGCATATGTACTTTGCTGTGATAAGCTATATAGATGACCAATACCAGATGTTTGAAGAAAATACTGCACATTGACATTTAAGAGTTAAAAAAATCTAATAACAGTATATCATTTTCATAAGGATCTCTTTATTTATATATTTTTTTAAACTGTAGGACATTTTTCACATGAAAAACATAAACTTGTCTTTGTAATAGAGACACTATGTAGAAACTACCTCAGGCATTTCTTTGGCATTTCTGTACTGCAATGTCTTTTTACTTATCGACCAACATACATGCCGATACTAACATATATGTGATAAGCTAATATTGGCCAAAATATCAGTCAGTTTATGAGCCCATCTCTAACAAGCTATAGTAAATGTACAAATCATGTACCACTGTTATGTATTAATTTAAATGTTTTTCCACTAAAATTATATACAGTGTGTTTACCTCTTACTTTTGCTCTTTGGCGTGCACAAATTTTACCTTAAAATTGTGACATATGCACATTTCACATTTTTAGTGAAGTGTTTACATATTTTCGTAATTTGTATCCCTTACATTCCTGCTTTGTAATGCTTTTTTCACACAAGCGTAACCATAGGAGCATGCCCCATTGCATTTCACATATTGCTTGTGTATGTGAAAAATAAGCCAGTGAATCCTTGAACCCTTCTAATATATGTTTTTGGATATTTTTTTTAAAGTGAACTTGTGTCTCAGGTTTGTTTGGGGGTTTTTTTGTTTTGCTTTTTAGTAGACTTTCATCACTTTTGCATGTTTTCTTTTCTAACACTACAGACTGAAAAATATGTATTCTGAACTCAGAGTGACCATACCTGGGCTGCCTTTCTGCATGTACATGCTTGGATTTTTGAACAGTTGCAAGTTTGGATGTAGATTATCCATCTTTGCTGCTGCAGTTAGAGCTTTATGCGATGCTCTCACAGCCAGGTTGATGAAGCTGTCCTCAGTCAAACTACCCCTCCTTCTGCTCACCCCCCACCCTGGAACCCCAATGCTGCTCCAACTCCTGCTGAGCTGGATGCTCGTCTGGCTGAGTACCAAAGGAGAACAGAGGAAGAGGATGAGGAGGAACAGGAGAGAATCCCAGATCTTGAGAAAGATGATATGATGGCAAGGAGGACAGGAGTTTTCCATAAACAAAACACCGCTGCAGTGACTTACAACCGTTTCCTGCCACTGCCTTGCTCCAAATCCTGCACACAAGGGGAGGACACCACTGAAGCTGCTCCACGGAACAAAAAGGAAGTGCAGACAGACAGAGGCAAGAAGCTGAACGTCAGGTGGGCTGAGATTTGTGTTGGACTGTGTCTAACAGTTTGCAGAGGGCACTAACAAGCTTGATGTGGTTTGTATCCTCCAACTTGATGTTTAGTTATATCAATTATAGAAGTTTCTCTCATAGAGTGGAGCAACCGCAACCCAAAGTTCACATGGAAACACCTCAGCTGCAGCCTGACACAATGGTGATCCGATCAGAGTCTCACAGCGAGCGCGAATATGACGATGACGAGGATGAATATGATGAAAATGAGCCTGTGCCTGACCTGGAGAAGGACGATATGATGGCACGAAGAACTGGATTGTTCCAAAAACCAGCTGCAACCAGAACAAATCCGTTTTTTAACCAGTTCCTGCCTGTACCCGGATCTGTCAAATATAACGTCAGCCCAGTGTCTGCAATGAAGCAGCTACGCAACAGACCTAAGCTCACAGAGAAGATGGCTAGTGAAAGGTATTTACTGTGTCTGAATGATGAAAAGATTGTGGTGTTGGTCAACTGCTGCAGCTAACAAAGCATATTTTACTGGCAAAGATGAAGGTTTAATCTTGTTTGCAAGTTTTATGGCCTAACATTAATAATTCCCTGTGGATGATTTAGAGTTGATCCTGACTTAATGGTATCGTTGTTTTGGTTCCAGCATGTTTGAGCGCCTGCAGCTGCATGTCTGATGTGGTTTCATTCGTATTATTTGTATATCAAAGGACTGGTGGATTTGATTTGTTGTTGTGGTCAGATTCTTGCAGCTCTGTTTCTCACATGGCTTGGCCCAGTTTGAGCTTGGTCTGGACTCATCTGGCCTTTTCTTTTGCTGTTGAGGTCTAACTTTGGCTTTTGTTTTGCATCACTTTGATTGTTCAGTTTTAGCTGAGTATGGAACGATCAGCTGTTATCTTTGTATTTTAAGTGCAAATCACTGCTGAATCACAATCACTAGGAAGACTGAAAACTGTTGCTGGAATGGTTCACCTAAATCACAGAAAGAAATAATCATAAATAATCATAAACAGGATTATAATTACCTAATAATTGCCCAGTAAGTTTGTGGAAAGAACCACGTAATATGATTCTAATTATAGGGACAATAAACAGAACTGCTCTGCTTGTTATTCATTTATTACTGGACTCTTTAGTCTCCACATATGTTAACCTGCCTGAAGACATATTCCATGTTTAGTGAATAAAATACTCTAGGTTACAGTGTAACAACGGAACACTGAACACAGTTTTTTTATTATGTATTTAGGTAGTACCACTTACTACCTAAATTCCAGGACTTAGAAATTCCTATAAAATTAACTGAAATTTTTTTTAATATATATATATATATTTGAGTTTACCTTAAATGTAATCTAGCCACATAGATAGATTTGGTTTTATTTTCATAGATTTTGAGATACATATCTTTTAAGAATTAGCCCAAGAATCGAGTAAACAGACAATTAGTCAATTAATTGGTTTGTTGATCAGCAGAAAATTATTAAGAATAATATAATCATTTAAAACATTATACTTCCATAAGGTGGAGGGACTTGCAAGTGACATATTAAAGAATGATTTCCTTTACTCTAAACAGTCCACATAACTTGCTGATGGTATTTTACAAAGGGACCATTTCTTAAGTAAAAATCAGTTGATTCTGACATCACCTACTGGGATGTGGTCAGTTACAGTCTTCTGATGTCTGTGATTCTGTCTTGATTTACCCTTTAGTCTATGTTTCTTGGTAATCTTGGCCTTGTCACTGGATTTTAGCAGCATTGTTACCATAGCAGCAGAACCTCAGGCCCCGCCCCCCAGATCCCCAACCAGCCCCGAGTGTGCAGCGCTGAGGGAGAGGCAGGAGGAGGAGGAAGATGGAAAGCAAGAGGGACACATGACAGTCCCCAGCACCTCTGTCAGAGATGTGACTGAACCCCTCTCTTCTCCATCACTCACCCCTCCACCCAGTCCTGCTGCTGTCCAGATGTGTAAAGTGGAGGCAGAGCTGGAAAAGCAGAGTGTGGAGGAGAAAGTTGAGGAAAGAGAGGAAGAGAGAAAAAGGGATGTGAATGAGCAACCACGAAAGAAACCATTCTGGCTGGAGGACAATGATCTACCTCCCATGATGTGAGATGCCTGTCGAAGCTTTTTGCATATGTCCTTCTTCAGTCAGTCTTTATTTCACATATTTACTAGATCTGTGAATGGAAGTGAACCAGAGCCAAACAAATACTATCTACTAGTGTTTTTGCTGCAATGATGGAAAGTGTTTAACTGAAGTCTTCCTTTGAGATGTGACTATAGAACTCCTACAAAACTCCATGCTGCCCTTTCCCTCACCTGCTCTTCCTTCCCTCTCATTCATTTTATTCTGTTACTGTTTTAGGATGAGCCGGCGAGTTGCTTTTATGTCTGAGGACACAGAGTAAGTCTTTCAGCTTGAACCTGGAAGAGCTTCTGCATGATAACCACATATACACGCTGTGCATGTTAGATTTCAAGAGTACAGTCCAAAATATATGAATGTATGACACAATAACATTGTCGTTATTACTTGATACTAACATTCAGCTTTATTTTGCTTTATATAGTATATTTAATGTAATTCTGTCAGTGGTGGAAGTTAAAAGTAGAGTCAAATGGAAATACTCTAGAAAAATGGAGGTACTTCAAAATTGTACATTCACTGTACATGTAGCAGAGTAAATGTACTTAGTTACTTTCCACCACTGAAGTTTATGTGATTTTTTTTGCTTGCTTGTTTCAATTTTTTAAAATACATACACTAATATAAACTACTCAGCTAACACACTTATTACTTGTTATTAAGTTGAATGACTATGTTTGGTTTGCCGGTTATAGTTTATTGATTTGCTCGGCTGCTTGTTTAATTGCTTTGTGATTAGTTTTTGTTCCTGTGTGGAGGTGTGGGGCAACACATACACAACTAATATAAATCCACCATATACAGAAACTAACATAAATAATGATAATGTAATTTTTCTGTATGTTGATTTAAGTGGATTGATAATGGTTGTGTGTGCCTTGCTGTGTGTCCATCACTGACTGTGTCATCTATGTATTTCGAGAAGGGGGCAGATTATTTTTTTCCTTTTCAATTGTTGAATGTGTGTTATTTTTTTAGATTGCAGTGTGCATCTTGTGTGAAATTGTGTGCTATAAGTAAACAATGAATGAAATAGATGGAAATATTTTCTGCCAGGTTGGACAGGTTGGAGTGAGCATGTGGGTCAAGTGATTAAGTCATTTATGCAAGATGATCTTGTCTCTTTCCTGTGTAGGAGTGTGAGTATGAGTGACATGCTTAACGAGGAAGAGGTGGAACACTTACCACCACTGAGCCAGTCACGATACGAGCACATGCACGAACAGTACAACAGCTTTCGGGAAGAGGAGGACCACTGGCAAGATGTAAGAATCACATAACATTAAAATAGAGAAAGATAGCTGTATCCACTTAAATAACAGAGCGGAAAATATTTTGTGCACAAGCATTTTCAAGTAACAGCAATATCCTGCATTAACTCTGCCCTCGTTCGACACTGTGAACCTGTGACAGGACTTGGCTCGCTGGAAGAATCGCCGCCGCAGCGCGTCACAGGAGCTGATCAAGAAAGAGGAAGAGAGGAAGAGGATAGAGAAAAGGATGAAGGAGGAGGGAAGTGAAAGCAACAAGAGGAAAAGCATTAAGACCTACAAAGAGATCGTGGAGGAGAAGTAAGGATTTTACTGAGGCACTTTTTAGTGTTGCACATAGCCCTTAAATGAGACAAATTTATTTGAAGTAGGTCCAATATAAACTTTGATCTCCCCGAATAAATTAACATACAATATCAAATACACCAACTAGACACCAAATGCTGTGTTTCTCTGCTTGGTCCTCCTCATAGAGAGCGCAGAGAGGCAGAGTTGTGTGAAGCCTACAAGAACGCAGCGACTCCAGAAGAGGCAGCCATGGTTTTACACCGTTACGCTCTCCGCTTCACCATCAGCGATGCAACACTGGACAGCCTTAAACTGCCCAGATCCACCTCAAAACCCAAAACAGACCTAAATCTGGTGGACAAAGAGCACAAACCCTCATCACCTATTAATCATTCTGAAACTTCAGAACCTTTGCGGAAGCCAGCACCAGCTGTTACAACAGAACTGGGGCACACAAAACCTGAAGACATGGAGACAGATATAACAGCTGAACAAGAGACATCAGTGTCTGTCTCCAGGAGCTCCCCAATACCTAATAGTCCCCTCCCTACGGTCACAAACTCAGAAAATATACCACCTCAGTCATCAGAACTTAATAAATCTCAAGCCAAACCAACAGAGTCTCCAGCCACACATCAGAAACAAGAGATTACAGGAGATGCACAGTCTCAGACCAGGCACACACTGCGGCCTCACACCACACAGCCAGTATACACACTCCCCTCCCCTCCATCTGTACCCTCCAGACCTATCCCCCTCCTGGCAGCCAAGCCCTACTGCCAGCCTAGGAGCACACTGTCTGGACACAAACCTGTCAAGGTGAGGGCACGGTATCAGTCAGTCATACCAGTCAGCATCATCTGATACTTGATATATGTATACTTCTATACTTGCATATAGTTGTTTCAAGTTTGTGGATATATAAATTTCATCTTGGACCCTGAAGTTTTTCAACATGAGCTGCTTGATACCTTAAACATCCACTGATCTAGGCAAGTTTAAAATATCTTCAAATTGCATATAGACACGTAAAATGGAATTCATGGGTTTGTGTGACTCTCACTGAGAAAGAAAAATAGAGGAGTAAACTTTCTAGGATCAAACAGTCTTTGCAATCCTGATCTTTGTTTATGTGTCCCACTCAGATGGATGGGTTGGTGCGAGTGAATGGAGAGGCAGCAGGGGATTTATCTGTTTCAACTACACCTGCCTCCCCTCAGCACTCGCCACAGGAGATTAAAGACGTCACCTCCAAACAGCCGGAGAAAGATGCCACCTCCAAACAGACAGAGAAAGACGCCACCTCCAAACAGACAGAGAAAGACGCCACCTCCAAACAGACAGAGAAAGACGCCACGTCCAAACAGACAGAGAAAGACGGCACCTCCAAACAGCCAGAGAAAGACGGCACGTCCAAACAGACAGAGAAAGACGGCACCTCCAAACAGCCAGAGAAAGACGCCACGTCCAAACAGACAGAGAAAGACGGCACGTCCAAACAGACAGAGAAAGACGCCACCTCCAAACAGCCAGAGAAAGACGCCACCTCCAAACAGACAGAGAAAGACGCCACGTCCAAACAGACAGAGAAAGACGGCACCTCCAAACAGCCAGAGAAAGACGCCACGTCCAAACAGACAGAGAAAGACGGCACCTCCAAACAGACAGAGAAAGACGCCACGTACAAACAGACAGAGAAAAACGTCACCTCCAAACAGACAGAGAAAGAGGTCATCTCCAAACAGACAGAGAAAGAGGTCATCTCCAAACAGACAGAGAAAGAGGTCATCTCCAAACAGACCAAGGAAGACGTCACCTCCAAACAGCCGGAGAAAGACGTCACCTCCAAACACACAGAGAAAGACGTCATCTCCAAACAGACAGAAAAACATGTTCCCCCTGAGGAGACAACAGAGCAGCCGCCATCTCCGCAGACAGAGAATTCAACCACCTCTTCAGGCTCTGCCATTAGCTCTTTGATTGGAGGTCGAAACTGTATCATCACAACAACTATTGTCACAGAGCTCACGCAGACTCTCGTGGAGCCTCATCACCTGGATACTGAAAGCAATGGACAGGTAATACTACAGTGACGTGTTAAAGGATGATACCTGTGTTTGTAGTGGTTTAACCCATTTACTACAAATTGTACAGGATTCACATTCCTAGTGATTATTGTCAAAAGGACACCATTGGTTTTTTAGATTGTTGAATACGCTTTCTGCCTTCCAGGCTGACACTTGTTCCAGTTCTGATCTGTGCACTATAAAATCCACTTGCAGAAGTCTCAGTTTAGCCTGAGAGAGGTGATCCGTCACAGTGGTAATTCTGTTGTGTTGTTTCTTTTCGCATGGAAATACAGATGAAAGTGGAATTGGTTCTCATGAATTTTCCGTCCTGAAACATTCAGGTGTTTACGGAAATCTCTGACACCTGAGACATGAGAATCAGCTGTCGATTCATTCTATTCATGTGCTGTGTTGGAGGAAAATTAAATCCTGGAGGCAAACCATGCATGGTCATTAGTAAAACGATACTGTGAATTTAGTTACTTCTTGCATTAAAAGTTTACAGTTCAGCAGCAGACTCTGGTCTTGGAAACACACGAATACTCTCCCCCCCAAAAATTCTTCATCTACATTACCACAAAGCCAAAATACAAACTGAAAATTGACAGAATAAAATATACTTAAAGTAATGTCCCTATTGGGAAATTTGCTTTGTGCTCATGGTTCTTCTAAAAACAATAAGTGCAATAGGGAATTCACAGACATAAAACATTGCACAAAGCAATAAAAAAAAAAAACAATTAAAAAATAGTTACACAAGTACAGTCGGTTCTAAACACAACCATGCAGGGCAATTGCACAAATACTAGGCCAGCTCCCTTAGATTAAAATACCAAATAAATACAAAAGAATATTTCACTGCAGTTCATTCTACGTTGGGGAACTGTGGGTAGAAATTATAACTCACAGTGGAGATACATGAGCCTGAGCTGAAACTCTTTTCAGTTGTTCACTGTGAGAGATGGCCTATGTAAAGCAGGTTATGAGTCTCTTCGGGTTTATTTTAATATTGCATTTACATGAACTGAAACAAGGGACTGCCTGGAGGGTAAGGAAAAACACTGAAGAGTCAGAAAGCTTATCTATGTTTTAAGAGAATTTTGAACAGATATTTAAGTATTATGTAATTTTCACTAAATGTGGTGCAACATCCAAAAATACCAGAATGGTCTAATAAATATTTTGGAAAATATATAAACAGAAGCAGGACAAACACAGATCCATTCCCAGTTAGCTGGCTTCCAGTAAATGTTTTATTAATTCAGTCTAATATTTAACTTTCAGGTCAATGGTACCATGGGACTGTTTGGGATGCCAGCGCAGGAAAAAAAGGCTCAGACTCAGTCAGCTACATCACCCAACAGCATGCAGGAGTATTCTCCCACTGTCACAGGTAAAACTCCTTTTGAATAGCTAATAATTTAAAGAACTATAATTTATACATTCACAGAATATTAATTATTTAATTATTAAAATATACATTTCACAGAACTCTCATATATAGCATACTGTTTCCCTACAGATGTCTGTACCATTTCTTTTAGCAGTTGTGCATTTTATTTTGTGTCTTTCTCTTCCTGTTCCACAGAGGGCCTTGAGGAGAGCAGTGTGACTGTGAGTATCTTAATATAAATAAAACAGTTCCAACTTGTTTTATTTTCTGTTTCTCCTTCATTCCTATATTTGACCCTGTCCTGACCCTTTGTCTCCAGTGGTCACTGTAGTTGCTGTAGTCAGATTTGTCCTCTCACCTTTCCTCTCTTTCTGTCCTTTTGGTCCGTAAACTTGTATGTGTGTGTGTGTGTGTGTGTGTGTGTGTACCTGTTGGTTGGGTCTGGGTAGATTGAGACCCCCATGTTGAACTTGGCTAAACGTGTTAATCACTGGGTCTGGGACCCCAATGAAGAGCGCAAACGCCTGGAAAGGTGGCAACAGGAGCAGGAGCGCCTCCTACAGGTACACTGGTGGGGTTGCGTGTAGGTGCATGGCTCCCAGAATGTTTTGCAGAAAACTGAAGACACTGGCTCTTCTGGATGTTTGTATACATCTACATCTGTTTATGTGTTTGTTATATGTGTGTGTGTTTTGTGAGTACAGTATTTAACATGTACAGTGTTTCTCTGCAGGAGCAATATCAGAAAGAACAGGAGAAGCTGAAGAAGGAGTGGGAAAAGGCACAGCTAGAGGTGGAGGAGGAGGAGCGAAAACACAATGAAGAGGTAGAAACACACAGACTGGCACAAAAAAAAAAAAAATACTGTCTCCCTGGCTTTGTGTGGTTTATATCTAACTCTTTGTACACTTATTTTGTCTGCACTTTTTCTAGGAGAGACGGATTCTGGAGGAGACTGTAACTCCCCTCAATCCCACCGGCTTGTTGAACCAGCAGTTAGGCCAGACAGAGATGACTTCATCTGTTCCCCTGCAGCAAAACGGCCAAAGAATCTCCGCAGGGAACGAGGATCAGCATGCATCGAAACTGCATTTTTTCCAGGGTGAGATTAATGCAGAAATCCACACAGATGTGCAGGAAGTCTCCAGAAGTGTTTGTGCACAGCTCAGTTTCTCAAAGTTCAACCATGTCTTCCAAAGAGTTTCTGTGATGAAGTTTTATTTCATGATGTACTTTTGTAGATTCTCCATGTGATGCTGAACCTTCAAAAAAACAGGAACTGTGGAAGACAGCCTCCTTAGACCGCAACCCTCAGCTAAACCAGGCACATGTTGTTAAAAGGTATGCCTTGTGTGTATTTATGTGTACATGATACTGATTGTATCCAAAGTTGTTTTTTGTTGTTGCGTTTGTGTTGTTATTATTTCACATACTGGTAACACTTTGAGCTGAAAAGGAACTGTCCTGCTTTGAGTGAGGCTGATCAGATAAATTGGTCTGTAATACCCTTTCTACTGTATGTAACTGGGTTCCAACTGATTTGGTCCCATATAAATTATTATTCATTAACTGATGATCCATTAAGCTTTAACTAACATAAAACAGTGACTTGGTCAGTGGTGAGCAACAGGAGTTCATGATAAAGCCTGCATTAGTTCAGCATTAAATCATGTGGTATCCATTATTTATGCATGGCCAAAGCATGTGGTTTGTACCTGCAGTCAGCCATGTTTTCTTATTGGGTTGAATTGAATGCCAAGATTTTAATGGCTGGAAGCACTTCATGAATGTAACTTATGTCCATGTGGCAATCATTTGAAAAGTGGATTATTCTACTATACAGATGACAAAAATGTGCTCATTATTTCTGAGCCCCTCTTTCATGCTGAAAATGTTCACTTGTTAAGCAGCTTTTCATTTTTTACATAAGAGTTGAAAAATACACCTTTTATTCACTTCCCCCTCCTCTTCTTATGTATATACAGTTGTCATCTGATTTCACCGTAACATGTTCCAAACATGTTACAGATGTTTTGGTATGTAAGGTATGTAAGGTCTCCATTGTGTATCTTGTTTTTTGACCACAGGTCTGGATCACATGATGCTGTAACAGGCAAGCAGCAGTCCTCCCTATCATCACCACAGCCTCCTTCACCCAGCAGGTAATGGCGCATATACATGTAAAGAATAACACATTTTTAAAATTTTTTAAAAAGGCTACCCTGTTTGAAGAAATCGCTAAGACTTAAATGTGGTGAATTAGGACTGGTATCGGAATTAAAGTCAATTTTCATTGCTGTGTCTGTGTGTAGGTGTGTTAGTGGGAAGAGACTATGCTCTGGTTGTTCTCAACCTCTGGGAAAAGGAGCTGCCATGATCATCGACACACTGGGACTGTTTTTCCACATACAGTGTTTCAAGGTACTTAATTATTCAAGTACAGACATGCACACTAATTAGGAAAATCAGTATTTCATTTAACTTTATACACGACCAGCATCTGGCTTCTATGAAAAGGTTTTACAAACACACGTCTGTGTTTGTATGACATAGTTATCCATATGAAAGGTTGTCTAAAACACTCCTGTTTATGATTAATGTTAGTTGTTCGTTGTATTTCTCTCCTCAGTGTGGAGTGTGTGATGGGCAGCTGGGTGACGCCACCGCGGGGACTGATGTAAGGATTCGTAATGGACTGCTGAGCTGTCATGAGTGCTATATTGCATCTCGGGGTGAGAACACACAGACACACACACACACACACATAAAGACACAATTAGATACACAAATCTCTAAAAAAAAAAAAAAAAGAGGGGCTGATGCTCATATCATGCTTTGGCCAGTAGAACTGAGAAACAGGCATTAAATTCTTTTCTATGTGGTATTAGAAATGTCTTAAAAAGTCCTAAATTTAACTTGATGAACACAGCGGAAACCCTGATTTGAAGAGAACTTGTAGCTCTGGCTATTTTCACATCTGCAGCATTTGGACCTGCCTTTGCAATCATCATAAATAATCACTAAACCAGCTGATTTTTGCTTTGTTGGTCTGAAAGACTAGATTAAAACACATCTTTTCACCCAACTATGTAGTATGTATTGTATTGATAAAATAACTTGGGATAAGTAGCTCGTTACACAATAATAAGTATATGTCATGGTAAACTGGACCTTGTGTAATAGTGCAGTTAACCAAATGATGAGCCACTGTGACTCAGAAATATTATATCAGCACATAATAAAACACAAACACCAACACACTGAACATTCACCATGACTATTACATCAGTAGGATGACGATCTGACCTGCTGTAGAATAAAGTCTGTCACTTGTTCAATAAGAAATGAGAGCAAACTGTTAGATATAGTATAGACGTTAATACATTGTCGTGTGTGTGCGTGCAGGCAGGGGACAGCCCACCACGCTATGATGACCTGCATTAAAACTGGAACTCCACCATCACCATGACAGTCTGCAATTGGGCGGAGAACGATTTTAGACCCTTGACTCACTTTCTGAAACACTCTTGGAATGTCTTCGAAACTTCTGAATCATCTTTTTATTTTTTCCTGAAATGCTCAAACAGCTTTATGGATGTGTCTGAGAGCAGAACTGGACTGACGTGTGGACTAAATGACACAAAATCACATGCACATACAGCACATTGTGTGCTTCTTAACTGTACACATGTATACACTTCTTTATATTGTGTGTAGCATGGACATAATTAAGAAATGAGTGTGTTTAGGCCTTTGCATATCCATACTTAGCACAGTCAAGACACTAAAATAAGGATCTGTCTTGTCACGAGCTGAACATGTTACGCAACAAGCTAAAAACTACTGTCTTTAACACAAAACAGCTTCAAAATCTTGACTCATTAACCCCTGCTTCTGCACTGACCATGTGACTCCACTCTCTGAGTGTGTTGGGAACTGGTTTGGGTTGGATAACCTGAAGTAGCTTGACCATTCTAATGCCTTACTCGTCATACTTTCTGTGATTTATTTTGGGTTTTGTGTTTACAGTTTTGCATGAAAGAAGAACATATATAAGTTATTGTGAGTATTGCTCAGATGGATTGTGTGAGTTTGACGTAGGTTGTTATCTTCTCAGTGGTTGAACTTTAACTTTCCTCTTGTATCCTGTACATCACATTGAATTTTTGGGAGTCTGGATAACGTACACAAGTTTTTTCTTTCTAATCCATTTTACAGAAATGAGAATGCATCATGTTAAGTAATAATACTTGTTCTTTGGATTTTAAATATTTTCCATTTAGGATGTTTTACCCACTGTTTATTCTCATTGACTGCATCTGAATCAGTGCCTTATGTAATGAATGCGAGGGCTAGAGTACTTCATGCGCGGGAGTATTTCACACTCACACAGACCTCTGGGTCTTGGCACATTGTGTGTGTGTGTGTGTTTTATGAGTATGTGTGTGTGCAAGCATGTATGAAATCATACATACTTGGTATGTATGCAGTGTGCGATTTGACTTGAAGCACAGTTCCATACCAGCAAAAAAAAAAATGTATTGTTAAATTGTTAAATGGATCAGCCACTGCTAATCACCCTCTGTTCTCTTCTGCCTTTTCCCATGAGCTAAACCAATGACACAGTTATTTGCTGCTTCCCTGTTAATTACACCCTTATATTATATAAGTTCACAATGTTCTAAAATCTCCCCTCGTCTGCCTCGATCACAAGTGTTGCCTCCCCAGAGTCTGAGCTGAAGTCCTCTCTGTGTTATTGCCTCTATCTGGACACCTGACAGCGTCTTCATCACTCAGAGGAATAGAGCGCCTAGTTCATTGTCTTTTATAGCAAGTGTATGTTTATCAATAAAATATTTTAAATGGGATGCTGTTTGTTGTTTTTCCCTTTGAGTTTCCTTTACTTAATATGAACCTAAAGTCTGCAGTTAAAGTGATGAATACATTATGACTTTACAGGATAAAATGCATGGATCAACCTATAAAAGGTGGCAGTAGATACTTCAGTAAAAGTATCAATACCACAATGTAAAAATACTCAATACAAGTAAAAGTCATGCATTCAAAATCGTTCTTTAGTAAAAGCACAGACGTTTTATATACAAAATCTTCTTAAAGTGTTAAAGGTAAAAGTGCTCATCACGCAGCACAGTGGCTGTGTCAGTGCTATACCAATATATAAGGACATATTTACTGATGCATTGATGTTAAAACCGCTAAAACCAAGATTGTATCTGGTGGTATCTCTTATATCTTGTTCTCTGTTTATTGCAAGACTGTTGTACAAGGTTGCACGACATTGCAGGAGTGTTTCTATTTTTTCTGTTCTATGATGTTGTAACGCAGCTCTGCCGGAACCATTGTGTCAGGAACTATCAGAGAACGGGACCAGAAAATAGGGGAACCGGAAGTTTATAGATATTCGCGTGCTGCCCGCCCCTTTTACAGATAGCATGTAAGCTGATAAGTGTTGTAGTGTTGTTTCTTATTTTTCCTCAAAACGTCGAAATATCAAAATAAAATGGACTCGAAGGAACGCTCGCTATATCCAGTATGTACAGGTCATTTAACGGTAACTGGTTGCCATGTCAACGGTTAGATTGATCGGTAGTTAGCCCGGGAGCTAGTTAGAGCTGACAGCCAAAAAAACAGCTAAGTATAAATCTAAGCAAGACTATCAACAGTTTTATATTTCCTGGTGATTAGATTTTCTGTTGTGTCAGATAAATAGATCATTAGCCGTAACCAGCTGTAGCAGAAACTGTACTAAAACATGCATTTGTGGTCAGTTATCTCGTGGTTTCTCAGTTGTTTCCCTGTTTTGGTTCAGCTTTTACTGAAGGTTGTTGAAGTGCAGACTGTAGATTAAACACAACAAGCAGTTTCTCTTTTTCTTTCGATTTTACTCAGCCGTTTCTATGCGGAATGAGCCATTAGACATTACTGGGAAATTATTCAACAAAATGCTTTGATCGAGATTTTAAAAGATATTTCGTATTGACTGCATTTATGTCTGAGCAGGAACAAATATTGCACAACTTGAGCTGCAACATGTAGTTGATCAAAAATAATTAAATAAATAAAAATCAGCAGCTATTTTCATCACTGGGGTTGTTTTTCCAGCAGAAATTCCAAACTTTTCCTGGTTTCTGCTACCCAATAAAGTGGAGTGTATATTTATATACACAAATATACAGGGCATGTAGGTTCTACAAGAGATATGTATAATAAGCTGGCAAATTTTTGCATTTAAATAAACTAATTAATTGTGAGTGAACTGCAACCATCAGTTGTCAGTATTTGAAGACAGCCTTCTGTTTAAGTAATATATAGTAATATGGTGTTCATTTCAGCAGGCAGGCGCCTCAGTAGATATGACACGGAGTATGGAAGAAGATTCTTTGGTGGATGCACCTCTGATCTCCACCGACGCACTCCATTCTGCCATCAGGAGAGAGTTTCAGACTGTACCGACATACTGCCATGCCGGTCTGCTGTCTCTAGTGCATGTATGATATGCACTCACACGCACACACATGTTGTGTTTACACACACTGTAGTGATGAGACTAACCAAAAACAAAACCAGGAATAACAGTTGAATTTGGACATAAACTGCTAAAAGCACAATACACTGTTTAAATAGAATTGAAAATTGTATTGTGAGACATTTGAAGACATCACCTCGCACTCGGGAAAACTGTAATGGGCCTTTTTTAAATTTCTGACAATTTATACATAACAACCAATTGATTAATTAAGAAAATTGGCAGATTAATAATGAAAGTAATTGTTAGTTGCAGCCCTAGAGGAATTGTATATTCAAATTTTAATTTCATCCTTTTGAGGGGATGATCTTACTGATGCAGCCCATGTAAAAGCATTTGTCTAATACAATATGACTAATACCAGATCTCTTCTTCATTTCAGGTTGTGTACGTGGTGTTGTCTGTGTGTGTGGCAGTGCTGTGTGTGTTGAAATACGGTCAGGTGGACATGTGTGCGAGTGTTTTAGGCAATGTGCCAGGTGACAGTGTCATTGTGTTCGGGAAGGTGTGTTTGTGGGTGCTGGTGCTGGTGTTCACTCAGTGTGTCCGCCACCATCACAGTCGAGCCAGAAGGAGAGGATACCTGCGATTCTACAGACAGACACAAAGACTGAACCACCTGCCACTCATCATTCATTCTGCTGGTACAGCTGCACATGGTGTCCATTTACTGTTCATGTAGAAGTCTGTTTTCTCCACAAGGTGGCAGTAATACTAAAGGGAAAACTTGTGGGGTTTGTTTTGCAGGGAATGTTTTGTTCTTAGTTGTTCTGGCTGCAGGAATATCAGCAGATGTGCACATCTACATGCTGCTCAGCATCCTGGGGTTGGAGCTCCTGGTGGCAGTGCCATGCCTGCTCTACTACACAGGTAAACTGATCTCATCTCTGTTGAGTAATGTCACTCTGTGCGTCCTAGTCTTTGCAGCCGACCATAAACCCCTTGTTCCCACCCCAGCAAACCACACACCCACCTACCCATGTATGCATGCATCCACATACCCATCTTTTTTCCCTGCTCCATCCAGCCAATCAATATATTAAGGTTTTGTGCTGTGTTTGGAGAAAACAGCACATTTGACGATGTCACTGTGGGCTTTGGGAAATGGGATGGACATGTGTCACCTTTTGCTGAGACATTTTGTTGACCAACAACTAATCAGTAAATCAAGAAAATAAGCAACAGGTCAGTTGGTGATTAAAAAAAATACAGCAATATGAAAAAAGAACAGTAATAATGAAATTAACTACAATACAAATGTAAATAAACAACAACTGTGGTAGTAATATCAGCAGTGATATATGGCGAGACACATCCTGCAGATTACTTTACACACACACACACACACTACCCCCACTCTCAATCTGAGCACATTCGCATCACAATACCTGCCCTGCCCTTTTCAGACCCGACAGCATGACAATCAGCCATTCAGCTCTCTGTCCTCCCTCCCTCCCTCCCTCCCTCTCCTCCTCTCTCTGTTGATCTGCTGATTTTTTATTTTTTGCTGATACAAACACTGTGCTAACTCTGCTGGATGATACTCATACTTACAGCCTGTTGTCTTTTTTTTTTTCGGACCTAGAGCTTGATAACCAAGTGGTTTTTAACTCCATATTGTCCAAAGTTTTGGGGGCTTTGTTGAAATGACCATGAGCTCCCAAAACATACTGTAAGTCTTCACTTAATTTGCTGTGAAAAAGTCACAGCATTTGAGAAAATAAATAATATTTAATAGTATTTGGACAACCCTCCCAAATACGAGGGTAGGTTTATCAAATTTATCCAGAAACCTTTGTAGAAATGCATTTTAATTTGGGATTAACTGAAAAATGTCTGACAAAACGCTCACCTAGTGTGAGGAAATTATAAACAGAAATAAGTAAGCAGCATTTATGGATTAAGTTCATGAGTGAGGTGCTATTTTCCTGCTGGCTCTCATATTTCTGAATTCTGAGCCTAGACCAGCACAAATAAAAAGCACAGAAACACTGGAAAGTATAATTAAATACTCAGGTTGAGTCATTTGTAATTACCCTCAGTGTTATCTCTGCACATATTTCAGATAAAACAGGTGACAGCTCACATGCTGAGAAGTTGGTCAGGCTCCTTTTTGTCATGATATCATCCATTAAGACTGGCCAAATTAGGAGTCACTGCTGAGTTACAATGGTTTTCACAGAACATTCCCTGATTTGATTCAGCTTGATGAGATCTTCTATAATTTTAGTTAAGTCTAATTTTTAAATCACATCTCTCCACAACATTTTTGTAATCAGCCCTTCATCAGCTACTTTTTTCATCTTGCTGGTGTAAACCTTTACTTTAACTCCATATTTAGTTTTAATACACCAGAATGTAGCTGTAAGCAAATCTAAGGACATGTACAGTATTTGGAAAGTTTTCTCTTTGATGTCCATCACATTAGGCTTGATGTTAAGAGGAAGCCCAATTTCAGATTGGGGGCATGGAAGATCAGTATGCGTTTGAGTATAGACCAAAATCAGTCTGTCGCACTGAAAATCAGAAACACACACTAAAGCTAATTCAAAATTTTGCAAATTTTAGACTCTACTTAACTGAGGAACGGTTCTTTTACAGCTGTAGAGGCTCCACATTCCAAAGACAAATCTGACTTAGTAATTATTATATACATGTATTTTTTTTTTCATTGCAATATCAGTACACAGTACATGATGTAAACAGTAAATATTTCCCAGAATGTTTGGTGAGGGCTAATACTGTGGCCTTCCTCTCAGCTTGTAAAGGAAAACTGCTGTTAAAGATGGTCTGTCAGAGGATGTTGATATTGAAGAATGTGTATTAAAAGGAAATCCATATTAAAATTGTGTTTGGCAGCTGAAGGGCACAGATTAGAGATGGAGATACCAGAGAGCCAAGGAGAGAAGATAAGAGGCATTAGGATTTAACCTAGCCAAAGGGTAGCCCTGAGCCCACTCCACCCAAACACAAGGGGACACACACTCGCACACATTGTCCCTGTGTTTACAGTAAGGGTGATCCAGTGTGTGAGGGGGGTATCTCTGGTCACCCGTCGCATTCCTGCTCAGATCAGTGCAGTCAGGCATGACGCAAACTGAGCGACGCCTCGCAGCGCAAACCTTTTTAAACCGCAAACACAAACTCGCACACAAACAGCCCGGCTGATGCAGAGTCAAGTTGGCATCAGAGAGTTCATGAAAAGAAAAGAAAAGTAACCTCTCTTTTTAGAGGAGACAGACAGGGAGAGATATAATGCCTGCAGCCATGAAGTCCATACAGCAAGTCCTCGTTCAACTTCTCTTTGAAGTGCATGCTGGTTCTGTGTGTGTCTCTTTGAGGTTTTCTGTATGTTTCTGCCTCTCTCATTTTAACATGAATACACTGTCCTCTATAGACCTCCATGCACATCAAAGCCATGCCTTGGCCTTCAAAGGCTAAACTTAGAATACATCTCTCTCCTCTGCCTGGTCAGAACTTAGTGTAAGCACTACAGGGCACACACACAAGCTGATATCGACACTACACCCCTGTCAAACACAAACCCAGTGGACTGTTTGACATATTAAGAGTACATTCCTTCTATAGTATTGATCATAAACACCTAATTGTTGTCGTTCACACTTGTTTCATAACTGTGTGTCCATGATAGGGGTGGAGTATCTGTGCAAAATGAATATCATAAGTATCAGTATCCAGACTCCCAACTATCAAATAGTAAATATCATGTTAATCTCATTAAGTACTAGTAACAAAACCTCAACTTCAACTTCTTTAGACATGCCAGCTATAAATCACAAAGCCTCAGTCCATGCACATCACATCACCATACCAGAGCTTTGAATTGGTTTTTAAATTGTCTTTTTATTACCATGGCGTGAACTGATTGTTATGTAACTTGAAGAATGAGACCAAATCAGTCCTCTTGTGATTATTATAGAATCCTAAAGCTCATGTGAGCGTCAGGGTCGTGGTGCCAGGTATTGAGTGGTTCACACCAACAGCCCAAACAGTTCATCTAATGTCTTTTCCTGCAGTAGGAAAAGGGTAACGTGCTAAATTAATGCCAGTCAACCGTTGAATTTCTTTACAAACTGTAACTGTGGACAAATTAGTTATGAATTACTTTCTTTTTTTTGAATTTTGAAGTGCAAAGTATAGGTTCATTACTTCTACATCTACATGCTTTAGAATTTCTAAATGCGTAGTGCTTATTGAGTCACAGGTTTGTCCTTGAAGCAAGTTTTTGACTTTTTTTCCCCATGTAAACAGCTCCTACACATGAGACGGTGTCATGAGCAGGGTTTATTTTCCACTGCACTTTAGACTTGCGTACTACTTTGAACTGTATGGTGTTCACACTGTTCTATTCAAAACTGTATTGTCAGTCTCTGTGGTTGTCCATTTCCCTCCAGTTCTTTGGTTTTCAACACAGGCACCACATAGTTGTTGAGCACTGTGTGTGGTACCATTAGCTGTTAGCACCTCTGGAGCTTCACTGCTATCACGTGGAAATGTGCACCTCTGGATGGGTGATTGAAGCCTCTCAGATCTGAGCGGACCAGGTCTGAGTACTGTCTGTCCGGCCGTGTGAGTCTTTAACAGGGACGTGTGAAATGTGTCACTTCCTTTTACCCTGCTCCATCCATCCATATATCCATCCTGATATGTCTATCCATTTTTTGCCCCCTGCTGTAATAATCTGACCTCCACAGGCATCAACCTGATGTAAGGAATTCCTGAACATCCTGCCTGAGCTCATCCAAACACTTCACCCTTCTCTGTATGCGCACTGCTTCATTTTATTTGTATTTGGTACATAAACCTTTAGAAGCTATCTTGGTAAACGTATGGTTATAAACAGAGTAAACACAACCTGATTGACAGACATGCAACACTTAACATTATGTGACACAACAGCACAATGCTACATGAGTCAGTGTCACAAATTATTGTGGCATGTACTCACTATATGTTTTTTAAATTAAGAGACAAAGATAATAACAAAAAAAAACAAAGGAATGAACCTATGCAGTCTCATTTCAGAATAAATACGTGACATTTACTGTAGCATCAAGAGAAGTGAACAAGATATAGAAAAGGCCCCTTAATTAAAAAAATTCACTAGAGTTGCTTAAAAAAAATTATATGTTTTCCCTTATAAAAACAAGATAAGTTTGTTTCTGTAATGTCAGTCAGGACCACAGAAAATACTGGTACTGGTTGACGCAGCTTCATTTATGAGTTTATCGGTTCATTTATTTTCTTTCTTTCTCATTAGCTACAAAGTCAACAGTGTTAACAGTGTAAATGTAAATGTTTGAATGAAAATATAATCCTAGCCTGGGTATTGGTAGTAATCTTTGTACATGGAAACATTGGTCCATTTGTGTCCTTTTTGTAAAAAGACGTTTAACGTATGGAAATCTGGGGAAATGGTTGGATTTTTGCCATGGTGGTATTTATGGTAAATATTTGCCTCTCTGTGTCGTCGTTTTCTGCAACAAACACTCAGCAAACGCAGGCTCATCATCACTTTTTGTACTTTTACTTGCTTCTGTTCTTCTCTCCACTACACTCATTTCTCTGCCTCTCTGGAATGTCTTTCTCTCACACATACTTGCTCACTATTTCTTTATTTACACACACACAGATTCAGGGCCTCATTATGCAGGAATGCGCAGTATTTCTTTGGATTGAGTGTGAGTGTGGATGCTGAGATGCTGCACTGTAGCAAAGCAAAGATAGCGCTCTTTAGAACCTCCCTGACAATTTCCTCTGGCTAATGACACTCAGTCTTATCAATACTCAGCCAGCCCCTCCCTCTGCCCTTCCTCACACACTCAGCCTGCATCCACACACATACACACCACGGCCTTATCTCCATTCAAACAGCACCAACATTCATCCCATATTTTGGCTCTGGCTCCTCATGCTGCTACTGTATCTTCCACACTCACACCCTGCCGCTAACCCCACCCCTTGTGTAAAGGTGTATGGTTAGGGTGTGAGAATTAGAGGTTTGAGTGCAGGATGTGGCAGCCCATAAGGACTAAGTGCAGGATATAACAGCCAGTGTGTGTTTAGGAGAGGGAGAGAAAAAACCAAATGTGTGCTGTTTCCCACCCGAGTGATTACAGTTTGTAGGAAAGCTCTCACTGCTCGATAATGTCTGTCTGTCTTCATGACTGAGTGAATGAAGATGTTTTGCTTGTGTTTCCAGTCAAGGTGATGCGGTTCAACAGGGAGCGAGCTGCACCAGATGTGAGCCAAGAAGAGCATTCGCACACCTACAGTATCACCAGTCTACCAACTGAGACCGGCTTCAGGTACACTGATTTCACAGAAAGTTTTATACCTACCGCAAATGTACAAACAGGAGCCCAAACTTAACACTTTCTATTTTTTTAGGTGTACAAGCAACATCAAGCCATCTAAAATAAGTAAAATACGACAGTATAGAAGAATATAGACAATCACCACACTGTTCACCACAGACAGATGCAATGTTACAGATTCTTGTCTAAACGGGGCATTTGCTATTTCTGTGTGTCACAGAGAGGGCTCGAGTCTGGAGGAGGTGGTGGAGAAGCAGGCTGACCTGATAGAGTACCTGAAACAGCACAACACCTTACTGAGCAAGAGGCTTCTCAACCTCACCGCTCAGCACTGACCACAGCCCCGGCCTCCTCCTCCCTGCGAGCCAGCCGACACCCTCTCTGGAGAGGACAGCACTGTGGCGAAAGAGGCTGATCATTTAAACGCTCCGAGAGGAGCATCTGTGGGTTTAAAAGAAAGGACTAAAGCCATGAGAAACACTGGATGAAAGACTAAAGTAAGCAAATGCACCTGCACGCACAGACTGAGACAGAGGGGCATCTCACCTGAGATGGACAGATAACACAGGAGGAGGTGAGCTGAAAGTGGAGGACAGTTAAAGAGGAGAAGTGGGAGGAGGAGGAGAGTCATGGGTCACAGATCAGAGGTGAGGGGTTTTTATCGCTCTTTTACGACCCCCAGTGACCCGTGTATGCTGCCGCTTGTGTTACTGTGAGAGGAACAGAGGAGCCAGAATTGTTTTAGAGATCATCTGCACTAAGGAGGGACCGAAAGAGCAGGAGATACAGGAGGGAGGGGTTATCACTTATCAGGGTCAGACAAAAGAAAGATGTCAAATAAGGCTGTAAAATGTCTGTAAGTGGTATTTTTTATCTGCTTGAACACATGAAAATGTATTATTTGGTTTGGTTATTTATGTTTGTTCAGTTAGTTTGTGTATTTCTGATCAGATTCCAATAAATCTTTAATATTGTCATGTTTTGTTTCATGAATGTTTAAAGCCTTTTCTGGATGAGAATTGACCCAATGCTTCTGTGAAACACAAGTAAGTGGCTACTGTTATGTGTTTTGACAAATGTTTATCTTGTATAATGTACTGTGAGAGCTAAAAGAAAGGGCCCGAACAATAGGAACACTGCAGAGTCAGCACTAGCTGGTGTGAATGCCTTTTCCCGCCTTTCTGTGTTAAATTTCAACAGTCACGGGAATCTACGTTAACGAAATATCGAGGCCGTCATTTGAGCTCTTGGTGTTTGTTCTCCATTGTGGTTCCTTTATGCTCTGGCATCCGTAACTCCACAGGGAGCGCAGCATTTACGACTTCTTTCCCATGTGGCTTCTACCAGGAGTTATCCAGAGTACCACAGGTATCAGGATCAGTGACCTGAAGCTTTTACATTATACACATGTAAGGCTTTCTTTTTTTTTTTTTCTGCTCTTCTCTTACTTAAAATGTCCCAAATTGAAATGAAATCTGTCTTTAGAGACTCTTAACAATACCCATGAACTGTTATCCTGATGGCGTTGCCACATTTGTTTGGACATACAGCGTTACTTTGATGCACACACACACACACACAAACAGAAATAGAATCTCCACAAGTACATTCATATATTTTTTATTAAAAAGTTTAAAATGTAATTCAATAAACATTTGAAGTGCATACATGCATTATAAACACTTTTTTTTTAGGAATACTATGTGGGTGCTGTTCATCATAACTGCGGTCAGCTCTTTGGTCCATAGCTTTTCAGTGGTGTGTCTAAATCACTTCAAAATAGATGTTGTTGTGGCTCCCTCTCCCTCGTCTGTGACAGTGAAAGCAGTATTGGCTTTTAAAGGTGCTTGCAACTGGAGAAACACAGATCTTTGGCCACCAAACTGCCACACGGTAACATGTCATGGTAGATATTTTCATGCACAAACTCAAACTGTGCTGGTTGTGTGTATGGGATCAACTACATATTCATAGTTAGTCTTTGAATGGCATTTTTGTGGTGTCCCATAGTTTTTTCCTCCTCTTCCACTGTCCAAGTCTTGGTACTGGGATCCATCCATGGTGTTTGTGCCACACACTGTAGTTGCTTCATATTCATATTTTTGTCCTCAGGTCACTGTCCTTCTTGTGCTTCTACCTGTAATGGAAAAACAACATTTAGTGTCTGGCTAAGAAGAGTCCAAGGTGAGACAAAAACTGCTTAAATGCATGTAGAGGAGTCGAAATTAAAGTTGAAACTCCCCCTCTCTCTACGCACAAACTCCTCATGGCACTAAAGCCTTCCTCTTCATCGTTAGTGAGATTTATGCCTGAACCTTTGCCCCCCCCCCCACACACACACTCCTGTTCTGCGTGAATACACACCTCTGCCACTAATCACACACACCTCCTTAACTGCCACCTGCCAGCTCTGTGACCAGGTTTTCTTCCATGTATCACACAGCCCGGCTCATAACCCCTTTTTACACAGGAACACATGTATGAGTCTTACCTTAGGGGAAGGGTACTCTGGAGTGGAGAGGCAGACAGCGCCTGTGTGGACAGTGATGTCTGTGGTATTTTCTCCTTAGGTTCAGAAAATCTGAAAGAAAGAGATTGTTTTTATTAAAATATGCAGAATTTAAGTCACTAGATAAGAAGGCTATTGTACCAGAACATATTTTAATATGTATGTAGATAAGCTGGGCTGCTGGCAGACAAATTAACTGCTTGCCAATTGTTATTTTAAGTGTAAAAGTAATTTACGTAAGATTTATGTCTGCAGGTGGAGCCATGCATATCACCTGACAGGCCTAACTAATCCCAAATGGAGGATAGTATGCCCAGCCTGTATTTTGTTGCACCAAAAAAAAAGATAAAAGCAAAACCTACAGTCACCATTTACCCTGTAAGGATAATTGTGAAGCTAACAAGGCCTATCATGGGTCAACTCGTCCTCTCCTGACCATGGAAAAGCCTATTTTCATGGGTTTTATTGTTTGGATCTAATCACCAACAGCAGGACGAACCCACTCTAATAAACCGGGACACACAGACCTAACACATGATTATTTTTAAACGTCCCTAATAAATCCACTTCGACTCCCGCGGTTCACAGGCTGCCAGCCAAGCCCAGGAAGAGATAAACTGGCAGATGACTTTATGGCCCCCACCCTCTCCCCCTCCCTCTGGGTACCTCCGAAAGAAACTGTTCCCCACGCCTGAAGGTAGGGTTTTCTGTCTTTTTTTTTTTTACACATGGAACTGCTACTCCATGTCATGTTAATAAAGCTCGGGTATTTGCATGGCGTTTTAACACCGCGATTAACAAAAGCGCGCTGTAGTGCCCTCCAGCCCGGGACAAAAGGAGTCACTGGGGCCGCTGTGCGATCCCCGGCGGCGCTCCGCTCCCGTTCCCTCCCCTCTTCCTCCCTTCATCCTCTCCTCTCCATCATCACATGAACCTAATCACGACCTCAAGCCCAAAGCCTCAACCTTTTTTTTTAACAACAGCTGTTTGTCTCCGCCGCAAGGCCGAGGAGACCAGCTCGGATTTGCGCAACAAAAAAAAAAAAAGCGCACCTGCACACCACCCAGATTCTGCGTTTCCAAAAACTTTTCAAGTTAACATACATACACCACAAGTTAACGTCTTTGGCCATGAATGGGATGAAAGGGGAAACCTCTCATGTATTTTCAGCAAATAAATATATAGAAATTAATAATTAATTAGCAATTTTGTCGTGTCACATATTCAATTTGTTGGTTTTTGGTTTGTTTGGGTTTTTTGCCATGCGTGGGTTTGAAGTAAATTATAATCATTTGTTTAACCTAGGTCTGTTTCATCTGGGAGTTAAACTAGTTAACTTAGACGGAAGCTGAGGTGATGTTGCTATGGTTACCCGCAGTTTAACTTACATTGCGCAGTGATATAGAGCGCCGTTTTAGCCGTTAACCGGAGATGTGGACGGTAAAGTTCTGGGATGCTTACCTGGTCTCGCAGAGGCGATCGGTGCTACAACAGCTGCAAACAGCAGGAGCAGGTAGAGGAAGCTGAAGATCTTCATGGCTTGCTTTTAGTTAGTTAATTAATGATAATTTCTCCAAACGTCCTGTTTTTTTGTTTTTGTTTTTTTTGGCTCTGTGCTGGACTGATGATGCTCAGTGCGGTTCAGTCCCGTCTTTCTTCTCCTCTCTTTCAGTCCAGAAGGCCCAGCACGGGGAGAATCCAGTACACACAAGCACCTCTTTTCTCAGGATAATCAGTATGTCCCTGAGGAATGTGAGTGTCCAGAGTGTTTGTGTGTCCAGTGAGAGTGTGATTGTCTCTGTGTCTGAGAGCAAAGTGACAAAGGTGCTTCTCCCCCCACCTCCTTTATACACCCTTTTAGAGGGGGTGGGGGGCATTATTGGGGGGGGGTGTAGCTCACACAGCAGCCCCCACCTCAACCCCTGACACACACACTCTCCAACACACACACTTCAGCATTGCACATATTGACCCCACATGTGGAGGGTAATTCAAATGACAGGAAGCCCCCTCCCTAGCCTCCAACTGCCCCTTGAACACACATACTCCTGCTTCATTTTGTGTATGTGTTCCTGATGTGTATGTGTGTGCTATGAGTGATTCATGTGTTTCAGGAGAGCGGAAGACACAGGCCTTTTTGATTTATTACTTCTAACATTAGAACAAAGATTTAAGAAGCTGTAATTGAAAGTAGCAGGTCCTTCAAGAAACAGATCCCTCCTCCTTCAGTCGTCCCCAACCCCCGTGCCGAGGACACGCACATCTGGGGCTTTTTGGGGGATATCGGTGGAGTTGGGGGGATTTGCACCAAGCATCTTGGGGTAGAGGACCTGACTGAATGACATGCAGAGAGGCACTGGCCTGACTGTCTGTCTGGGCTTCCATCTATTGTCCCTGTCTGTCTGGATGCGTGTCTGTCTTTGTTTTGTGGATCTTTGCTTGCTAAACTTTTCTGTCAGTTGAATTAGTTTCTGTATTTTTCAGCTTTTTTTGGGAATGCTGTTTTTAGGGCAGTGTTGTTCGGTTCTGTTCTGTTGTACAAAACCTGGAATCAAATCTTTGATCAGTTTTGTTGTCTTGATTTTTTTATTCTTCAGTAATCAATCAAATTTGGTGTGTGATAATTAGGCTTGAGTGTAGAACCTCAGCAGTCTTTTGGGTATTGAGTTGTTGCAAGGCTGCTTGTCTGCAGACAACTTTATTATATATATTTTTTTAAAAATGCCTTCTTTAAATGTATAAAAAAAGAAAATAAGGGTTTTTGTAGAAAACATGTTTGTATATCATAAGTAAGAAATCAAAAATGTTCAGAAATGCTGCTTTTTTTAAAAATCTACCCTATTATCAAAATATCAAAACAGTACCCAGCCCTACTTCTCATGCAGGTTGTCAGTTGGTGGTATAACAGGGGATTTTCTTGTAGCAGGTAACCCAGTTCACTTGGCATTAGCTCTGCGGTTGCCGGTGGCTTTGCAAAGTGTGGGGACTCATTAGCGTGTCTGCTTACGGCCGTCTCTGTGGACTGAGACTCTCCATTCAGCACCCAGCTAATGAATTAACACATTAAGATGAAATGTCAGCCATTACATGTGAATGAGGATTAGAGAAGCAGCAGGACACTAATGGACCGAGGGGGCTCAAAATAGTCACAGAGACTTTGAACAAGCATCTGGACCGTCACCTCTCTTTAGCCCTGAAAAATAGACAAAAGAGGCCAGGTCTCCATTTATGTTTCTTTTTTAGTGATGTGTGTGTATGTGTCATTGTGTCTTTAGAAATGTTCCCTTTATTGCTTTATGATGTTTGCAAAAATGTTGCTTGAAATGACAGAGATTCCACATGGATTTGGGTAACGTACGAACATACACACACTTGTGTACACACATTCATTCTGCTGCAAACACTCAGCTGAGGTATGTAGTTTGTTTCTGTGGCGAGCTGCACTTTGCATATCAGCTGCCATTGTCTTTTAAAAAACTTTTATTTTCCCTATTTGAATATGCTAATTTGGTCTCAATTGTCATTCAGAGCCACCTGGTATCCACTGCCCACTAACCTCAGCCGAATCTCAGGTTTCTCTATCTGTCTCTGTTTCTCTCTGTCTGCCCCAAAAAGCAGAAACAAGTGAATCTCCAAATTCTCCCCTTCCGTGTTACTGATTCGAACATGTTGTAATATTTGCTCTTCCTGGGGATTATACGTCTTTACAGGGATTACCCAGCCTGCTCAAACACTCCCCTACGAGAGAGGCGCACACACACACACACACACACACACACACACATACACACACACACACACACACACACACACACACAGCCTCCTATTAAACTGCTTCAGTACCTTAGCAGGGCTTTACTCCGCGAATATTTTGCATGATGAATAATTGGGTATTTTTTTTTATATCAACTAAAATGTGTCTCTAGCACTCTATAGAAAAGTGCCAAGTACTGTGGAGGTGCAACAAATGATTATTTTCCATCATTGATTAATTGGTTGGGTATTTTTTTTTATTTATTTTGACTAACTTTTCAACCATTTAGCCAATAAAATGCCAGAAAACAGTAAATTCTATCCTTCAGAGGTTATGTCTTCAGATGTCTTGTATTGATGTCTTGTATTGTTCAACCAACAGTCCAAAATCAAATGGTATTCAGTTTACAATGATATGAAACACAGAAAAGCAGCAAATACAAAAGAGAACGTTGTATGTTATTGCTTCATAAATGAATTACATGTTTAATCAGTTATCAGAATTATTCTGTCAATCAACTAATGCATTAATCAGCTAATTGTTCAGCTCTACTTTTTTATGACCAACTGAAATGATCAGCACAGCTCTCATTATCTAGTGAAAATTGGCTTTGAACATCTGCTCAGATTTATATCAGAGTTAGCTAATTCTTTGATTACATAGTTCATGATTTAGATGAAAACAAATTATGGTTTATATAATATAGACTACGTTCTTGTGTGGGTGCCTACATGTCTATATGTCAGCCTACAAGTGGAATACTATGCTTCATCTGATTTTCTTTTGCCGGTTTGGTCATTTGAAATCCTTGTTGTATGTGTGTAACTCTGAAAAGGGTTTGTTCTCTCTTTAATTATCACTTTCTTCTTCCTCTCTCATCTTCCCTTGAAGGGCTGCTGATAAAGAACTTCCTCCCTGATAAAACTTGTTAAGAAGAACAGTGAGTCATAAAGTGGCTCTTTCTTTTCCACTGAGCCGAACATTATTGCATGTATAAATGTGCTCTTAATGTGTGCAAATAGCTGTATACAGTACAGTGCATCACCCACCTCATTTTCATCACCATCAGACCTTTCATTGACCATGTGTGTCATATATGGAAACATTTGCGTCTGTTTATTTAACTTTTCAGTTTGTCGCCAAGTTGGACCAGTTTGTTGTGATTTTTCTAACCAGCTGATCCAGCTGCGAGAGCTAAGAAAATAAAACCCAGGTTGCATTCGGTGTATACACTAGAGCAGAGATGTTACGTGCCGTGTTGTCTGACGTTTTTTAGGGTGTTGTCCAGTGTCTGTCTGTGTGTGTACAAGTGTTGATTGTGGTCTGATGGGTCAGTTCGATGTCCATCGTTAGAGTGATAATAGGTCTCTTGCTATGCCAAAGGTCGTCACTGTTAATGAGGGCCGCAGCTAGCCAGAGCTTAATTACTCTTAAGACTCTTTATCTGTAATTGCCCAATACAGATCGCAATAGATGCATATACACATAAACAGCAGTGAACACCCAATACACACACAGATAGTATAGACCATCAGGACACATCACACACACAAACACACACACCAGTGAATCACAACACAAATCACAAATGAGCTGGGTGGTGTTGTTTTTTTTTTTCTCCTGCAGTTCTGTGAATAAGAGGATCTCACGACAGTTGATTAACTCTGTCTTTTTTCTGGGGCTCCTCCTCCCATCCGTATTGGCAACTAGACGGCTGGCTGTGGAGGAGTGACGGAGGGCTCAGGGGTCAAGGGGCAAACTCAACAGGGAGCAGCCTCTAACCCCCCAGGATGTCACCCCACAAGAGCTGTAGGGGCCAAAAGTCACTTGGTTTGTTAAACCCTAACCCATACACAGCGGCTTCCATGGACACAAAATCCCGGTGTCCAGGCTGTGGTTAGATTTTTGCACTGCAGTACGACTCTGAATGGTTCTATGTCCATACACATTAGTAGACACAGCTACTAAATGTACACAGGGCTTTGTCTCGTTTAGCCTGGGTCCCAATTTACCGGGTCAGTTTCAGTGTGATGTGATTCGTGATGAAAACTGCAGATGGGGCTAATGGGAAAGCACTTCACATTTATCCTAGAACAAGGACGTAGATTTTTTCCCATAACAAAATAGACCATACAGCCTATACAGTGGATAGAATCTGTATGTGCCAAAACAGTTCCTCTTTGAAGAAGAACACTTTATCATAATCCAGCAGTAATACAAAAAAATTATTTTATAAATTATTTAGTGTTTTTTGAGAATTTGAGTAAATGCCCTTAATTACATTCTACTGTTGAACATTTTCATTTATTCACTGATTACCCAAAACCATTCAGGTAAAAAATACCAAAGAGAAACAACAGTTAGGGGAAAAAATCATATTCTCCACTCAGTCTTAATTACATTGATACTAACAGTTATTAAATGTGACCTTTTCCACATTTGTATCATCATTCATGGGGGACAGGTTTATCGTTGCCTTATTATTGGATGTGAACTCAGTGTTATTGATTTAGTCTGAATACTTCATGCCATAACGACATGCTGTGGGATAAAACAAACAGAATAGGAAGCAGTATGTTCAGTCCTTAGTTCATTTTGTGTTGGCTCTTTTGTTCTTGTGAGAGCTTCAAATGGATGAAAACCCAGCAGATAAAGAATTTGCATTTTACTTTATGGCTTCTGTCCAGCTTGCTTGGTGATCACTCTTTGCTTTCTGTTTAACGGTCTTGACTTCTTTGCTTCATAGACATCTTTTTCTGAAAGTGAACATGCACACAGTTCACAGCATTAGAAAAGCTGACGCTTGTCTATGTTCATCTGATAGCACAGGTGGTTTGGTACCTGGCTGGTCTCCTTGTGGCTGGATGCAGACCGAAGCCAGGCTGAAGAGGGAGAAGATGACGAACGCAACGATGATGAAGGTCAGTTCAAAACCGGTGAATGGCAGTTCCATCTATGCAACTATACAACACAAAGCACGTCATTACATGATGTAACATCTTCACATTCAGAGAGAGTGTAATGCATGACCCAGAAACTGACAAATCCAGAAATCTTCTGTGATCTCACCATGTTATTATTTTTGCAAAAATAGACTGTGAGGTGTGACTCTTTAAGGTCCATACAATGTATTTTACATTTTTAATGTTTAAAAGTGGAAGTTCATACTTACACCCAACACTGTCTCATATGATAATTTACATAGTGTGCATATTTTCATGAGTTTATCTGTGTTTGCATCTTCAGAAATAGGTTTTTTATTGGTTACCTGTACATTCATACATTTATTAAGTAAAAGGACATTTCATCTTTGCTGAATGATGATCACAGACAGGTATCTTTCTTTCATTTAAAAAGGATTTTTAAAATGTGGATATGAGAACCCAATGTGCATACACTGACATTTCTTAATCTTTATATGTACATGACTTAAACTTTTTTTGATCACAGCCCCCTATAGAGGTATTTACATTTAAATCCAGGCATGCTATATTCAAATACATCAACATTGCTACAGAACATAAAGATAGTTAATAAAGTGAGTGAATGATAGCATAATAGCATATGTGGACTTTCCTTTTCACTTCATCCATTCACACTTAACCACTCAACAAATCTGAAACAGTGGCTGCGAACCAGAGGCCTGGAACAAGGTTACTAAGGTTTGATGTGGATAAAATCAGGACTTGCTTAAATGCACATCGTCCATATTGTTCGTCAGCCTAAAAGCCACTGATTTGATTTACATGCATGAAAAGCAGCTTGAGATGCAGCAGCCTGTCACCTCCACCAGAGGGCTTTATAACCTTGTTACTTGCAACGGCTAACTCTGTTTTTGGTTTAAAAGGACTCATGCTCCTCAGTCTATTTACAATGCTCTTTGTGGTGATGGATTGTAGATGTTTTCTGTATTAAATATTAAAATTAATCTCTGTTCACAAATGTGCTAGAGCAGAATATTTTTTCCTTTTGTTTATGAGACATTTCAGTGCAGTTAATTCATTTCAGTTCAACCTAAAACATTTTTAGATTAGATTAGATTCAACTTTATTGTCATTACACATGTACAAGGACAGGGTAACGAAATGCAGTTTAGCATCTAACCTGAAGCATGTAACCAGAAGTGCAAAAGCAGTGCAAGTGCAGGATATTTGCATAATCTATCTAGTTTACATGGCCTTAGCAGTACCAGGTGCTGCATTTATGTATTACAAAGTTGAGGAAAGCACTGGAGTATCAGAGAATGACTGGGTGGAATTGCAGGCTCGCATGAATAAAACAGTCAGTGCTGACATCAAAGAAGAAAGTAAAGACACAGACACAAGATTTCAGTGAACCGCAGCAGAGTTTCCCACACATGAGCTCTAGAAGATCTAACTAACAAATTTCTGGCCACACACTTGTCTGAGTTGCATGTGCTGCAGTAACTGAATGTGGTGGACAAGAGGCCTCTCTGCCTGGATGTGAGGCTTTTAAGGAAAATCAGTAACTTATAGCATCTAGTGATAGTCTGCGTGTAAGGTGTTTTTTATAGAAAATAACCTGATTAACCCCCCCCCCCCCTCCAACTGCATTAATGCATGCATTTTGGTCACAGGCCACGTCACTCACTACAAGTAAATTCTCAACCTGTGGGAATCAGTGAATTAATTTCAAATTTTCAGCACAGTGTTGTGATCAAATCTCGTTTAGGCTCGAAACGTCTTATGTTCTGATGAACACCTCCTATGAAAACATGTATAAAAACATGCTGATTTACAGTAAAAGAATACTGAAATTATAAAGTGGACAATTAAATGTACAACACGTTGGTTTTCACTTCTTTTCAAAATAATGCATCAACAGGCATCGTTTATGTTGCACCATGCAGTTTTATATTATCGCTGAAAGGCTGAATGACTCATAATAGCCAAACACAGATGGCCTGTGATTCACACTTTTTTCTTTTTTTTTTTGCTGCTCTAGATCTGCTCATTCACATAAGCTCGGCCCTTTGATCTCTGACAGGAAGGATTCAGACGTCTCATTCCTGCAGTATTATTTGAGAGCTCACAGTAATCCTTTCAGCACACCTTTGATTTCTGTCCTAGATTTTGAAAAATCTCTCTGGAGCTGTAGATTTAAATCAGACATAACTTTTTTTTATACAAATTTCTAAAGCAAATCAAACAGCGAGATACAACAACAAAAGTGGTCGGTACAAGGTTTTGGAACTTACCAGGAGGAGAATCATAGCAGCTATTTTCAAATCTGGAGATCAAAATAAAAATTCACATACAGACATGCTCTCAGAGAGGAAACAACGCAGACACATTATACTGTCACAGTCTGGTGAACCAGGCGATTTTTTATTGATTTTTTTTCTTTTCCTTTTTTTTTTTTTAACAGTGTCCCATCAAGGCCACTCCTTTGTACCTCATCCTGGAAGCAAATAACACTGGATCCTATAACAAAGTACACACACACATTCACAGGTTACCATTTAGACTTTGTTCTGGTAACTGATAACACACTCATACACAAACACACACAGTCCCCAAGGCTTTGACTGACGTCCTCATGAGGTGGCGAACGGGAAGAGAGCGTTCACTCTGGCCGCCAGAAGTTTTTCAGTCTTTGTAATGAACTTCATCTTGAATCAAACAGTATGCTCCTCATGTTGTTGTTGTTGTGCGTTAGTCTCTAAAGAAGAGGAAATATTAAGATGGTTGCTTCCTTTGGTTTTCCATGACCACATACACAATATTATCACAGTGAAACAAAAGGAAAATTTGTGATCAACATAAATACACTCTGTTTATGGCCAGTATTAGTAAAAATCTACCATCATTTGTAGCAATAGAAAGAAATCTGTGAAGGTTGTGTTTTCATAAAAGAAAAATCTATAATAAAAAAATATATGAAATAAAAACAATGGATATATATTTAAAAATATATGTTGAATATGTTTAAAAATGAATGAATGAAAAAACGAACATACAGTAATTTTAACGAGGGGTTGACTGTTTTTTTTTCAAGGCTGATACTGATGCCAATTATTAGCAATCGAGGATACCAATAACCGATATTTGGAGCCAACATATATTTGCAGTAAAAGTTAAAATTTTAGTGTCAAAATTTACAGTAACACAAACTCCAAAACTTCCTTCAACTGCCTTTAAACAAAAATGAAGTACAGGGAGGTCTTTCTTATAAACTCAACTGAAGTTTTAAGAAAAAATGGTTGTCTAAATTGATTGATAAATTTAAATTCTACTTGTCTTTCTTCAAGTCCCTGCCCCCAGTAAACCCGTCATTATTCTCGACAGCACCAGGTCGAGGCACAGGAGGAACAGTTGTTCCACTCCTGTTTCTCTGAAAGATGCTGTAACTTCACTAAAAACACACTCTAGCAACTAGCTTTACTCAAAAATATCACAGTATAAACAAACTCCAGTATCTATGGGTTCTTTTAAGACGCCCTCTGACAGTCATTTGAACTTTATAATTTCAAGCTCTGTATACATTTGGAGATGCTGTTTAACTAACCTATGAATTATCGTCTCCACCTTTAACTCTAACTCATCTTGCAAATAAACCACCCTTTCTTCATTTGCTCCTCCCCACTGCCATGCACTTTCCAGAACTGGTTGTACTGGGTGCTCCCCTTCATATCTGCTTAGTTTCAGTCACAAAATGCCCAGTGTTGTTTCTCCCAGCTCTACAAGTTACGCTGGAATTGGGGTTGTACGGAGACACCAGTCTTTTAAGAGCTGATTTGGCTGCTGTGCCGTATCATAAACTACCATATTCCAGTCTTGACCTTATCACTGCTCTGTAAATCATTAACTGTATATATATCCTGGCCAACACCTCAGATACACCCTGAGAGGGAACACATTGCGTTTATCACCTTTTCACACTTTCTACAGAAATCTCAAATCTGCTAGTTACACTTCCCTGGGGTGTTCCATTATCAATACCTGTACCACCAGGCAAAGCATCAGTCCATCTGTAACCTGTGTTATCTGGTTCTTTCCATAACATGCCATATGCCTCCTCAACATCCAGAAATATCACCACTACTCCATCTTAATTCGCCATATCTTTCTTTATGGCATTCCTCCCTCTGCGAAAACCACTTTGTATTGGAGTAAACCAGCCCTCCCCCCACTGCTGTTCTTCACTGCGGCCTGTTTCATCAGCAATGTTTGTTTTAAAGGTTTGAATTTCCCACATCCTCCACAGACAACCTTCCTCCCTCAACCCATTGTGTTTCTTTGTCCCATGTCTCCCACAAATACAAAGCACAGTGGTGATTGGCTATTTACTTGTGATGATCTGATAATGCTACGGGAAGGACGTTAGGCCAGATGACAAGCAGCAACCTTTCAGAGAGAGGGGTGTGCATCAAAGCCAAAGGAGCGCACATTAAATTGATTTATTTAATCAGCAGTCAGATCAGGCAAAATAACGATTCTGACAACTGGAAAGTTTATGACTATCAGATCCTACCGTCGGCCACGTCGACAATACTTTGAACTGCGTTACTGAAAATTGTAGGATGTTCCAACTATTTAGAACAAAAAGCAGAAATTGAATACTTTCAGTAAATTCTATACACTCAATTGTCAGATCAGTTTATTAGGTACTCCTCGCTAACTGAAAAACAGTCATTACATTACATTCTCCCTCCATGAAGGTTACAATATTCAGTCGTTGAAACAGTTTTTAGTAAGGTGTTGATTCAACATTATGATCATTCTGGAGGCTGCAGTTTGTGGTGCTGTTGAATTGTATAACATTATTATTATTATGTTATGTCACCATTTTCCTCAGTAAATATATTTCTAGAGGTGCCATTGACAGGACATTTTCACCAGATATCTGTAACAACCCAAGTAATCCACACATACAAAGAAAACAAAACAAATAAGTTCAGAAGTGATGTTATGTGTAATAAAATGGAATGACACAGGGAAAAAGTATTAAACACATGAAGAAAGGGAGGTGCAAAAAGGCATGGAAAGCCAAGACACCAGCTGAAATCTATCAGAAATTAGAAAGCAATCCTGCCCCTTGTCAGTGCAAATTAATATCAGAAACATCTCATGATGGGTAAAAACAAAGAGCTCTCTGAAAACCTTCGCAACTTTATTGTTGCAAAACATACTGATGTTATTGTTACAGAAAGATTTCTAAACTTCTGAATGTTCCAGTGAGCACTGTTCGGGCGGTAATCCGAAAGTGGAAAGAAAATAATTTCAGCATAAACCAGCCATGACCAGGTGCTCCTCCCAAGATTTCTGACAGAGGAGTGAAAAGAATTATCTGAAGAGTTGTCCCAGAGCCAAGGGCCACTTGTGGAGAGCTTCAGAAAGACCTGAAATTAAGCAGGTGCAATTGTCTCAAAGCAAACAATAAGCAATGTACTCAGCTGCCGTGGCCTGTATGCATGCTCACCATGCAAGACCTCACTGCTGAAGAAAAAGCATGTTGGAGCTCGTTTAAAGTTTGCTGCACAACATTTAGACAAGCCTGTGAAATACTGGGAGAATATAGTCTGGTCAGATGAGACCAAAACTGGTTGGAGGTCAAATGGCACTGCACATCACCCCAAAAACACCATTCCAACAAGTTTGGAGGTGGGAACATCATGGTGTGAGGTTTTTCAGCATACAGCACTGGCAACCTTCATGTAATAGAAGGAAGGATGAATGGAAAAATGTACAGAGATATTCTTGATAAAAATCTACTGCCATCTACCAAGGAAACTCTCAATTGATTTCAGAGAAATAAAAGAAAGGTGCTAGAGTGGCCCAGCCAATCACCTGACTTGAATCCAACAGAAAATCTATGGGAAGAACTAAAGATCAGAGTTCATAGAAGAGGCTCACGGAACCAATGCATGTGACTAGTTTTCTCTGTGTCATTCCATTTTATTACACATAACATAATTTCTGAATTTATTTGTTTTGGTTTCTTTGTATGTGTGGATTACTTGGGTTGTAACCGACATCTGGTGAAAATGTCATGTCAGTAGCACCTTTAGAAATATATTTACTGAGGAAAATGGTGATGTGTTCAATACTTGTTTTACTTGCTGTAATTCATTGTACAGAGGGGTGTCTCCATGCCATTAATGACAAAGGTAGACATACAAACCACAGCCTCCATAATGATCATAAAGTTAAATCTCTTTATAACTTTTTCAACAAAAAAGGAACATTATAACCTTCTACTGCAGTACTGTTGTACTAGACTGCTCTATTGTTTAACAGGTTTACCTAATATGTCAGATAAAACTCTAACAGAATATGTTACAGTTAGGGGTAAGTGATCATGTCATACAAAATCCATTGACATTATAAATTCAATGTACAGTGTAAAACACACACATATGATTCTAATAGTTTGCTTTATGTGGTAAAAAAAAATAAAAAAATCCAAGTGCCTGTGACAAAGAGGACAAAGTGAGACATTTGTGTCAGTGTATGTGTCTGCAGCCGTACCATTCGAGTGTGCACATTCCTCATTGAGCATCCCAGTGAGTGTGAAGAGGGTGAAAACCAGGAGAGAGAACATGATTGTCAGCACCTCCAGCTCAGTGAACGGAGATCCCATCTACATATACCCACTGCCACAGCTCTGTGTTGACAGTAAATGTTTCATCTGTAAAATCGCCTGCTTTGCAACAAAGGTGACATCCCATCCCACCACATACTGAACCAAAATTAGGATTAAACACTTACCCTGGTTATGTTATAGGAGCACTGAGAGGCTGACCAACACCTATTAGCTTCATGTCACATAAACACACACACACCTCTCTCTCTCTCTCTCTCTCTCTCACTTTCTCTTGCTGACTAACTTACATGTGGTTCTGAAAATACAACTGTTGTAGTTAAAGGTGGTTGTCCGCTGTTTTTCTTTTCTTTTTTTTTCCGCAAAGAAACCCTGTGGTGTGGTGGCTCTCCTGTTGCAATGGAACAAAATGATTTGCCTTTTGAAACATCTTCATCTCTAGATGAAAGAGAACTAAAGCTTTGCAAACCATAGCTGTTGATCGAATAGAGATATTTTTGTCTAGACCGCAATGCAAATGACTTCCCCATTTCCTATGTGATGAAATGGTATTGCAACGATATGTATGTGTGTTTGCATGGCACACTCTGTGTGAAAAGGATGTGGGTGGATATGTATATCAGGGACACTTACTTGACCACTTCTCCTCTCAGTGGTGCTTGGTGAAAACAGGGCTGCTGCTGCTGCTGCTGCTGCTGCTGCTGCTGCTGCTGCTGCTGCTGCTGCTGCTTCAAACAAGGTTTTGAATGTCGTCTATCATCAGCATCCAGCAAAAGAATCACGTAATAAAGGCTTGCTGAAGATATTAGAGTAGTAGGAGGGATTCATGGGCAAGTAGCCTGGGGAAGTGATCAACAATCGGGCAGAGTGGAGATGGAAGGTCAGTTTAAAAAAAAAGTTCAGGTGGATGAAACTACTATCACCCTCAGTTTAAATTGTGTTTTAAACAGGGTAAAGTGCAGAGTAAAAGATCAAACAGATTGTTCTGGATAATATGGTTAACCTCTATGAGGCATACATATATTTGCACAGTATATATATAAATGTATTTGCAAAAAATGTCAGTAATAGATGCTGCCCAAAGAATAGTCAACCAAAGGTTAAGAATGTATTATGAAGTCTGTATGTGATATAGTAAAACATAGTGTGACTTAACTGTCCACTGTGGTGGAAATAAAAAAAAAAACGCTATGACATGAGACAAAACCGACATTTCATTTTATTTCATTATTCAGTCTTACATTGTGTTGGCTAGTTTCTGCTCAGAGATTATTTCTCCCTAATCAATCTGTAGCAAATGGCATATCTGTCACACCCACAATTGTTGCCATTTTTGTTTTTTGTCTACACTTTTCTGCGGGCAGGTGTCGAGGAGGAAGGAACCAGCAGAAGGTGCTGGAAAGGAAGATGTCCTTGGCTGAAATCTGACAGGCAGAACTCCAATGGATCAAATTCATGGTCCAAGCTGTGTATCACATCCTACCTAGCCCAGCAAATCTCCACATATGGGGCAACAGTGATTCTCCAGCACATCCCAAGCAGCTGCCCAACAGCCTGGGGTAGGGCCTCTTGTGCTAGCCACACAAACAGATGCTGAAGGCAGTTGCAGAGGCTATCTCCAAAAGTGTGGCCAACAACAAGCAGGTCTGCATCCAGAGGAACATCACCTTTGTCAGGGCTGGCGAGCTGCCTCAGGCCCAGATCAAGCAGACGATCTGCTCATCTCTGCGTCAGACTGGCAGCTGCAAGTCGACTTGGGGAGGTAGCTCAAGTTCCCGGACCACACTGTGACAACTTCATTGAGGACATATACGTAGAGCTATCATCAGCCTTTTCAAAGCAAGTGCTTCTTATAGAGCTGAGAGTTTCCTGGGATGACCGGGGGAATGAGCCAAAACAATACGTACCAGAAGCTGGTGTAGCAATGCCGGAGGAGAGGCTGGAAGGCGTGCTGTGAGCCCATTGAAGTGGGGTCAAGAGGCTTTGCTGGCCGCTCACTGTGCAAGGCCTACACTCTACTTGGCATTACTGGGGCTGGATAAAGGAAAGCCGTCAAGCTAAACACGGAGCCTGCAGAGAGAGCCTCCAAATGGCTTTGGATCAGGAGAGTGATCTATGGGCCAATGCTGCTGGGACACAAGCCAGGGTCTGATCATCCCTGGCTGGGTCGCCTGTGCGAGGGTGTATGATGCTAAAGATCCGAAACACCCCATGACCTCAGGAACATCACTATGTGTCCCAGCGGATCCTAGGATGTATTTATGAATGTGGAAACAGTTTGTGGCCCCGTGGATCATTTTGAATGGTTCCCTCAGAGTGGATAGTCTCAGTCTCTTTGCACGGTTTTGGAGAAATTTTTATTTAATTTACCACTTGAGTTGTTTGCCTCTTTGTCTGCATCTGCCTTCTTACCTCAGTCAGCCGCCGCTCTTTAGTGACCACTTTAAGTCATCCATTTTCTAGTTATATCAATCATAATCCTCATGACCTGAGACTATTTGAAATAGGATTACACCCTCACCACACACACACACACACACACACACCTACACATACATTCTGTGAAGATGGGTATATGATTTCTTTAAGTTTTTCACTTCATGGCCAGTCAGACATGTACTGTGCCTTTATGCCTTTAACACAACAGAAGAGATAAGGTGGCTTAACATCTGTCAACACATTGTTTCTCACCAGGGAGTCCCCGAACAATCAAGCAGTGTGTGTGTGTGTGTGTGTATCTCTGTCTGTACGTGTGTATGTGAGTGCTGTCCATGTGCACAAGTTGTGTAAGCTTATTAGCAGCACCACTGGTCAGAGGAGGAGATTGAGGTTAGTCTAAGCCCTAATCCTCGTGGACCGTATGTTTGTTACCCAGCAAGCACGACAAAATCCTGGCTCCGCCCCGCCAAGACAGACACACACAGACGCACACGCAGACACACATCACCACAATACACACTTTCCCTGCCTCCTTGTTTACTGCTCAGCTCCATCTCAACTCTTCCTGTCTCCGTCTCTCTCTCTCAGCAGGAGGCCAGAGGAAGAGGAGGAGGGGGAGAAGGTGGTGCGCACTGTTGAGTAGTTTCCCAGTCGCCATGACGACCTCACACCCCACCATCTCCGGAGCTGTCTTCCTGTTGCCACGGTGACCTGATCCTGTTCCATCTCGGCTCCTCTTGATGATCCGGATTGGGCTGATAAAGGAGAGCGACCCTAGAGCGCCGTCTCCTTTCTTTGAAAACAGCTTGTGGATGGGACAGCGAATCACACGCAGGGAAAAGGATCGGAGGACAGGAAGGCGCGGCGTGCTGGGAATGCTGTGGGAGTAACGCCGGAGTGTTGCCTGGAAACAGCAGCATGCCAGTACAACAGATAACTGTGGTGCCAGCCAGGGACACAGCCAGCAACGGCAAGAGTGCCCCTCGCTCCAAAGACAAAAATGAGGTGAGTTTCTGACCTCTTCACTTTCTTCTCAAACCTCTGAGGTGTAAAGTAAAACCTCTTTTTGCAGTTAAGGCTCAAAACTAATGTAAAGTTGTCAGACAGCAGAGATGTAAGATTCCAAGAAATGTATGTGGTCAAGTTATTAAACTGGACAGAAGATATAAGTCGTATGAGTGGTCCTTGAGCGTTGATCTTGATGACTGTAGAGGAGATTGTATATATGTGTATGTGTGTGCACCCGTGTGTGTGTGTGTGTGTGTGTGTGTGTGTGTCATCCTCGAGTCTCAGCTGACAGTCTCTTCAACTCTCTCCCTCAATCACTCTCAAGTACAGTATGGATGTACTCAGCAGCCTTTTATCACTGTTTGCTTACTTGGGGTTTGGAATGTTCCACTGCATTTTCTACAGAGTCTGGCATCACATCACATCAGAAAAAAAAATCACATCCCAGAGCATCATGGAACTTTGTAGAACATCACATTGCGTTACCTCACCTCATGTTATGTCACATGCATAAGGCTATAAAGTGCTTTTCACCAGGGACACCAGGGTGGATTGGACGTAAACAGAGTGCCAAGTTGCCAAGTTTTTTTATTCCTTATTTGTTATCATCAATAGTTTCACAAGAAATCTGCTTTGATTCAAGGAATCGGCATGAACTTTTTTCAGTTTCTGAATCGGGGCAAACAGTTTCTGGCTAGATCAGCACAATCTTTCTCTTTGAGTCTTGGCTGGGGCTGTCGTAAGATGTTATCTCTCCTCTCTGTCGTCTTATTATCCGACACCTCACAGCTACAGCACAGGACTTACTTTTGTTTTACTTTTTGTTTTTGATAGGTCTGTCATAATGTCTTTGTAAACTGCCAAATAATGGCATCTTTTTTTTTGAGATGCCAAAAAAGTCTGCATTATTTTTTCTTAAGGTTACATGATTACATTTTCCAGTTGTTGGTTTTCATACAGTATAAAAAGTAATAGGCCCACAGGAAAAGAGTACTTTTAAAAGTCAAGAAACATTTGAGCTACACCTGAAAGCTGTAAAGGTTCTACTGAATAAGCTGTATACGTTTTGATCGAAAATAAATATCTACTGTTCACAACTCTGCTTTAAGTGTCGATTTCCATATTTTAAAATGCTATGGCTTGTGCTCTTAAAGGACCTGAAAACCTGAATCACCTACTGATTAGCCTCTTAACATGGCAGAGTTAGTGATGGAGTCTGACATAAACACCCTATAATCTGCAAAAAGTTGGAGCAAAGCTGATCATTTCATTTTATTGTCTGATCAAACCACAACAACACAACCCTGATGAAGCACATTAGTTGAGTTTCTGGGTAGAAAATAGTATTGCTCTCATTTTAATTTTGATTGTAATCACAAATATTATACTTTTGATTCTGTAAAATGTGTTGTGGCTGAATATAAACTGTTCAGCTGCAGCTACACGGTTGGTTGTTTAAATGTGTCTGTAGGTGTTTTTTGATCCCAAGCCAAAGTACAGAACCAAAATATAGCCCTCAGTCCATGCTACATCACTTAATCCCCTCTGCAGAAACATGCACATGTCCACACATAGACTCATCAAGGTCTCTGTTGTGCATCAGAGCCAGAGTGTCAGCAGAGGAAGAGAGGCTCAGGTAAGTCAGATGTTTTCTCTGACACAGCACTTAACCGTAAGTTGAGGTGTGTACTTGGCCACAATGGAAAAGAACTGTTTGTTTTACTACGATCTGCAGATGCTCAGTTTATGTGTAATTTTTCTTGCAACTATTCCAGCTGGAAGTGCTTTGTTGCATCTTAGATCTGTCAGGCTGTTAGTTCAGGATACCTTGGATGCTTTTCTTTTCTATAGTCTCTGTGTTTGAGTCAAAGTCAAAGTCTCTGTGTTTGAGTCAAAGAATCGAGAAGCCAATACAGTTTGATACAGATGCATCTACTCTGCAGATGCTACAGACCAGAACACATGGTCAGCAGTTATAGTACTTGCATCTTGTGTCAGGCTGCTGCTCTTGGCTATAAAACATTGATTTCATGTTCTCTCTCTTGCTGTTCTTCTTATTTTATGTACGTTGTTACTGTTTATAGCAGTGAGAGATTTTTAACATTGATATGATGTTGTCTTGTCGGCTAGGGTTTAGCATGTCTGTACCTAATGTAGCCATATGATTAGCTCAGGCTATTTTACTCTTTCACACAATGTGCAGAATATTTTCTCAGGGAGAACGCCTATACGTACACAAACTATGACTTAATCACAGGACTACATAAACTGTTTTGTGATTTAACTTATATGCTAGTTGACCTGACTAACACCGCCTTTAGACAGCACAATATTTCCATGCACACATGGCTGACAAATGTATAAATGTATTGTATCTAGAAAACATTGGACAGTCTCTCTGTGATGACTTCTGAGCAAGTGCGCTTTGTGTGTCTCTCCGTTTTGGTTTCTTGGCTTGCCTAAGATAGGTGCTTCTCCTTTCTCACGTCTGGTACATATTGCTTCAAAGCTGACCAATTGACTAAGAGCTGGCCAACAAACTGTGTTGTCTTGGCACCCAGGGACAGTAGTAAGACTGAATAGCAAGTTCAGCTGCTGCTGCTGTTCAGCTCAAATGTAATGTAAGAAAATTGATATCACTTTAATCTCTTTCTTCGGTGGACCGGCCCAGATGTTCTTGTCATGGTTTAGTACAAAGACTGGAAGCAGAGGGAAACAGCTAGTCCTGCTCTGTCAAAGGTGCCATTCAACAACAACTTCAAAATTGTCATATTAATGCATTGTTTTGGATGCCCTCGTGTTTATGTATTGTTACACTCCCATAACTCTGAAGTCTAAAGAAAATCCATCAATGTATTGGTAGAGAGGTGTATTGGTATATTGCAGAGAGGTTGCTTTAAAAAGTTTATTGCATGGTGCTCTGTATACATACATACATGTATTGGTAGAGAGGTGTATTGGTATATTGCAGAGAGGTTGCTTTAAAAAGTTTATTGCATGGTGCTCTGTATAC
>JBBMJY010000020.1:6636597-6651119 GCA_037833715.1 Toxotes lorentzi
ATACATATAGCTGTCACAGGTTGTGCTCAGACTTGACAATTATGAGATAAATATCAGTAAGTTCCCTTTTTTTTTCCTTTAGAAGCTACCGATATCTTATTATCCTGTTTATGATGTTTGTTTTCTGTCAATGTAGCTGTGCTGGATAGTTTCTGGACATATGCCTGATCTGACCATGATAGAATTTAATAATGATCATTTTATATTCATTTAAAATGCCAACATACTACAACAACAGACAACAGTTTGCGTGTGAACTTTGCAAGCCTTTGCAAGCCACAAATATAACTTCTACTACTACTACAAAAATCTCCTGCACATTTTATAATTTAAAGACACGCATTTGCTTGTGATTTTCTAATTGTGAAAGGAAAGGTTTGGAGCAGTGGTATGAAACACTGATGTCTCACTTTTGATGGATGGCTTATCCGCTGTCATACATATATCAAAGTGATGTAAGACCACCAAAACCTTAAACACATGCACCTGAGATCACAGGTACATGTGTCCATCCCTTCTGACACCCAGAGGAGGTTGCAGAGTGTTTGCTCTGACTCCACACAAGACTACTGATTTAAACCTGGCTATCAGCAAATCCCTTGATCAGCTTAGATGATGCAGTCTTCTGCTTGTCGATGTCTCTCTTATTTATTTCACCGATTTGCACAGAGTGTACCCACAACTGTCTGTGTGTGGGCTGCTATGTGCAAGCTCTGTTTTGCTTTTTATATGTCAAGTATAAAAAATATAAAGAAGTCACCCACATGAGAGATTCCAAACATCAACTTTAAACTCTGTAAACTGGTGTCTTTCCAAACAGTTGAGCCTGTGTATTGTGATCCAGGCCATCAGAACTATGGAGTATTTTAACAAATCTTATCATAATTCAACAAATCACACGAAAATATCAAAACTATCAATGAACTGATCTCTCTAACACTTACCGCCTGTGTAACTGAAATAAATTATTGTCCTTAAACTGTTAAAATCACATCAGTGAGACAGTGTTGCACAATGTGACATGTGTGTCCACTATGCTATGTGGGCCTTGTCTTTCATTTTGAGTCAATCCCACATGGACCTTCTTCCTGCTGTAAATGTACATTAATTCACAACCAAGCTCCTACTCGTGTTCGAGCAATGGTTGCTGATGATCTACAATGTCTTGATATTTAAGGAAATGACTTAACCTTAAAAAAAGAAAAAGATCATTTGGATTTTTTCTTTGGATTTGTTGACAAAAAATAATGTAATAATAATGTAGAATATCACCAGCCTTATTGTATAATTTGCCTTTAACTCCTTGGCACATACTATGAAACATATCTTTTATTTTCATTTTATTTTATGCTTCACAAGTGAGCAAGTAAAGTTTATTTGTATAGTACCTTTCACAGATAAAAATCAAAATACAACATAGTTGGGAGGTTGTGTGTGTCTGTGTGCATGCTGGGAACTAATTTTCACACATAACACATATCCACATGAAAGGCAGCAGCATAGGCTGGAGGTACGTGTCCAGTGTTTAGGACAAGATGTATTTAAAAATAATACTTCTGGCTTCCACCAATATCAGCTGTGTGGCTGGGGATGAAAGTAATTGTAGTGTAGGAAACATTGATGTGAGCATTCTCTGTTCAGACAATTGCCAAGAATTTCTTGATGTTTTGCCATGTCATTTATGCCATAGTAACATAACTTTAACATCTCTGGGTGTATTGAGCCATTGTAGCCAAAGTTATAAATGATCAGGTAAAATAAGGCAGAATCATGATAATCATGATTTGCTTTTTTTTTTTTTTTGCATGATTTTTGCATCATGTCTATTGAGTTATTTTATTCATAAACAGTTTCTCAATTGTTTTTTCAGAAAATGTATTATGTAAAATATAAAATGTAAAACTGTAAATGTACTACACACACACACACACACACACACACACACACACACACATATATATATAGATGACCTAGTTTAAGAGTGTGTTGGTGACTGGAAAATAACTATGGTGATTTAACCACGTTACTTATTACTCAGTAACTCCCATACACCACTGTCTACTGGTAAACGAAACTAAATAAGATGCTACAGGAAGTGAATAAGGCCACAGATGTCTGAGGGTTGAGTTCAAGGTCTGCCAGTTGAGTTCATACTCTCAGTGGTCTAGGAAGTTCTAGAAAAGGTGCTTTAAGTTGACTTTAAATAGAGACACATTGCAGAGCAGCATCTTGTACACTTAGCAGGACAACCAGGTAATAGGATTGGCTGGCTTTAGCCGGGGTCACAATGAAATAACAAGGACATGTGGCCACACATGACTCCTAACGTGGGATTTTAACCATTCAGGACCAGCACAGGACCAGCCAACAAAGAATACGAAGAACACGGCAGTGATGTGAATAGCTTCTTAGTTTAATTATAAGATGTTTGTTTTTATTGCTAAGTCTAAGAAGCGGCTTGTCCAATGATATATATATATATATATATATATATACATATATATATATATATACTTGAACAACACAAAATGTAAGAAATGTATACAGAGTTCTCTCATTTCACTTAATTTGGAAGTTCTTAGCAAGAGAACGTACAATTGAAAATCTGGATTCCAAAATGAACAGTACCTTTGCACAGTTTCTAACGTGGAAATTTGTGGGCAGAATGTCACTGACAGCAGATTAGAGCTGATACAATCAGTCATTTAAGTGATTAGTTGATTAGCAGAAAAGAACCAACCAAGAATGTTGATAATCAATGAATAAATTACGTAACATTCCAAATATTCTCCGGCTCTGGCTTCTCAAATGTAAAGATTTACTGCTTATAGTGTTTTACATGAAACATCTTACAAAACAAGACGTCACCTTGACTTGAACTTTTGACCGGTATTTTTAGTTTTTTTGGCATTTTATGGAGTAAACTATTGATTAATTTGTTTAAAAATATATATATTGCAACTCTACAGATCACACTAAAATGAAAAAAAAGAGAGGGTGAGATGAATGGTCCCTTTGCTTCTTTGGTAACCTGAGTGCAGTGAAATATTGTTTTCATTTCATGTAATTTTTATATCTGGTTTGTGTGCCAAAGAAATCGCTGATTTAAACACCTCAGGCATCACAGGTGCCACATGCCATTAAGGTATCGCATACTTCTATGTGTGTTCTCTAATGATTTTCTGTCTTTCCTTCTCACCGCAGGGAAGGAAGGCCCCAGGGCGCTCGGGGAGTCGATCCAGCAACATCTCCAAGGTAACCGCTGATTATCAGACAGTTTAAATGGCCAAATTCAAGGTCGCAGTTCATAGTGTATGGTAGCATTGTTTATCCAAGCAGAATCTGATGTGCAAGAATTTGCTAATTCAAGAGCTGTTACTAACCAATCAGTGTAAGGTAGCTTTAAGTATACACTGTTGTGTTACTCACGACATATGAAATTAAGCTTTTAGCTCCAATAATTAATATTTCTTCCTAATAACTGTGAATCAGTTTACTTGTTGTAAGATAAAAGGGTAACAGACCTACAGAGAATCATCACCTGTAAACTCAACAGGTCACCTGAGCAAGTCTCACCAATCCCTGTCCAGATATTAGCAGCAGTAGGCAGCTGTTTTAAGCAGAAGAGCTCAGATGAACCTCAGAAAAAACAACTAAAGTAAAAGATAAGGGGAGAGAAGTGAGCTAAAAATCAATGCTAGTGTTTCTCTGTATTTGCAAGACATGTCAGGGCTGTAGGGCTGTGTATCTGTCAGCTTGGTTTAGGGTTTTTTTTCTGCCCTCAGGTGGTTAAAAAAAATCTATTCATCCAGCTTTAGCACATGTTTAAACTGCATCCTATTTTCATCTTGTACATTTGAGAGTGTGTAAAGATCTCAGTGATTGACTGGTATAGAGCTAATTTGAGTCTGTTGGTTGTTGCAGGCCAGCAACTCTACAACCGGACTAACTACAGCCTCAAGGACATCAATCACCCCGTCTTCTCAGGACATATGCAGGTAAAACAGCTGTCTCTTTATGCACTGTCCAACATTTTTGGTGATCTGGACAGAAAATGAAAGACCAAGAGAAAGTTATGATTCCTTTTCTATTCAGGCACCACAGCAGCCACAGTTGTCTGTGTGATATTAACATCCACAGTTTAAAGCTTCTTCTCCACTGAGTGGGAGAATGAATTAGTATGGTCTGCCGCACCCTGAGGGTATAACAAAATTAAAATGGATGCTGAAATCCAATGGTGCTGCCATAGTGCAATCAATGAGAGGAAGATGGCTGATTGCAGAAATGGGATTCTTCAGCTTATTATATCCAGGGGCGGTGTGGTTGTCAGGCTGACAGGCTCAGTCCTGGTGCTTCAAGGGTGAAAGGACACTACAAAATGGACACAACATGTATGTGAGTGCTTGGACCTCCATGTGTCACTTACCATGTTCACGGTCTTTCAAAGGTCACCATTCCTTATCCTGACAATCAGACTAAACTGTCATGTCGTTTTCCCTTCATTATTCAGTCTGACATTGTGTTCTTGTCAGCTGTTGTTATTTTGCCCCAACCAGTCAGTAGCAAGTGACATATCCATCCGCCAAGACCATTTTTAGTAAATAGAGAAGCCATGACAGCAGTTGCTTCGAGCCGTCAACTTAATGCTTTTCACGCCGAAGAAATGCGATAATTTAAGAATTGTTATTTGTGTAAGTCAGCTTACACCAGTGCGCACAGCTGCACCACTATCATCCACAGCTTGTGCTTTTTTTTCTTGCCACATGATTATGACTTTTTAATACCGCCGATAAATTGGCTAATTGGCTCGGGAAACAGCTGTCAAACAGACCTATATGAATCACTGAAAAAAAAATCTGAGATGTGAACTTGATCCAGAAGTCTGGAACCGAGCTTGATATTATATTAAAATCCGTCAGCTCTGGAGAATATCGGCCAGTGGTTGATTCACCAGAATCACAAAAATATATTTTCTCACCTTAAGTGAGCTATCTAGCATTTTAGATAGTTTTAGTTCTATTTGCCCACGATTGGAGATATATCTACTGTCACTCGTATTTACAATATTACACAGGATAATTAAAGAAATGTTTAAAGAGATAGTCTGTATGAAATGTGTTTGCATTTATATCTGGATTTCCCAGTGCAACCAGGACAGAAATTCTGGGAAGAGATGTTTTTGTTTTTGTTTTTTAGAGCGTAGGTTTTTTAATTCTGTTCGCTCTGCAGACAAAATTCTATTCACCTCCACTGCACTGAGGTGAAGGCAGATACAAATATTGTAAAACCTGGAGAAATAAAAGACAAAACAATCTGCAAAGCTAGACAGTAAGTCACTTGTTTGGGGTGAATTTGGGTGAACAGACACTTTAAGTGCATACAGTGAGGTTTCCTCCCATTTGTTTTGTTAATGTCCTCATACTCATGTCTTTTCCATCTTGTTTCACCTTACTTTTCCACATCTCCATCTGTGTGTGTGTGTCTGTGTATTCAGCTCTGGCCATCTGACCCGTTTAGAGGAGGATGCTTCTGAATCACACAAACACAACAAGCACAAACACACGTCTGCGATGACAGTGGCCAGCACTGCTCTGGGCTCGTCAGCTCAAGCCCAGAAGAAGCAAGTAAAGCGCCGTCACCGGCGCAAGAGAAGCAGCTGCACCGCCTTCGACTGCGTGGAAACCAACGGCAAACAGGAGCAAACTGACCGCAGTGACCGCAGCATCAGCTCTGACCGCAGTGAGAAGGGGGAGAAGAGGGAGCAGTTTTTCAAGAACCGAAGGGAGCTCCCACCTCGCCTCCGCTGCTCAGGTGCCCCACAGTCTGACTCCTCCTCTGAGGAAGAGGCATGGCGTGGAGCCCGCAGCTGGAGCAAAGAGAAAGCCCGAAGAGCACGCCGCCGCAGTGGAAGCAGCCGTGAGAGGGATGGGCCCAACAGGGGTAAAGGACGTGAAGACAAAACAGATATCATGGAGCTGCAGTCAGTGGGCTCCGATGAAGGGAGGGAGAACCAGCCTCTGGTGGAGGACAGCAGAGGGCTTAAGAAGCGGCACAGCAGCCGGAGCTCGACAAAGAGGGATGGCCATGTTTCACAGAGGGAAGGTTCACAAAGCAGAGACAAGGAGAAGAGCTACAAGTCACGCAGCCCAGGAGGCAGCTCCTCACTGGCAGAGGATGGCGAGGAGCTCATTACCAAGAGATACCAGGAAAAGGGGTCAGGGGGTGGAGACATGTCAGTGCCCACACTACAGAAACACTGCGGTGTGAATGGAGGCACGCCAAGGCCCTGTTCTGAAGACTCTGAGCTGGAGGTCTGCAGGTTAGTGGGTGTTTGTGTGCGCACAGATCATCTACTGATATCAAGTTCAAGTTTAACTTCATAATCCCAAAAAAATTCAGAGAAGGGGAAGGTAAAACAACAGAGACAATCCATAACATAACGGTATCTGCAAATCAATTTTTACTTTACCTAATGAGTGTGTGTATAATTTGTGTGTTTGTGTGTGTGTGTGTGTGTGTGTGTGTGTGTGTGTGTGTGTGTGTGTGTAGGATCTGCCACTGTGAGGGGGATGACGAGTGCCCGTTGATAATGCCTTGTCGCTGCACAGGGAGTCTGAGTTTCGTCCACCAGGCTTGTCTCAACCAGTGGATCAAATCTTCGGACACTCGCTGCTGTGAACTGTGCAAGTTTGACTTCATTATGGAGACAAAGCTCAAACCTTTACGCAAGGTATGCACAAACGCATAAATCTCTCATTTCTCTCCCTTCAACCCACTTTCCCTCTTGACATCCAGCTTTAACTTGCCTCTCATCCCCTCTCCATCTCCATCCCTCTGTCTTCCAGTGGGAGAAACTACACATGTCGAAAAGTGAGAGGAGAAAGATCTTCTGTTCAGTGTTGTTTCACCTGATAGCAATAGTGTGTATGTTGTGGTCAGTCTACATTCTGGTCAAGAGAACCGCTGAAGAGATCAAACTTGGGAAGAACGGTCAGTACTATCCCCCCCCCCCCCCCCCCCCCTCACATACCAGAGACAGGCAGAGTGAAGTTTGATAACTGTAATCATTTTGAAGTGTTATGTAGAGTTTGTCCTTGTACAATATAGTATATGTATTAAAATGCTGGACAGTACAAGTAGATGGATTGTCAGATGTTTCCGTTATATAAAATTGAAAATGTACATATGTCGCAGTTGATTTGATATTAGTGTCAAAAACTCCACAGGGAATTTTGACCTTTTCACCTGCTGATCTCTACACCTGTCTGAATCTGGTCATGTGATTTCGAAGATAAATTTCCTGTGTAGTCAACCACTGAATTCATGTTCCCTGGTAATCCAGTGCATTTTACAGTAATTAATTAATTACATAACAGTAATCATTACATTAATCTCCCCGTTCATGCGCTGTCCCTCTGCACATTAGACTGTGCCTCTGCACATTAGACACCTAGCTATACAGTACAGATTTGTTCTAGATGGTTTTAGACAACATATATTCTTGAAGAATTGCACATATATCCAAGTTAAATTAATTAGTAATTTTACCTTGTTTAACATATGAATTAATCCAAAGCCTTAAATCACACTATGCTATCTCGCAATTAACAAAAGCTCATTTAAAACTTTGAAATAAATCATTGACTTTAAAAAGACAAATTTAATCAATTTGGAGGTCTAATTTCTGTGATAATGTTCAGACCTGCAACCCATACAAAATATCTCATTGCATTCGGTGGCATTTAGGTAAACTGTTTTAGCTCATTGACTACAAATTGTGTAAAGTTTACATGGTTTCAGACCAGTTTTTAGATAAATTCCCTGCTTTTCAGGTAGTTATTGGTTGGACAATCTACTTGATTGTAATACTTGAAATTTGTTTGACATAAATCATCCATCAAAGGGAACACTAGCCCATGTTTTTATGTTAACCTTATATTTTTGTCACATGGTAAGGCAGTCGAGGACGGTATGTTTTGAAAATGCTGGTGAATTTGTGGAAATTCCAGTATTCAAAGTATGCGGCGTAAAAACATTCAACTGAAGAGCAACTGCTACTGTGTGGTATTGGAAAGTCAAATCCAGAAACCGAAACTGAATCAAATGCAAATGTCACGAAAATGTCTAGTTTCAGATGTTCCAGGTTTGACAGATCACATGATGGTTAATGAATAAAAGGCAGGGAAGGGCTGGTCACAGTCTGATGCACAAATTAGCTTAGGTTTTATTTGACTTTGCCAAAATTTACATCATCATTGTTAAAGTGAACATAGACCCCTCAGTGCTTTTGTAAGTTCATTGTTGTGTTCAGTGATGGTGTGGTGTGTTGTGCTGTGATCCTAGTGTATCTGTATCATGTTGCAGGACGTAATGTTAGAGGCTGATATCAGACACTGAGTGGCCAGTTTATTCGTTTTAACATATAACACTCTCACTCTGTTGCGTTGTTATGATTGTTCAGGTATTGTTGAAGCTGTTTTAGTTTATTTTGTGGTACTGCTGAACTACACCACAAGATTCCCCTTAAATTGCCCCCTGGGGACAAATAAAGTTCTCCGAATCTGAATCTGAATGTGGTTTTGTCATTTAGCTTGCCTTTGCTAACATGAATGGCATGGACAAAATAATAGAAACACCTGTGAGTATAATATATAATACAGTTCAGCAGATGATAGCACCTCTCTAAAATAGTTTTAAAAACTGAACATTATAAACTTAATGAAGGTGGGATTTATTCCAGGACTATTGTATTAGACTGGGTGAAGTTTAGCTAGGTGTACCTAATAAACTGGCAACTCAGTGTAGATACAGTATGTTAAAAACATTTCATATATATTAATGAACATTAACATATATATTTCTAGTATAACAAATAGCATAGAACAAATTTCTACCAAGATCATAGAAATAAAGAGAAATTACACTCGCTCTTGATTGCAGACGATTTATGGAGATTTTCTCTTCTGAAGTACTATTCGCCACAGGGTAAGCACAGCTCTGCACACACCACCCATCGTGATCCATCACACATCCTGCAGGTTGACTTACAGCAGCTCTGTGCGTTTGTGTGTGCGCGTCTTCAGGTGTGCTGGAGTGGCCCTTCTGGACCAAACTGATCGTGGTGGCCATAGGCTTCACTGGCGGCCTCATCTTCATGTACATTCAGTGTAAAGTGTACCTGCAGCTGTGGCGCCGCCTCAAGGCCTTCAACCGCATCATCACTGTGCAGAACTGCCCTGAGAAAGATCTGCACAACTCTCAGGCCCAGTCCAGTGCCCTGACCAACGGCAGGCATGAAACTGTGGAGGTGCCAGTCAGCCCGGCCCCCGCCCTGGCTCCGGAGGCACAGATGGACTCAGACATGTCAGTGGAGGCGGCGGTGGCGCCGGCACAGAACCCTGTCTGACTGATTCTCCTCCCGCTCAGATAAGAGTCCTGAATCACACCGTGTTCTTACAACAACACAAGCCGTTGTGATCACGGTGTGATTTAGACTCATGCAGTGTTTCAGAGTGGTGTTGTTCTCAGCTCCTGCGATTACTGATCTTATGAGACACAGCAGACAGATTTAAGGTGAAAGAACCAATCCCGTCCTTCAGTGATCACAGAAAACTGAAAGGCTGAAGCGCTGCAGTGAAGTGAATGTGCACAGTAAGGAAGAATGGGGCAGGCCATATAATGGAGGAAAGAGGAGGTGAGGAGATAAAGCCATCAGCAAGAAAAGCGTGTAGACTGCCGTTACGTGGTATGTTGACACTATTTTATTTCTGTATGCACTTTCAAAAACTGCACTGACTTGGATTAAAGGTGTAAAACCCAGTGGATGGTATTAATCAAAGGTTTCAGTATGCTTCAAACAAACTTTGGACGACATCACATCACCAAATGTGTCTACAGCTGTCCTGAAGGGCCGTGCTTGAAAGCCTGCTGGCGTGAATTGCTCAAATGAAAACATCAGTGCACACATTTGGACCATCTTTCATTGTGTGACGCTCATTTGTAAATGCAAAAAGTGCCATTTTTCATGTCATCTGAAAAATGAAAGAGAGCACACTGGAGAGAGGATCAAACTCTGCCTACTGTCTCGCCTCTGAACACGCAGTTAGGATTAAAGCTGAAACTTGTTGATGCAGCCTCTCCCAAACATTATATTCAGATACTCTTAGAGGCACTCACACAAGATCTTAAAGGTCATGGAACGGTTACCAAAAAGCAGTTTGCAGTGTTCACAGTTTTTCCACCCAGCTACGCTCATCAGACCACAACATGGAAGGTGTGACAATTGTTGAAATGAAAGTATGGTGCACAGTGTGGGACAGTCTCTCGTCACTACTCATTCGCAGTGATGCAGTCAGTTTTATAAACGAGACATGGTGAAAATGAAAAAAAAAGTTGAGAGGGGTTCAAAGCCTGCACACACCTCCACACATCTAGTCTACAGCTGTGTGAAGAAAAGGGGTTGGAAAGATTGTAGACACAAACAATCCAACAAGGTCTTTGTTTGAAGCATATTGAGGCCTTAAGTCTCCCTTTGGACAATCAGGTCTTCAGACACCAAAGAGTCAGATATTATAAATAGAGAAAGAATTATTTTAACAGTTTATTTAGATCAGTCTGATATCTAAAGGATTGAATGTTTTGAAAAGTAATTTACTGTCATAGGAAAGTTTTGAGTGTTTCTTAAAATAGCAAATCTCAACTAGTCCAGTTGTTACATGACATTTCCTTCTGACAGTTTGCAGCTGTATGTGGTCCTCCTCTGCAAGGTCCGTTACTTATACATTAATGTAATTAGACCTTTCATGGTTGCCATTTGTCCATGTTTTACATTAGGTTCTAACAGTGTTCGTCTCAATGTGAACTGACGCACTGTGTGAGTGACTGATCGGTCGATCTGCTAAAGGCAACTGTTGTTTACACTTGTACACTTTTCTACAGGTTTAATTTGGTTTTTTACCAGTGTCACTGTCAAGTCACAGGAAATACAATTTTCTCTGTCTTACATCCACCTCAACATTAGAGCACTCAACGTGTTTGTCAAAACATTTTTTCTATCGCTGATTGGATAAAATGGATTATTCAGGTCACATATAATGCATATTTGTTTGTGTATAATAAACAATGAATGTAGAACCCCTTAGAGGCTGGTGTTAAGTTACTGCAATAAGAGCACTTTCACAGAGGGCAGACTGATAAAAATGTTGTTTTCCATCTCCAAGGTTTTGGTGCCATCTTCTGGACGGTACTGGAGTAGCAGCATCATCTCACAGCAAACAGCTTTTTGAAAAAAAGTCTTTGCCGGAGGCCGACTGATGTTCAGCTGTCCTGAACGGACAACTGACACTTTAATATTAAGACACGGTCAAATATGAAGAGCCTCAGTTTGAGTCTGACATAAGAACCTTCTCGTCCAAATCGTTGTCGTCACCCCCGTCATCGTTGTCACCCTCGTCATCGTCGTCTTCTACCTCTTCTCCGTCATTTTTCGTGTCTAGAGCTTTTTTAGACACCTTTCGCAGTTTCATATTTGGGAGTTTCTTCAGATCTCCAGTCCACTCCCTGCAAAAACAGAGAATCAACCAGTGACGCCAAAGGTCACCAGAAAGGAGGTTTATAAATTCTCATACTCTGATCCGATGGTTAAAAACACATGATTATATTCTTGACACAAGGTAAAGTACGTTATCCAATCTATACAACATACCCCTAAGAAAGAGTATTATTAATCATGGAAGGAATTCCCCTCACTGGAAATCAACCAAGCCACTCTAAGTCCAGTGAAATTTACAATGGAAGTAGTTAGAACACAAATTATGTATAAGACCAAATAATCAAGTTAAAAGAAAAGGACATGCCTTATTCTCAGGCTGTAAAGACACTGAAGTGATGCAGTGATTGTTTTCCTAGGAACATGGTAACAGTAAAACACTAATTTCATCTTCATCTGTCAAAAGTTGTTAGTCCAGTTCACTGACCTGAATGTTTTCAGATGCTTTCCATTGATGATGTCTGGGATCTCTGTGAGAGAAGACAACATAACATTGTTGCATAATCTCACAACGGCTATTTGGGTTTATATAAATGTGTGTGCATAAACTGTATATTTATACAGCAAGGACTCACCAAATCCGACGCCCTCATACTGTGCTCGTTCCCGCTCGATGGTCTGTTTGATGGCAGCCTCCCTGGCGCCATGGAGACGACCCTGACGACCTTTGATCCCGTTCATCAACTCAATCTGCTCGAGTTCAGAATCAAACCTTTGCAGGTACCTAAACATACACAAACAGATACACAAAAAAACAAAAATAAGAAAATTTGAGAAACTATCTCTAACTATCTTGTACAAAAATATGGGAATGATTTGTTTCTGTCATATGATAATGATGAAGTAAGAAACCTAAACCCATGCAATGAATGACTGACTTCTCCAAAACACATACAATTTTAAAATGTGCACGTTCTAATTGCTTACACTAACAGATTTAACAATATTCCAAAATAGTTTCATTCAGTATAAACTTGATATAATTAATTGCAAGTACAAAATTCTCACGACCTCTCGATAATGTCACAGGCATCTTTTCTGGTGTAAGATGTCTTTGCTGGATCCAACTGTCCCTGAAACCACAACAGCTTCTCACCTGTGAATAAAGAGAAGATGTTTGGTTTCAGTATTTTTTTATCATCACTATCATGGCATTATAAGCATTGGCATACCTTTAACATACAAAATCAGATGAATGAAGGAAAATCATCAGTTTGTCCTATCCTTTCAGTACGCTAATATGTAAGATATAAAGTAGGTGCTTAAAATAAAAGGATAAATGAAAAACCAGCTTACCAATGCTGCTCAGACGTGTGGCTTTGTCATTTTTCTGCCTGCAGTATCAGAGAAAAAAAAGGAAAATTATGAAAATCATTTTCATCTAAAGCGCTGTATGTTCAACCCAAACTTATGTAAAGCCACAATTACTGTTTATTTAGTTTAAAATATTTTAAGTTCACAACTCAGAGCATTAACATTTTAAGAAAGGCTCATTTTTAATATTTGTTTGCTGCACAATTCTGAAGTTCAGAGTCCGATTCTGCAGTTAAGGGGATGGTTAAAATAGATTCCCAGTTTTTCGCACCTCTTACTGTTGTGAAAGGGTGTTATAAATATCACAATTTATGGTTAATTATTGTTGTATTGCCGTTGGTAGAAGTAGCAGTAGTAGCAGAATTAGTAAAGAAGCTTTTGAAATCTGTCACAAATCATTTTAAATGTAATAGCTATTACAAATGCCACAACTCCACGAAACACCATACAGAACAAACGGTTAAAAATAGTGGCATCATGTAACTATAAGCTCACAGCAGGGAGCCAGAGACATGTTCCACTATAAATGCTGTATGTTATCTGTTGTGTTTTATTTATTCTCCACACACCTTTCTTTCCGTTTCTGTCTGATTTCTTCTCGGGCCAGGTAAGCAGCTTTCCTGCTGTAAGGGTGAACGACTTTCTCCGACGCTTTTCCTTTCTGAACCTTCGGCTGAAAAACAGATAAAGTCCCAGTGACAACTTTAATCTGGCTTTTTAAACAACTGCGCTCGCGTTTACGGTAACTTTAGCTAGTTATAATAGTCGTACTTAATTAGTAACGTTAATTGTTTAAAAGACAGAAATGCGTTTACAGTGCGGTACACATGAGTTTTACCATTTTAAATGTTCAGAAAAGCGCGTGGTGCTCCTCTGTTGACAACTGCACCGGAAGCCGTCTGGTCCGTCATCTAATTATATCCGGAAGCGTAGCGGGGAAAACAACAAGGTTCCTGTTTTCAGCGTGTTCAAATTCAAGATCGTTAAACGTGACACTTAAAAAAAACCCATTTTGTTATAAAATAGGAAGTTTTAACTAACACACATATCTGTAATAGTCATTAGTAATAAACTGTAAAAACTACTTTTAATATAAAAAAAAAAACTAACACTGTTCTCTCCCTATGGTTCTCTCAGAACTTTAAGTGAATTATAAGGAAGAGGGAGAACATTCTTAAATCAAAAACAAAAAGGCTCCTAGCTACTACAAAGTAGAGAATAAAACACAACAAGGTGATTGTGCCCACTTGTGCACTGAGACGATGATAATGATCTGTCTAGTTCGAACTGCTACAGTTAAACCAGTCAAGACCAGTCAGGCCCCTTCAGCACCTCAGGCTTTGTTTGGTTCATATGTAAAACAGATCAGATATGAGGAAGGGGAACAGGCCCTGGTTTCCTTTAAAGACCATCATGTTATAATATGTGTACTACCCTGTTCACATACTTGTGTGCACTTTTGTTCTCTTGCTGTTGTCCCCTTAGTTCAATTTAACAGAAGTTTAAATGCTACAGGGTACAGTGGTATAATAGACAAAACTGTGCTTCCAAATTTGTGGCAACTGTTTGGGGAACTTCTTTACTCTTCTTCACTGTTTTCACACACACACATTCACAACCACAAAGAGACACAACATAAACAACCATACCACACTGGACA
>JBBMJY010000020.1:6657007-6726366 GCA_037833715.1 Toxotes lorentzi
AAGTGCTTGCTCTGGGGTCAGGCTCTGGGTCTCTGTAAAGCGCTTTGAGACAATTTTGATTGTGGAAGGCGCTATATTACTAAAATTGAATTGAACTGAATTGAATTAAAGGGTCAGTTCACTCAAATCCCAGAAGAAAAAACAAAAATTTTCCACTTAACCCTGACTGTCTTTGCCTGCTTTGGTTTTGGTTTTATTTGCAGAGATTTTGCACCGGGTTCTTAAAGCGTTTATATCTCGACAACAGAAAATATATAATGGCACCTGTCCACAGTGTTAAGTGGAAAATATATTTTTATGTAATTTGGGGCAACTGACGTCAAATCATTCTTATAATTCATTTAATAACAACTCAGCTATCAACACATTAAAATCTGTTAGTAATACAACTACAATATGTCTCAACCTATTTAGCTTTTGGATATTTTAAGTAACAGATGTATTGTGTTCAGTTACTGTACTGCTATTTGCCATCTTAATAACAATTACTGAAGTGTGTTCTCTTCTCATAGAACCAAGAAAAGAAGATCCATATTTGGATGGAGCCAGCACAGAGAAGGTGCCCATGTAAGTATTGAGAATTTAACCTAACTTTTTCCCAGCTGCAGATTTTAAGCATGTTGAAAATCATGTAAAATGTTCCATCTGAATTCATTTTACAGCGGCTAAATGTCCTGTGTTTTGTAAGGCTTTACCCTGACTGTGTAATGTCCTGAAACTCAGCCTATGCATAAAGGAGGTTTGGATTTCACACGAGTGTAAGTGTTACACTAAAGTAAGATGGAGTCATCCCAAGTTAAATCTTGTGGTTATTTACAGCAGCTTTCTCCAGTGGTTGTTTGTTTGCAACATCCACAACACGTCATACGTCAGATTTACTTCTTGATCCTTTGCTTGACTTAACCAGATTGCTTGAGAATTACATCTACTGTGTTTATGTGTGTGTTTCGCAGCTCTATGCAGCGAGCTAAACACTCTTCCAAGACATTAATTGGCCTTCGAGGTTAGCAGTGAAAGCAACTGTGAACAATATTGGATAAAACATCATCAATTCAGTGACAGAGCTTACACATCAGAAAAGATGAGATACCATAAACAAGAGTTAGAAGGTGAAGGAGTGTGGACTCACAAAACTGTCAAATTAATATTTAATGCAAATGCATCATCCCTCATGCCAGGAAGGAAAACAGTGTAACGAGTGATACAGTAACAATAACTCACCATATTATTTACACACACTGATTAGTACGGTATATTTACACATGGAGTCCACAAGAGTAAAAAAGTTAAAAAGTGTGAAACAGTTTGTGTGAATTAACAGTAACTGAATGTTGTAACATGCTGCATCCACGCAGTGTTGTCAGAATGGGAAGAACAGGAAAAACACTGACCTGGGAGTGTTCACACATTATTACAAGGTGGTTAGTCCTAATGTTAACCTTGTAGTCACACCAAACAGTGTATAGCTCCTGTTAAATTAGCTTATTAAACTGAAAATTGTAATAGTGATTGTTACAGTGTTAATACAGTATGTTGACATGTCCGTAGTTCTTTTTCACCAAGTGGGAGCTATCGAGTGATATGGGCTGCTGGTGTCAGAAAAACATGAAGCTGGTTAGTCAACCTGATTTTAGTGTTTCATTTGACTTCTAAAATCTTTTGTGCCCCTTAGGCCCATGTTTGAAGAAGATGTACCCTCTGTACTGGAGCTAGAAATGGAGGAGTTGGACCAATGGATGAAAAAAGAGGGTAGGTTTCTGTAAACAAACAAAATCCACCCACTTGCCATTTTATTAGGTACACCTAGCTAAAACTGGTGCAATCTAATATAACAGGCATGCAATAAATTGCACCTTTATGATGGTTTTAATGTTCAGTTACTGTATAAATGGGTTGTATCCAACCCATTTATATCAATGACAGTATAGTAAATAGCATAAACACCTGTCAGTATAATGCCATACAGTTTAATAATACCAAAAACTACATTCTTCCATAATGACCATAAATTTGAATCAGCATCTCTCTAAAAGAGCTTCAACAAGACTGAACTTAATAACCTTCACAAAGGTAGAATTTGTTGTTTTATTCTGCATTAGTTTTATCAAAATGCACTGAATAAATTGTCCAGTGAGAGCTGGTTTTTCCAGCTCCAACCAGAGTTGGTAGAGTTTATCCAGCAGAGGTCACTGTTGCTTTATAAGAATTAAATGTACGGCAAGGTGCCTAATGTCACGGTCTTGTCTGATGTCAGTTCATGACATAGTCATTGCTTGTGAATTCTGTGTATTTCTTAGTACATTTTGAAAATTAGTTTGCGACATTTCTGTGATATGAATGATCACATTTACGAGGGTTTAGTGAATATACATTTATCAGTTTTCGTGTTGGCTTTGCTTGTGCTAGGTGAAACTGCAGGGGACTCTACACATGCATAACTGTAATTCTGGTGAGCATATTTTACATTTGTTATGAAAAAATGTAGACTTGATTACAAAGTGAATGCATTCTTCAAATGAACTATCTTATTACAAATATTCTTAAAACAAAAATGTAAATATTTACGGTCTACACATCGAGGCATTATGACTTACAGCTTGTTTCACATCAGTACTAACACAACCCAGATCAACAGTTAACTTATAATAAAAAGTCTCTCCACACAGTTTCCTTTTTATCTGCCAGCCTGTTTGTTGTGATGTACCAGCTGGTTTTGGTATAGCTGTGACTGATGAACTGTGACCCTTTTGTCATTACACATGGTATTGTTTGAAAGCACAAACACACCAACATCTGTTAGTGATTACAACAGGCATGCATGGAAGTGTGGCGCAACTTAACCCTGGGATAGTCTCCTTACTGGAAGGGCTGGGAAGGCGAGGTCAAGGTCCACTCTGCTAACTGTTGACCGACGTCATTTACACACTGCTTTTTCTCAGGACTTTATTTCCAAAGCTTTGCAAGGGTTAGAAGTTACTTTCATTCAACAGAGAGGCACTCTGTACACAGTAGGTTACACAAGAGATCTCAAAACAGCAGTAAATGTGATGTTACTGTGGCTGTGGTTGCAAAATGTGATGCTGCCAATGCAGCAGCTGTGCCCTGTTTGTCAGACCTGTGAAATTCCTCAGCACAAATTAAAGAAAGTAAGCATATACAATGTTGTTGAAACCATTTAAAATGCAAGTTTACCTACTAGTTACTTTGCACTTGCAAGGATTTGAACCTTAGCAGAACTACTCTCAAAAGAAAAATGGTTTGGTTCAGGTGTTTAGAAAACATTGTTTTAAGAAAACAAAGTGGCTGAAAACCAGCAAAGAAAAAAAAAGCATGTTAGCACATAATTGTCTATTTACACATCCAGCAGACCCAGAGCAAAAATTAGCATTCATGTGTTGTGTTTTTGTCCACCTGATGTAAGATGTAAGTACAATATTCACTTTCCTTTCAGCTGATCTGAACTACACCAACTCCTGAGGGAAATATCTGGCTCTTTTGCTGCTAAATGGTCCACTATGTTCACCAGCTTGTAACTAATGTTACCTTTCTGGTTTTTGTTGCTGGGCAGGTAGCGTACTGTGGATTTATCCCACCAAAGCTGAAAAGCTGTACACCCTAAAACCAAAACACTGAGCTGAAAAACACACGCAAGCTCTCCATAAAGCTGAGGAGGACTGTAGAGTTGGATTACAATCCCCCTTGGGTTTGGCACAATGAGCGAACCTTTTTACATTACACATGACCTACTGCTCTTAAAAAGAATGTATTGATTAGTGTAGCTTTAAGCATTTAGCCCGCCAGTAACACAAAATAGTAGCTAAGTATCCACAGGAGGAATATCTGCCTCCACTTCAGAGAGTAGAGAGGAAATTGCACTTAACAGGATTAAGAACTTGTGTGCAAGTTCAGTGTTAAATTTTGAAAACATTTAACAGCCTAAATATTTCTGTGTTGTCTTTCATTTGTATTTTGTGTTGAGTGTATTTCAGCTCAGCTCACACTTACCAGGAGAGAAAGTGTAGGTTGAGTTGCGGTTAGTTGTGTTGTTGAAGCTTGTCAGTTTTATGAGTTTGTTATGACCACAGTGATTCTTCCTTGATGCTGTGTCAACAACACCCTTTTGTGTGCAGAGGCTGACGACAACAGTAGTAAGGCTACACATGGACTGTACTGTCAGTAAGCATTAGTGGCATCGACTGGGTGCGCCCTCACTGCGATCAGGATGAGAGAAAACAGGAGACACAAGGACTCTGAAGCAACTGGTTTAAAACTGAATTTCTTTACTTCTCTACTTTCATGGGCTTTTTTTGTTGCTGTTTTATTTGTTTTACCAGAAATTAGAAAAATAATAATAATTTATAGGTGTAATCACCATGCAAATTTAGTTTCAGTACCCGTAATCTACTGCAAAACATAGAGTGAAACTACTCCCTCAATATATGACTGTGAACTCCTTCACCAGAGTTCAGAGATGATAGAGGACTGGCCCTTTTCTCTCTCTACGTCTCTCACACTCTGACATTGTCACCTCTCTTTCCCATGACTCCTTTACTGTAGGTTAACAAAGGACAGCAGTCTCCCGGTATGCAAGGACACAGTCAACAATGCATCGTTGGCAACGTGGATTTTCTGACCTTTCTACAATAATCCACTTTCTACAATGACCACAGGAGGCAATTTGACTGCCAGGAAACAACATCATAAAACTTAGGGGACACTTACAAACATTATTTTTGTTTTTACAGTTCAATATTCAGCAAGAAAAAAATGAATCTCAAAGCACTTGGCTGTCATTCCTCCTGGAAGTCTTCAGTGGAGAGCAACATGCAACAATTTGACTTAAAAAGTGTTAAATAGGTTTTTATTTGATGACAATAATCAGTGTTCTGCCTTTCATGTATTGTTTCTCTCATGCTTTGTGTGTTTTTGTTGTTCACTGAACTGTCCGTTATGCCTAGAAAATGTACAGTATTTTATCTTATAGAATCAGCCTGAGAGAAAAGTATAAACCTAAAAACATTGTGCTGTGGCTACCAAATGTTCCCAGTTTGCTGATTCATCCAGTTAAAGAGTGTGTGGTCATCCTCAAGTGCATGAGGCCAATACTCTTCTCCACCCCTCACAGATATGACTGCTCATAGTTTTTGCTGATGGCTTATCTTCAACTCAAAGCCTCTTTGTTGTATTATACTGTGTGACTCCCTCCAGCTGCAGGTTTTAATGGGGAAATATCCTGTTGAAGATTGTAGGCATGCATGACAGAGAAGGCCACTCCTTTTTCCATGCCTATGCAGAGCTGGTTAGGACTTAGGGAGAAAGAGTTTTTTATTTGAAAACTGATTTAAATCTCAGAGTGTGAAATCAGGAACCTTCTGTTTCTGAGTCTTTTGATAAATTACTGCCCATAATTTATCAAAAGATAAAAAGCTTTCTAAAAGCTGCTACTGATAAGATTTTCATCTCACCATAGATAACTGTCGGACTGAATACATTATATCTACAGTTCCTGTTCCGATATTTCATTACCAGTTTTGGCTTAAAAGTGTTAAATCTAAGCAGTCGTTACACTGATACAAATGTGAGCACTACTTTCTGTAAGTGTCATTTAGTATTTTGCAGAATCTTGCACTGTAAATATTGGAAAACAGAGTAGCAAGAGATATTGTTTTCATGGAATCCTTTTTGTACATATTTCATATAAGGCTGTTGTGTTTTTATTTTACTGATGATGCTTTGCGTAAAGATTTCAATAAAGAAAATATCTTGATAAAATCATGATATGTGTAAATTTTTAGCCATGCTGGTGATATGGCTCTGGAGATGGTGGTGTCATGTAAGTTTTGTACAGACATCCATGACGATGCATCCCACCATGATGTTGACAATTCGATGAATTGCCATAAAATCTGGTTGACATTTGTGTTTGAGTGTGATGCCCTGACATGTCATGTAGCGCTGTCATTGGGTCAAAATACTAGCATGACCCTCAGTCTTGAATGTGGTCTTACATACTGTAGATATAATCGTACAATTCTTTACAGTAACTTCATTTGGCAGACACTATTTTCCAAACAATATACACATGAGGTACAATTCAACTTTTCACTCTCTTTTCCTTTAGATTCCCAGTCAGCTCTTCTGTCTGTCGCCACACAGTGTCCTCGTCATTGCTCCTGTCAGGCCGGTCAAACACTGCTGGCTAAACATTGAAACTTTCATAATCAACAACTATGGAAATACTGAATTACTGTTTACGCGGGTATATCAAGGCTGTTGCAAAATGCTCTGCCTTTAAGTTTGGAGCATCAAACCAAAAGGCCTGTACAGTCATGTTCTTACAACTTCTAAAATCAGATCAATTTCAAATTTTAGAAAAACAGCACCCATCTTGCATTATTTTCTTATTGCATTATTTCTCTCTATCGCTTGGATTATTGCAGCCCCACACTTGTCTCAACCAGTAAACTACTGACAGGCTACAAACAGCACAGACCTCACTGGCCAAGATTTTCACCAGAACTTCACACCTGTTTTAGCATCTTTCCACTGGCTCCCACAAAGATGTCTGTGCCTCTGGACAAGCTTTGTCAAGTCTGAAACCCTGCGTTACAAACCGGGGGCGTGGAGTTTGAAAGATGTGGGTATACCAGTCAGGGAGGCTCTAATAAAAGACACTGCAGTTTTATTATGGGACGTTTTGGATCCAATGCTTTTGGAGCTTCACCCACCAAAGTCTAAAAGTTTACACATACTGTATATTATTATTCAATTCTCCTATGGGTCGTATCAGGGGGTCTGGACAAATGACCTAGAGTATATGGGCATTTAGGTTGGAGGATTTGTTGAAATGAAGTTTGTGCCTAGCTTTAGATCCTCAAGTAGAGGTGTTGAACTTGTTCCAGAGTCAGACAGGGGACAGACAAAGGGCCCTTAGGCTGTCTGACGAAGTAAGTCATGCTGAATCAGTATTTTCTTTAACCACATTTTAGTTGTTTTTTTTTACCTGGTTTTTAACATGATTTTACCTGCATTATTAATTTCTTTGATGTTATTTCACTGGCATTTATTTTACCTACTGTGTTTTATTCTGATCCAGTTGAACATCTTGGATTGTCCTATGTCCCTTTTCCAAAGCTTTTGTCTTTGCTTTTCTTGCTGTTAGTTTTTAATAATGCTAAAATGATTAATCAAATAATTCATCAGACAGTCAACAGAACATTCATAGTTTCAGTGAGGATTTCTACTTTGATCGTAAACTAATTTTTTTTTTTTCTGATATCACCTGGAGACTTGAACTGTGATGGGCATTTGTCACTATTCTCTGACAATTCATAGACCATATTAATTAATTAATTGAGAAAATAGTGTACATGTTAATCAATGTTGAAGAAATCGATAATTGCAGCCCTTCTTTTTAACTGGTTACATTTTTTAACTCCATGCATTCATGCTGTACAAATAAAGATTATAATTATTCCTACATTAATACACTGTAAGATAGTTGCAATACTTTCGGATAGTTGTGCATGTGTAGGATTTTAATGATTGTGGGCGAAGGCAGCATCACCCCACACTGTGGCTAACTAAACTGGTTCACATCTAAATACAACAGTAATTCCTCTCACCAAACACAACTTTGGCAAACACTATGCAATGGGTAATGCACTGACTCAGAAATCTGTGCCTATAACGTGAGATACTTATAATTTTGTTTATAGGCATGTCTGCCATAGTGAATGGGAATGATGTGATGTTATCCCCTGGCACATACACTCAAAACATCATATTTCCAGTGACCCGTCTCTCTGAATTTACCAAGCTTTGTCGACTGAATCATTGTCTACCCAGCAGGCAATGTTGCTGCCTGTCACACTCTATCAGCTCCATTTCACAGCCGCACCAGCAGCCGTGTTTGTTTGCCTTCAAGTGCTGTGATGTTACGGAGCATCGTCTGTCTGTCGCAATCATCACATTCTGTCAGTCTTGGGCAATCTTTCAGTGGAAAACACATAATACACCAGGGAATCAGTGTGTGTGAGAGTGTGTGTACGTGTCATTATGGGAGACTTCACAATAGTTTTGAATTTGGTCCTTAATAGAGTTGTGATGTGTGATTTGAACCATGTGAAACTTTCCCCTGCCTCTTATGAAAGACTGCCTTTTGCACCAATTGGACAACATTTGATAGAGGGTGATAGGGCTGTGGCTACCCCTGAAAACACAAAGGTCACGCACTGATTTTTTTAGTGGTAATTTAGGGACTTAAACTTTAGTTTACATTTTACATTTGAATGTAATATTTTATCATTTAAGGAACACAGTAAATCATTTTAAGCTGGTTCAACTTAGAAATGTAAGTTCCCCAGGCGCCTTAAAAATGTGAGTTAACTGAATTTGGGTTTAATAATTATTTAGAAGTTATTTCAACTAAGTTAAGCTAACTGAACTGAGAAAACAAGCTCAATAAACTTGAGATGTTACAGCGTTCAGTCACACTGACAGACATTACTGACATTTACAACATTCATACAAACATTTGCTTTTCATTTCATGAGCTCTTCCTTTGAAATGAAGTGCTGTGGCTGCTCCTGATGCCACTTTGTACCAGAGACAGTACAAAGAAAACAAGGCTGAAATTAATAAAACCTTTATATTTACTTTCAGTTGATCAGAAAAGATTAGTTGATTCCATTTGTGCAGAGATATATGATTTTTAGACTTGTTGCTTATAATTTTGATTACTTTCCAGCCAGGAGAGCAAAAACACGTAGATAAATACATGAATAAAACAATTCAGTAGTTTTCCATATAACAGGATTTGTTTTTCCACCTTTTAGCACAGTGATTCCCAAAGGATCCAAAGAAAAGATTTAGGGGTCACCGGATCCCTTCTATTACATTAAATAGTTAAAATTCTTTTGTTTTGTTTCTGATGAAATATTGCATACTTTCATCTTTGGGCCTCTTAAATTACTTCGAATGAAACTGACTGAGGGAGAAGATTTTGTTGCTCTTCTCAGAACCTGTGAGGAGCGGGTCTCACGTATGTAACTTTATTTGAGAGGTCACAAGTTAGAAAGGCCGGAAAACACACTGCTACTACCATAAGCTTCAGCCCTGACATCAACACATACAACACTCAGACGTTTCCAGTATATTTTTGGTGTTTAGTTTCACTGGCAAAAAGACAGAAACAGCAGGCAGAGAAACCACAGAAAATTCCAGACAAGATTTTTTGTGTGGAGTCAATTTCAGGAGCAAGTTCCATAAAAGCACATACTGCTACAGCTGCTTTCAAACCACTATTTGAGTACATTTAATAACAAAGTGAGGATATTTACAGTCATCCTTTGTTTCGAGGGTCTGCTTTTCAGTTTTCATTGACCAGATGCCAGCCTCAATTCCACGCTCGTCAGGATCACATGTTTGGTGCTTAGTGATATCTCAGGGTTTCAGACTTTCCCTGGAGGATCCAGATACAAGGCATGAAAATGACCATGAGCCAAAGCTAACCATAGCTGGCACTGTAGGGCTAACAGCAGCAGCAGCAGCAGCAGCAGCAACACACTAATCCACCATAGTTTGCTTTTTTTTGAATGAGCAAGGCTCAATACGTTGAGAAGAATGGGGTTTAGGTTTTCATCTAGCATGATTTGTGACACTTCATGCAAATTTGGATTTGGAGTCTCTTCACTCCTCTGTTTTTTTTTTCTTTCTCAAAACTGTATTGATTAAAATTAATTTTCAGTTTCCATTTGTCCTCATAAAAATAAAAATAAAAAAAAACAGATGTAAATAGAGAGCAAAAATCAAAGCTCATATCATAAACACTACTACTACTGCTACTACTACTACTACTACTACTAATAATAATAATTATATAGGGCAAGAATAGTAAAGTTAAGAAAAACAACCTAGTTTTATGCGATTTCAACTAGTTTAGCAAAAATGTAAAGTCTATTAAAAGTCTATTATTATTATCCAATACATTTTCTTTATTCTAATGTAATTCATTAAATAACCTTTAGAGAAGTTTAAAAATTCTGGGAGCTCAGCGTTTTCAGAAATACTCAAACCAGCCCTCAGACCAGTCGGTCATCAGCAATCATGCAACAGTCAAAGTGAGATCACATTTTTCTTTCTGCATTCTGAGGTTTGATGTGAACATTAACTGAAGCTCCTGACCTGCATCTGTAAAATTTTATACATTGCATTGCTGCCACATCATTGACTAATTGGATAATTGTATGAATAAGTAGGTGTACAGGTGTTCCTAAAAAAGTACTTCATGAAAGTAAAATACTCAAGTAAAAGACAAACTAAGTACATTAGTTAGTTACATTCCACCACATGAATTGCACAGACAAAGAAAGAAGCAAATTTGCTTGGGATCAATAAATTATGTTATTAACTATAGTAAAAGGAGGTCATACCATACACACCCTGTATACACATGCTAGAAAAATATATAAAGATATATTTCAAAATCATGCATCACATAGACCCCAGTAAAGTTTTTATTTGAACTTTAAGTTGTTAGTTTACTGCAAAATTATAGTCAGTTATTTTAGCTCTATTATCTAAACACGCTTGGGAGCATTTAATTACGTCACATTTGAGCGCCCGCTAACAAACAAAAACGTGCCATCATCACACTGCGACACCAGTCGGTGGAGAGTCAGGAGACGAGCGAACCTAGCGGGTGTCGAGGAGCCTGTGAACGGCAGGATTTTGGTCTCCCTGGACGTGTTTTTCTTCTTGTAATGGTCGGAGTCCATCATACAGTGCCCTGCGAAGGAACAGAGTCAAAGGGTGCACGGAAACAGGAGTTAGTTTGACATAGCGGCTCACGTTAGGGGTGTTTTAAGCTGCTAGCCAGTTAGCAGTACCCGGACTCGGCTTGTACAGGCTAGTTAGCCGATGTTGCTAACGCGGTAGCTCTTGGTAGCTGGGTGCAAACACTCGCTGCTGCAGGTGGGAAGCCAAGAGACGAAGCAGGAGCGTATTATACCTCACCGGAGCCTCCAACGCTAGCCTCATCAAGCTCCACAGCATATCTCGGTTTGGATACACGACCTGAAGGAGCCGCCGGGGGAGGCCCGCCGCCTTTGTCCAGCTTCACATTTCTGAGGTAAACACACTGTAAAATCAAAGTGCAAGATCACAACAGTGAAATATTGTTGTGCAGTGATGTACCAGTGGAAAAGGGGCCTAACATTAGCCAGCTAACATGTAGCTCGTTGATTAGCCGAGTTAGCATTGCTAGCGCTGATGTGGATCTTGTTATCGACCTGAAAGAAGTTGAAGTCGGATCGTTTAACTCGCTGTAGCTGAACGCACAGTGTGGCAACGTTAAGCTGCACAAATTAAGGCTGGCAGAGTTTGTTAAACCACTCTGGATCACTCAGGTTGCTCACATTGAGCCTTTAAACAAACTGAATAAACTGAGCTAAAAGCTGCTAAGTGCGAGGAGTTTAATGCTCGTGCAACACGTTAATAAAAGAATATATCAAATGTGGGTTTTATTTAATTTGGCCTTAGTGTGCAAAAGAAACGCGTAGGCTCGATTTAGCAAACGAGTTATCTGCTATTTTGCTCTGCTATCCAGGACATAATGTCTCATATGCAAGTTGACCCCATGCGAAGTTAGTTTATGCCTCAGCTCTGTGGCTCCTTGACATCCAGCTAAGCTGTTCTTTCAGTACTGCGTGAGGTACCTCAAGGTAGAGGGTGAACCAGACTGACAATACAAAATATCTTTTGCCTTTTCTGTGTCATTCTAACTTTTATTTCAGTATGTAGATCATAGAATGATGGAAAACTTGCATAAGGTACTTGTATATGCCACAGTATCCTGATTTCTATTAGAGTACTCTGTAGGTCTTTGAAAACTTAATCAGAAGGGTTCAAAAAGTTTTCTGAGACCGGGATATGATGTTTATATTTGTTGCTCACAACCAGGACTAAACTACTGGAATGATTTCACTTTCAACCTGAATCTGTCCCCCATTCCTCCATGTCTGGTTAGCCAAATATGTAAGTGCGCTTTTACAGACTCAATTCTTAGAACTGATCATCACACATTACTGCTAAGCAACAGAATTGCACAGAAATATATGACATAAGTTACAGAAAAGTTTCAGTTTCACTTCTCTCCACACCCAAATTCTCTCTTAGTGGACCATATGGCATCTTTGTCTTGTGCTGCTTTTCTAGTCTGCAAGTCAGTTAAATTTAACTTAAACATCACTAAAATTAAAATAAAATGTTGACACAGTTTACAGAAGTGGTGTCTAACACATGTTAAACCCAGGCCACCCAGGTGTTGACTGACATGCACAGTCAGCCCAGGTTGAATCTATTTCACTGTGGGTTTTAAAGGGGTTATGAACCAGCGGCACTTATTTTCTCTCAAAGGGGATACAACTACTTCTCCACCCTACCTGCTTGTTAACTGCATTCACTTGACCTCTCAGGTCTGAGTCTGTCCTAGATGAGATAGGAAGGATGGTCCTGAAGTCAAGACTGAAAACCAGTGTATTGGATCAAGGACTGAATTTTCTTTTGACAAGACAACATAATGTGAACTCATCTGTGTATATGTTGTCAACCGACAATAACAAACAGAGAACATACAGGTCCTCCAATAACCCCAACAACCCTCTATAACTCTCTGTAGAGTGTGTTTTTATCAGCTGTGATTGGACCAGCAAACTGAGGCTGTCTTCATGTTCAGTATGAAAGTTGTAATAAACAAGAAAGGAAACACTAAGCAGGTAGTAAGAAAAAGATTTTGTGTTTTTTCCTGTTAGTTATCTTTTCTAGTTTGGGTATTTTGTCTTTTAAGGATCATGTCAGATAAGAGTTATACCTTATATACAATATCCTCAGGGCAAGAAATTGTAAAAATGTTTTTAATCACACTGATCATAGAAGTTCAACTGCAGCGGGGGTTTTCTTTTATGCACAGGATCAAAGTAATGCAGAGAACCTAACCACGAAATCCAGCTGTTTAGCACTGTCAATAAAGAAATATTTTCCTATTTACTTATGAAATGACAAATGCATCTATTTCAACAAGGCTTTTCCTGCATAGGTGATTTAAAAACAACTTTCTGTACAAAGAACCAAAACCATAGTATTAAGTCAACATCTCTCTGACACAGTGTGAACAAAAGCTGAACACATGAAGATTAAAGGTAGGCTTTATTTCAATGCCATTGTATTGGGTTGTGTAGGAGTTGTTGCACCTTGCTGTTTAAAAAAAAAAATTACTTTGGTTGGTATTTGTGTAATAGATGAAGTAAGGTTTTACAACAAACAATTTCCAAAATAAAGGACTGACGATTACACAGTGTATGGTAAAAATTCCAGCATTTGCAGGTTCTGGCTTCCTAAATGAGAAGAGTTAATGCTATTCTTGTCTTATATGACATTAAACCGAATGAGGGTTGGGGCCAGTCAGACATTTTTAAGCGGAAACCAGTGTTTTTGGAGTGATGAATGTTTGAAAGTTTTCCATAATAAGGGACTGATAATTATAAATTGTATGTCTAGCTGCAACCCATGATGATACAGTCATTAAAAAGCCAGGTTGTGGAGACTGATGAATTAGACAAATAATAAGCAGATATGTATGTTTTGCGAAATGAGGATGTTGATGTCAGTGTTTCTTGCATTAACCACATGTTTCTTCTTCTGAATCAGTATTGGGCCTTTCTTGGTTTTAAGTGTGTGCAGGAGTTGAAAGCAAAAAGAGGCAGTTTACTGCCTACAAACTAAACAGCTACAGTTAATCCTGCAATTTAATGTATATGGAGTTGTGTGTTCTTCCATCTCTATGACTGTGGCATTATAAATAGGCGAGGACCAGAGAATGCAAGTACAAAGATATCTCAACAAATATTGAGACAAGAATGGCATAGTTTCAGTTCACATGGATTAGTGTGATGAAATACCATTTTCTGGCTGTGATTATTGCTGCAAGGCCTTGGAGACTGAGAGATGAGGGGTATCCTAGACTTTGTTTGCAGAAAGCTTCACATTCCCACAGTCCTGACTGTTGCTGTGTTACTGACCCCAGGGCCTTCCTAAAACCATTCTCATATGGACAGTGAGATTTTGTGGCTTTGAAGCTCGTTTTGACAAAACATGGAGGGGGTCAGAGTAAGATTGGTTAGTAAGCGTGTAAATAGTGGGCAGTGCTCAGGTGATATACATTCTTTGAGACAAGACTGGTCTTAGTAGCTCTATAATGAACTTACTATAGACCAGTAATTAAAAACAATTAGAAGCGCATTTTGTAAATGCTTAAATGCATGAGTCTAATAATTGCCGACGACAACTGCTTCACAAACTTTTTTGTGGAGCCTTGCTGATTAAGATATTTCCTCCAGGCAACCACATTATCCCTCTGAATGTTAACCCAGTTATGAAACATATCTTGTAATCTTGGGTTATTGGGGAAATGGGGAAACTGCAACCATGTAAAAGGTTTTTTGGATTTCTGCTCTGTTTTCTTCAGATTTAAAACACCAGTTCTCTTTGTGCTGTGTTTTTTTTTGTTTTCTTTTTGCCATTATTGACAGTAGGTTGTAGAAACAAACAGAAAAAAATGAAGAAACTTTCCAACAGGGTTCAAACAATTGAGGATAATTGGAATAATCTCATTTTGTCAGTCACATCACTGCACTTTTTTTTATCTGGACAGAAAGCATGCTGGTTCCAGTGCGGTACCAACACCTTGCTGGTCTAGAGCCAGGAGCTGCTGGGGGCGGGATTATCCTGACCAATAAGACTAGGACCAGAGCATCATTATGGATGTGAAATTGAAGCAGAACTAGCACTAGGTTCTTGTTGGTGGAAAGGGGGTAACTGTGATCGAACTACAAAACTAACTGTAATGGAAATAGAGTAGGGTTGGTGGAAATGGAGAGCAGCATGACTCACTTCATTTTGCTGCTCCGGTGCAAAATGTTTGTGAAGTCAGCTAAACTACTTTTGTACCAGACGCTGGTAGCCTACAGCCGCTTATATTGCTGTTCCTCTCTTCAGCTAACAGGTGCTCTGTGGCGGATCAGGATTTTATAACTGAACTATGACTAGGATGCTCACTTTTTACTTCTTCAACTGTGTGGAGTGCCGGATATTCACAACTAACGTTTCAATATATACCATTTTCATTTTCATCAGAGTGAGAAGAGGCAGTGGCAGTGTAGATGTTGAAGTTCTCTGCAGTATATTGGGAATACCCCAGGTCAACAGAGATGGCAAGAACCATCTGGGTGGAAGTGTTAGGGGCAGTGGAAAGGACTACAAGGATGAGGACTAAAGAGAGAAGCTTCTGTGTTGTGTGTGGAGTGTTTTAGTAAGGCACTGAGTGCAGTCTGACCAGAATGGGCAGTCTTCTATGCCTTTTGGGAACCAAAACACTGTTTAACAAGAGATACTGAGATATTTGGTCAGAGAACAAGCAGGTAATGAGTGATTCGTGACATCAGCTGGACTGAGGGAATTGAGGAACTGATGGTGTTAGGTTGAGGAGTCCAGAGAGAAGAAACGGGAAGAGATTGAGGGCACAAGTTAGGGCTTGTGGTCAAGATGAGTTCGGGGATTTCTTACAGGTAGAAAAACTTGAGAGTACAAGCCAGTGCTGCTGTGTGGGTTTAGATTTTCAAGTGGCGAAGGGATTTTATAGCTGCAGAGTTTGAATTTAGACAAGATACTCAAAGTGGGAAGTGTTATTTGAGTCAGTCTTGTTAAACTGTGCCACTTCTTCTCAGCTGCCCGAATCTTTTTTTTTTCATCCAATTTAACAAATTCAGACAATCATGGTGTTGTTAAAGACAGATGGGCGATAGGGTGAGAGAAGAGACGGACAGGTATACAAGTAGAGGATTCAGTAGGGAAAAGCCAGAAAAAGAGAGAGTGGGAGCGAGCAAGGGCAGGAAGAGTAGAGACTTGTGTTAGTAAATGGGGTAATGGAGAAGGAAATAAAACAGTGCTTATAAGTATGAAGTGGAGATTACATGAGAAGGCTCTACAAAAGTCCATCGTGTTGGCGGCATTGTGTGTGGGCAGAGCCACTTGAGAGAAAGTGAGATCAAGGAAAGAGGAAATTAAAGGGCTTTTCTGTGGGGAGGTCCAAGTCACCTTGAAGAGAGAGAGGGATCTCCCATCTCCTTTTTTTTTAAACTGAAGAAGGTCGTTAAGTAGTAATATGGGACAAGAATGGACAACAACATCAAGGAGGGTAGAAATAAAGGTTAGGCTGTAAGCGGGTCGAACACTTGAATTCAGCTTTTATATTCATACCCTTCTCTGAAGAAATACTCTCTCTCTAACTCTCCTCCTCCTTTATGATTTTTACTCATCAAATTTACACACAAGTTTAACTTAATCACTGAAAAATAGCCTGTAAGAGCCTGTAAAATATACATACATGCCTATTATTCTGCTTTTTAGTAGAATCATATTATCTCCTTGTGGCCTGGTATGAGGTCTGCTACCAGTCTGTTTTACAGACCCCGTTGTGGCTGTTGTTTGCCACATGGCCATATGAATGTCAGGAATGCTAACATTAGCTTTTACACCCGGTATTAGCATGAAGGCTTCATCCCACCTCAGTCAATTTAAAGCTGTAGAGTAAACACAGCAAACATTGTTCACCTCTTGCTTTATCTCTAAAGTACTGTGTCATTTAGCCAAACCTAACATTTAATGGCTTCTGCCTCCATTGAAGTGTTGGAAACTGTTATGTAGGACAGTGATTTCAGATTTCATTAGTCAGATGACGTTTTGTAGCACAGACCTTGTGCAAACATATTAACATAATTAAGTAAAGCTTTATGATTGATTTTTGGTCTATGAGGTTTTGTTTAAAGCTGTTGCTGTTATAGTAAAAGTTGTATGTGTTTTAGAGGTTTCAATTGGAGACCTCTTTCTCTGTAACTTGAAATCTCTCTCTCCACACTTTCATGAAACCTGACCTGAAACTTCTCTTTTTTAATTTTCATGTCCTGCGGTCATCTAGTATATTCATATTGTATGTTCCTCTTCCTCTTAGAGACTTATTTGCTTACACTCTCAGAAAATGTGATTTCTTTATTTTTCTTGTTTTTATTGCATGCTTTTATTGTCCAATTTCTCCATCTGTTATGATATCATTGATCATGTAATGGTATATTCTATTCTTAGCTTCGCTAAAGTGCTTTCTTAGTAAGTTTGAATTCACTCACTGAGGTTTTACTGGAGATTTACAAGCAACTACAGCAGAGCGTGGGTGTATTCTGCAGTTGTGAATGGCCTGCTCCTCTGTATCTGTGAGGCACAAGGAGCACGTTAATAATTCAGTGCTGTGCCATGTAGCTCTGAGTTGGTTAATGAACACAGAGAGGAATCTCTCAGGGATATTACTTTGATGTAGAATATAGAGTGAATGCTGGGTGACACAGTGAAGGGACAAGAGGAAGTGGCAGTTTGGGTCAAAATAAATCCAGGAACACATTCTACATTTCTGATAATTTAGAATGTGTTCCTACCAGCACCTCTTAAGATCACCGATTAACATATTTTGTTTAATTCGCAAAAAGGCTAAATTTGTCATTCTGAGCTTCTATTTTGTACAGGTTCTTATTTACCACACAGACATGAGAGTTTTATTGAACTTTTTACATGACCATGAAGTGGTAATAGTCCTTTAAGGCAAAATTAAGTTGTTAAAACAGTGACCAAACTGTTCAGTTTACAATGATCAAGCCAAGGTGCCTCATCACATTGTTATGAAAAGCCTTATAAATCCAATCTTACTGTAAAGCAGTCATTTATTGCAATTATCCATTGGTTTAATACAGCCAGAAATCTCTGATGGTTGATACATTTCTGTTGTCTCATTCTTTATTTTTCCACATTGCGCAGACCTAATAAAAAGATTAATAAGTAATCAAAATAACGTTGCTGTCCTAATGTATTCAAACTGATGTGGTGGTCTGAAAGTGGTAGAAGTAGCTCCCCAGCACACAGATCCATTTCCAGCCTTGGTGTGATTTCCTATCACAGACTGCATGTAGGCTCTGGGGCTTTCAGCTCAGACCTTTTCCATCTTGCCTTAACACAATTGCATCTCTTCACTGCCACCCACAACTCATTCCCTCTCAAATGCCCACCAGTCCTTCTCTGAGACTGCAGCAGAGGTGCAGGATGAAAACTGTTTGAAAGGAGGCCTCTCCCAGCAGAGGTCCTGTTGGCATGGAAACGGCTGTCCTTGTGAATGGAGGCTTCTCTTACAGGCCTGGTCAGGGGTCTCCCACTGTCTCATGGTCCAAGAGGACATTGTTAGAAATCTCACAAGCAAACCCTGTTCACTAAACCTGGATTTATATGCTACCCACTTTGTGGGTTTCTGCAAGTCCTTGTCTGATGATAGTTGTTATAAGATTGTGTGATTGTGTTACAGCAGGGCTTAAATTTAGTTTCCACATTTGGTGATTGCTAGAGTGCTCTTATTCCTCTGCTCCTTCATACTCAATACAGGGGTAATGTGGACCTAAGGTTTAGAGAAGTGGACAATCAGTACAAACTCTCAGAGGATTTCTGTGAACTGGTCCCATGGCATGGGGGGTTGATTCAAAAATCTGACTAAAACTTTATGCCTAGTTGCTGTCTTCCCATATTTTACCAACTACTTCAAAAATGTTCTGTGCACAGAATTAAAAACTCTTGACTTAGAAAGAAAACAAAGGTTCCCACACATTCTGACTGATTAAGGTCTGAGCACGGAGACACTGTCAATAAAGTAAACAAAAATGATGGACAAACTGCACCACACATAAGTGTCCCGCCAATCAGAGGGCAATTACAGGTTTCCTCTGATTGTCATATTTTTCCCAGGTGAGATCCTATAGCCTGAATTTGTATTGACCAAGTACTTTGTGAAATAAAATTTGTTCAGCTTCCTGATCGGGGTGTGTTGAGCTCATCACAATCAGTGCTGTGCCTCCTCTGTTGATTAGTCAACTAGTCTGTGGTTTTCCAGCAAAATTAGCCGTTATCCATTACTGAGAATAGTCGCATCTCTGTGATCAGTTGTTTTCACAAATACAAATTAGACTGTAAACTGTATTTTCAGAGGAAAAACAGACAACCCTTTTTTTGTTTACTCAAATAGACTCACAAACAAATAATTTATATCACTGAATTCATCAGAGTCTCTAGTCTCTCACAATATGAAAATGTAGATAACAGTTACAGGCTTTGACTGGTAAGCCCGAGGTCGAGAGGTCTCTCTCTCAGCTGAATCCATGTCTCACTCGGTCGAAACTAAGCACTTAAAATCACCATGGCAACCTCTGAGTGCAGTTGGGCACAAACAGCTGATCCAGATCAGACGACTTCTGTGTTGTCTGTGGTGTTTATCAAACACTTGACTGAAAGTCCTGCTGCACACTGTTTACACACTACATGCAAGACGCATGGATTTACACACACTGCAACAGCGTTCAAATATGTTTTAGGACAGTTTTAGTCTGGAGACATTCAGTTTCAGCTGGTGGGTTGGCACACACACACACACACACACACACACACACACACACACACACACACAATTTCTATTTCTCTGTACTTTAAACACCATTTCAGAAGATGTTCATAATGTAAACTATAATAAATGATGGTAATTGTGAGGATATGTAATATAATTTTTTTAGCAACAAGGAACACAATTTACCGTCACTGTTTCCAGAAGCCAGCAGTCCCACCACAGTTTCTTCAGAAATTGCATTTTCTAGTTAATTTTCAAAGTCAATAAATAAATAAAACAGCCAAGGTCACTGCATCATCATCCTTGTCCTTTTCCTCAAATGCAGGTGTCTACATTTGGCACACTCTTCATTGGCTGCCCTATGTTGTTTCCAAAATTTTGAGGCCAGGAAATGTGATTAATGGTGTGACTGACTGTTCTGTCACAAAATGATAATAGTTAGTAGTTAATATACAGTTTTTACAGACCAAAACCAACCTAGCCATTTTTGGCAATTAAGTCTAAAACTCTGTAATTAGTCTGTTTGAGGATTCGGCACATTGTATTAACTGAAGTGTCTTGTGACTTTTCCATGGTACTGAATTACAGCACAGACACAGGCTTGAAATAGCTAATTTTGAAGTTAAGTAGATCACAGTTCTCTGGCCTACATCCTTGTCCTTCTAGATGAATTATTTAATGTTTATCAAAATTATAGTAGGTAGAGTGTGCGTCTGGTGGTACTGGTCTAACTCTGGTTTGATTTACTGTACCTCTGTAAACTCTGACTCTGCAAACGCATCTTTTGGGAAGTGATCACAAGATGACAACTTTAAAGCAACTATAATCTGTATTTTTATGAAACTATATTGAATAACAATGTGTAAACAAAGTGACCAATGTGAAGGGCATCACTCGTAGTGATTAACTGCCAAAGAATTATCACCTGAGCCTGTAGCTCTTAGCTCTTCTTGACTTTACTAACACTTGTAGTAAGTTTCAGATCATTATTTAGCTGTTTGACCTTTAATGTCACTGTTTTGGTTCAGTCTTACCGTTCTCATATTATCCTTTTCAGTTACAGCAGGCAGTTGATCTTAGCAAAAAAGAAGGCCCTAAAAACCCACTCTACACTTCGAGCTCAGCATCAGTTGTACAAAGTTAGTGCCTAGCAGTTGAACATAGGGGAGCCAGATGGACACAAACGACTGAACAATAATGTTGCTCTGTAACTATTGGATGTGTGACTGTTTGCTAGTTCGCTATAATAACTTAAAAGGTGATGATATATTGATGTTGTATTAACAACATGTTTCCACTGGTCCAATAAATAAACTAATTTGTTGTTTGCTTGAGGTCTAGTATGTGCACCTAAAATGCATTGTGGATGGATTTGGATCTGATCTGGATCTTTGGATGAAAGTTAGTAGTAGGGCTGAAAATTTGGAAATAGATAATCTTCGTGTGATGAAGAATTGGAGGTGGTACAGGAATGCATTGCATTGTCAGGGTAGGATATCCTATCTCAGACTTGACCTGGGTGGCTTTCCGTCGGGGACGCAGGCAGCTGGCAGCTCAGTTAAAGTGCCTTTAAGTCTATTAGAGAGGATAATCCTTGAGGGAGAGTTGCAGTGAACAGAGGGAGCAGGCAAAACAGTCTGTCAGTTCACTTTCCTCACTTTTGCCATCCGAATGTGTCCCTCGTACGACAGCTCCCCATGCAGCTGATCGTTCTCCAACACATGGCTGCCATATGCTTTCTTCATTATTCCCTAAAAGGAAAATTGGCCTCTGTAAAGAAGATGTAAAAATAGAGAAAAAAACAATGACTTGTGTGCCGTGTGACCCCAAAGGTTTAGATCTGCTCCAGACAAAATTGCAGTTGATAGTCTCGGCGGTGTATTTGACATGACAAGATGAAATTGTTTGACATGACAAGATGAAAGTTAACAGGCATGTTTTGTTTATTTCTGTGTTGTTGTTGTATCTTTTGTACCTCACAGTTTTATCACCTTTGTTGCTTTCTCTACATTTTCTCTAGCCTCCCACCTTCCACCTTTCACTGCCCCTGGCTCAGTCGGTGGCTCAGCAACACTTCAAAGGGGAAGATCTGCGGCACTGCAGATAACGCGCTGCACCCCCGAGCACTCGCAGGCTTTTCCAGAACCCCTACGCAGTCCCTTGAATGACAGGTTTGGCCCCTTCTTTGTCTTATAGGAAATTGTTTTTTATTCTGATGTTTTTAGTGTTCCAGTTCATTTTCTTTCTTCCTCAAGACCTAACTGGCTTCTGCAGAGCCTTGGGCTTAAATGTACACTTTAACTGCATCATTGCCTTGCATCTTTTGAGTGCAGCTGTAGAACTTGAAAAGATTAACAGAATAAGTAAGTTGTTGGTATTTTGTTAGCTGGAGTATAATGGCCTATTGCATAAGAGGAGTCTTAAATTATTTCTGTCTCAGATTTATTCCCTTAATCTGATTAGAATTGACTGATACAGATCAGAAATTGGTTTCTTCTGTAAAATTGACACAAAATACCTCTACATCAGAGATTCTGTACAACCTAATACTTTTTGCCATTTCTTTTCTAAAACATAAAAATTTTTGACAGTGTTTTATTTTTAATTTAGTTTAATTCATAAAGTAATGTAAATGTCCATCAGAGTTTCCTGTAAAGACTAACAAAAATTCCTAATTTTGATTCCAAACATGATGCCAACATTAAAGATCCACTTGTTAATCAGTAAATATTTGCTTGACATTCATTCTGCATATAGGTTGAATTGCAGGCTTACCCGTAGTTTTCATGTGATTGCTTATTGCCGATTGTTTCTTAAAAATTATGAGGAAAGTTTCCAGGAAAGTAGCTAGAATATACGGGATCTGTAAAATAAAACTTTACCAAACATTCCTCTCTTGTAACCATTACATGAGTGTATTTCACTCGGATTGGTTATTGATTACGTCTCGTCTCACCCTCTTTATGCCTTTCTGAATAATCACATAGCACTTACGAACATCAAATGTTCAAGACGACTAATGTGTGAGCTGTGGACCCGTGGATTTGAGCATCCCTAGAAAATCATTTCATATACTCAACCCCCTCAAATGTCTTGGACAAGCATTTGATGGCTAATCAGTGTTAAAGTATTTTGCCACCTGTTGGCTTATTAGTGTTTCCATGTTAACAGCATGTTGGTGCTCAGGTTCCTTTGGGATGAAACACCTCTTACTGTGCTCTCCAGCAACATTGTTGTCCTGAAGACAGTCAGTAATCACTTGATAGATGTAAAGACTAGATTATCGTTTAATCTTACTAAATGTGGTAATCAATGTGCATTACGTGTCATTAAAACTCATTATCTGTAGCAATTGGAAACCAATTAACAGTTAAATGTTTACAATAAACTGCTTTCCACAGTGTGTATTAAGTATTAAGCTGCATTTGAAGCGAATATAACTCTGCTACAGTTAGATGTGCTGTGAAATCTACCAAAGGTCACACTTAAATTCTTGTAGAGACAGCAAGCTTATCACTTGGATCGTTTTTTCTTGCTTCAATGTGTTGGAACACTTAGGTAACATCTTGTCTGCAGACTGAATGTTGATGAGATGCAAATTAGGCCTGAGACAAAATATCAAATCAAATTTTCTGATACCATCAGAGAGAGAGAAAAAAAAATTGTCGACTGTATTTTACTTATTGCTGTGTCAAATAAACATATTTAGGGGCCATATTGTCCTCGTCTGGCCTGTTGAGTGCGTGAGTAACATTTGCTGTGTATTGGAGGTTTTCAGTTCAGTCAGTCTGCACTGAGACAGCAACACAGTTGATTATACCATAAGCCAGGTTTTCATCCAAATATAGTGAAAATTTCAACTGAATTTCCCGAAAATTGGCAAACGAAAATGTGAATGGATGTGAGTTTTCATCCGCTGTCTTCGTGCGAGTATCAGTTGGTTCATCAAGATAAATGTAGGTGCTGCTTATTCTCCAGTTGAGTGCCATTAAGCTATTAGAGAAGAAGAGGATGCAATGAGATGATGTAATTAAGAATCAAACCTCAGATGATGGAAAACAACATAGAGAACATGATGAAAATATTTATGTTTAAGTTTACAGTTTCCTCAGTGCTCCACACAGATTTGATGTTTTCATCTACTGCAATTTTATTCAGTAGAGCAGAGGATTGAGTGGATGTTCATATACGTCATGATACATTTTTGTTATACCCTATGACTTGTTATGCCTTTTAATTGTGTTTCAGTTGCGCTTTGTTTTGTCTTGATGCACCAACTCTTTCATCTCAGCCAAGTGTGAAAAGTTTTTGGTGAAAAAAGCAGAGGTTACTCTTTAACAAGAGTAAGAATTGTTGTGAATCTTTGCTGAGCCAGTTAAACAGTATGGAGAGGAAAATGGGCTTTAAGATTTAAAAATCTCTACTGAGCCTGACTCTCAAATTTAAAAGAATGGGAACAATGTCTGCAAAAGCATGAATTGATTTTTCTTTGTTGTAATAACATCAATCAGCTCAGAGTCAACAGTGTGCCCCAAACATAAACTCTCTCATTAATTCTGCCTCCTTTTATTAGTTCCTGATTTGTTTTGTAATGCCTGCTCTGCATGACTGAGGTGTGAGCTAGTTTTCTTCAGGGAAATCATTTTTTCAAGTGCTGAGACTCACAGCTGCAAATTGTGTCATGATTGTGATGTTCAGGTCTCAGTTGCTTGGTGTAGAAAGGGTCTGGTCTTGGAGGAAGAAGCTGTTGAGAAGATGGGGTTGGAGAGGAAATGAGGCTACATTCCAGCAGTGATTTATGAAGTGTCTTTCACACTCTCTGTACTACTTACTAGTTTGCAGCTGCTCCAGACAGCTTGCTGACTTTAGTAGAGATAGACCCATCTCAACATACATATTGAAAGGAAATCATTCGTTTCCATGTGAGACATTTTTGAAACTGTGTTAAGCTAAGCGAATTGCTTTTCAACAATACATCATCCCTGCATAGTTTGATGCAGAAGCTAACATATTTCCCCCTCTTGGCATCCCCAGTTTTGAAACTGTGGTTTTCATTCATCAAAGAAATATCCTGAATGATGCTCTCATGCGGACCACAGAGCTTGGAGCTAAAACCAGATGCTGACAAACTACAGAATGAGTCACGTCTTAAGACTGGGTCCAATGTGACGAGACGAGGCCTGTTTTATTATTAATCTGTAAGAGACTCCAGCACTGCTGTGTGAGAACATGTCAGCCAGACTGGGCTCGAAGTTCACACCTGCAACAGGAATTAAAGACATTCTTGTGACACCCCTTGGGATTGTCGGACTACGTTAGAATAACAGTATAATATGTTTTCTATGTTAAGATTACAGTGGAAAACATTGCATCTATTATGTTACCCATGTGCATTGCACTGCAGGCTGTTTAATCTAGAGCAATGATCCCTGATTATATTTCATTGTGCACCTTCAAAAATATTTAAGAATGCAGCCAAAGGCTAAAACATCTACAGGCAGTCTCTAACCGCACATTCTCTTTTTCTTATAAGTCATTTTTCAGTCAAATGTTGCCAAAGATTTAGCCAAAATTTCCAAAACAAAGGGACAATTATTCTGAAGAGGGCCCTAATGCCATTACGCTATCAAGAGTGCTGTTATGCTTGTGTTACTTAAGTATTTCACGATATTTTGTTGCAGCTCCAAGTTATTTTTGTTATGTAACTTTTTTATTTGCTGATTTGTTATATAATAATAACAGTTGATGCACTTTTATGTAAAAGAATAAAGAGGAAAGGATGTCATTTAGGTTTAGTACTTAATTAAATATAAATCATGACAGACAGCTGTAAGTTGGGCACATGGCTACTTTCTCGTTTAAATTAATCCTCATATAGGTGCATATACAAGGTGAGAAGCTCAGACCAATTTAAATTGTTGCCCATGTTTGTTGGACTGGGGACTATTTCTAAATGAGGACAATGATTTTACTCCCTGAAGATGTGCCTCGGTCTCATAATTTGACCAGAGTCACTCAAACAGAACAGAGGCCAGGAAACACGGGAGTTGCATTCCTCCATGTGGACTCATTTTATTTGGCACATCCAGACACAGCTGACCCAGACTGAAGTTGCAGGCATCCATAACCTCTGTGTTTGTTTCACTCAGGGGCCTCTGGGAAGCACTCTGAACTTTTCCTAGAAAGCTGTGGGTGATCCCCCTTGATATAGAAGTTAAAAGGTGGCTTATTGTGTTTCTGAATACGGGAATTGGCTAACATGCAGTTTGCAGAGTGGGCAAAACAGAGGCGGCAGATCTTTGTGTCCATAATAATAAGAGGATTTCATAAAGAAAACGCAGTAGTATACCCCACCATATCACAAGCGTATACATAGTACTCTACTCTTAAATCAAAGTGACACTGGTTTGGTGGTAGTTCCAGTGTTCATTGTTTTTAGGTGTGCTTTGGCATTGTGCCTTCATCAGATAACTACTGAATAGATACAGATGGGAAGAGAAACAGAGAACTTTTTTTGATAAACAGAAAGCTTGGACTTTGTGTGTTTTTTATACTTGCCCCGTTGTTTATTTTGTCCATGTTTTTATGTACCCTTGAGCATTAAACTCACGGGTAGATATCTTTGTTTTTGTTTGTTTTTCCACCAAAAGTTGTTTCTCTGATGTGTGCTGTATGTGAATTGATGCTGCAGTGATGAGTTGATGCTCTCTTCTCTTTCTCTGCTCTGCCATATGGCTGCAGTTGAAAATACAGTGGAAAATGCAGTACATTTAAATCATGTCAGCTGGATAGTTTCCTAACCACACGCAGAACATGAAACAGATTGTGAAAATACTTCATTATTGTCTCCTTTTTTTAGTCTGCCTAATTGAAATTCTCTTTCTGGAGAGTGTCCTTTTTACTTAAATATACTGTCTGAAAATAGTAGATATTTTTATTGCACTCACTGTCTTGACTTTTGAATTACTTTGCAAGCCCAGTACCTTAACTATAGTTTTGTCATAAAATAATCTTTGTCCTTGGCAGTCCGTTACCTCTCACCACATCTGGAAACATCCACCAGTAGCTTTATGCAACATCATTACGCAAATAATGAAGTGCCTCTTTGCGACGTGAATCCCTCACTTCATTGCAAATTAAGACTATATATTGAATCTTGGAATTCTAAGGGTTTCTGTCTCACGGTTATCAGATGTCAAACAGCTGGAGAGCCTGTCTGGGCATCTGTTCATTTCCCAGAACTTGATGTCCATATCCAGTTTTGTTTACGTCAACTCAGAAATCCTATTCTGGCTACACAAGTCAGCTCCTCGGCGCTGCTGGGGAGTCTACTGGGCCTAATTATATTTGTAGGCAGCTGTTCAAAACCAACAGCTCAATTTCTCATATTAACACACCTTTGTCTTTGTTATGACCAGTTATTAAGCAAATTATACCCTAGGGTACAGAAATAAGCTAAACACTTTTGGGTTATTTGTGTAGTGTTGATATAGGTTTGAGACTTTAAACAGTTAAACACATTTATTGGGTTAGATGGATCACAGGTAGCCTCTGCTTGTAGCTCCACTGGTATAGACTAGGGGGTGATCTGTGTTTCTAGCCAGCAAACATTCATAATAGCTGCTGTGTCATAATAGTTTATAATAGTTTCCTTTGGGGGGGGGGGGGGGGTGAGAAATTCAAGTTTAAGGTGGACTTTATAGTTTCATAATGCATCATCATGTTAACGCTGTTAGCTGTGCACTGGGTTGTCAGAAGCTGCATCAGAAGAGACAGGAAAAAGTGACACATCTATGGTGGTGACTCACTGTTGCATGCTGATGCAGGTGTTGTATGTTGTGCCAGGTTGTTGAATAGTTCTCTTGTAGTTTCTTTGGAAAACCTATTGAAGAATTGGTGTGTTCTGTCTGGGTTATGGCAGATAAACTGTGAAATCCCACCGTTCTTATCTCACTGCTCAGGCCCTCCTGCTTTCTCCTCGTATTCCAGACAGCCCCGTGGCTTGTTAACTCTTTGATGACCTCTGAGATCACTGTCCTGACAGCTCTCTCTTGCTCTTTGTCCACAGAAAGAATCACCCCTTAGAGTAGGACCTGGAGTGGAGAAGACTAATTTTGGCCTGAACAAAGGCAGACAGAGAGAACTGTAAGTAAACACTGCAATTGTATTAACTTCTCAGGGGTGATTGTGTGTGTCTGTTTGTCTGTGTGTTTGTGTGGTTTGTCTGTGTAGTTTGTGCTCTGAGGAGTGCTTATTGCATAGGTTTACACACAAGGCTAGTGAGATTTGTGGTAGTTTTGAACGTGTGAGAGTATATCTACATTGTTTGTAGATGACAAAATAGCCATCTAAATTGCTTCTTGGCATATCTTGGCAAATCTTTGTCTGCATGTTGGGATCAAAATATACAACAGATGGCTGCGGATATATAACAGCCCTTTTTTAGGTTCTTTTTCAGTTCTCCTTTGCCGCAATCATGTATTGTTCAAAGTACAGGCTATGTAGTATTGCTTTTGCTTGTGAACAGCAGTGTGTTGACAAGCTCTGTTGTCTGAAAATAAAACCTGGAAGACAAACGGCGAACAAAACAAACAAGGATACTGTGGAAAAGATAATGCCAATATGGGCGCTTCCTCCATCAAAAAGAAAAGTAGCCTGGCAAACTTCCAGGTAGGGCAGTATCTTGTGTGTAGGCCCTTTTGCAGTTACACACGTCCACAAATGATGTTGCACACATTTACAGACTTAAAAAAAAAAAAAGCTCAAGTTTTGCTCTGTTACTGTTGGTTGTTAGGTGTTGTCAACATCTGATAGGACATAAGCTTGAACCCAGTTGTTTCCTAGCAACACATTTCCCATGTAAGGGTCTGCAATCAAGTGAATTCATTCCCACTGAACTTATAGTAAACACTGTTTTTAATAATAGTGAAGACTTAATCAGTTATTTAGCAGCATAATTAACAAAGTGCTATACAGGTAGAGGTCAGAACTAAACTAAAGTAAACTATATGGACAGCTAAAAATAGGAAGCACATTCAAGATGATAGGAAAGAAGAAGAATGTTCAGTTAGGATTAGGACAGCACAAAATTAAAAATGGGCACAGATTTATGAGGTGTTTTATGCTAGTCTAAATATTTTATGAATGGCATTGTATAGTCTTGTTTCTTCATGTCTTACAACAGTAGTGGAAGGGTAGTGTGCCGAACTGGTTTCTTTGACTTCCTTTGTTTCAGTTCTGTTTTTTATTCATTGCTTTAACTTTAAACCTGCTAACAGCATTTTATATATATATAGTACAGCAGAAGTGATGTTGCAGAGTTCTGCCATGACTGACCTGTAACTTATCTTCATTAGCAGTTATGATGCCGATTATTTCTCAAGTAACTGACTGATAATACAGTCTACCAAATGTCAAAAGATAAAGATGAAATGCCCATCACAGGTCCTCAGAGCTGAAGGTGCCATCTCCAAATTGTGCATTTGTTTGACTAAATTCTCCAAAACACAAATATTCAGTTTGCACTGATATGTAACAGAAAAAAGAATACTTAAATACAGAAAAAAATACTTGCATTCATTTTCTGATTAGCTGTTTCAGCTCTATGCACAACATAAAATAACCATGATATCTCTTTTCTTTCTTTTACTGTGTGGTTCTTAATATTTTACTCCTTTTTTAAATGCTGGTGTTTTATTTTCTCACAAAAAAAAATGAAAGCATACAAGGCCAAAAGTAAAATGGCTCAAAAAGCTGCACTGTAACAGAACCCTGGATGGTGTGACATGTTTCACACTGGAGAGCTTGATCTACTTCAGCTTCCTTTTTAGGATGTGCAAACCCTGTGTCATCTAATGGAAAGGGGAAAAATGCCACAGAGATCAAGGAAGACAAGAAAATTATTGCACTGGTGGATGTACGGAAGGCCCCACCCTGTGTTTCATTGTCAGCATCTCAGGCAGGATGCAGACCTTTCACACTTCCGCGCGAGACACAGTGGAAGTTGTTCAGGTTGTTATGAACAAACAGGAGGTGAATTCATTCAGAGGCATCCAAGGTGTGTGTTGGTCATTTGCTGGAATTTGTGTGAAAGCAGGAAATTCATGTGAAAAGCTGCAACGTACATTTTTTGGTTGATAACTTTCTTTGTAGTGTAGACATTTGTATGGATTATTTCAATTTAGCAAACTTGTCCATTTCTTTTTTACATAACAAATATCAGACATGTTTCTTAGGCATTGTAACCCACATTTTCATAAGGACAGGGTATAAATATTGATCACTGTGTACAATGGGGTGGTGTATGTGTGTTCATCACAAAGTACTACTTAATGTGTTTATGGTGTATTCAGAGTTCAGTCGGGTTGGGGGATTCTTCCTCAAAGCCAGAAGTGTGGTGCAGGTCCTGAATTATTCATTCTAGGCACATGCCGGTGAATTAAAGGTAAAGTGATAGCACATAGCAGTGCCTTGCCTGGCTCACTGCTGCATTTTTAAAGTGTGGACTGGCACTCAAATGTCAAAATGTTAAAATTGTCTTCCTCTTAAAACTGTTACCTTGGTCTCAGGGACTGGATAAAGGAAATTTGATATTGAGTTTGAATTATTCAGCATGGTGGTTTTAGGATTGAATTTTCATCCAAGTGCAACTTCCCTTTTTGTATCCCAGTGCTGTCTCGTTTTGCTCAAGAATGTTTGATATGGCAACCTATGGCAGAACTGTCCATATATGAACACAGACGTCAGTGAGAATCAGTTATTTGTGTTTGTTGTGCATCTCTGTCACCCTCCCCCTCAGTGCGTTTCAGAGAACATGAAGCAGCATGGCAGTGCAGCAGACTTTTCTGTGTAATTGCTTGTGTTTAGCAGCTATGATCCTGCAAGACACGACTCCCATGTTAAATCTTGAAACCAAATCACTTTGATATACAAGCCCAGTCCTTGAACTCTGTGAGTTACTGCTGGTTACCATATTTGGAAGAGATTTTGCGCTTTAGGTTGAACATATTAAGGAACAGAAGAATGGGATCTGGTGGAAGAAGGTAACAGAGTGCTGCTGAATTCCTGTTGGAAGAAGTGCTCTGCTGTCATTTCCTGCAAATGACCTTTTTAAAAATTTGAATTTGAAACTGCTTTCTAAGCAGACTGTTGAAACGGACTGAGATTTAACTGTGCTCTGTGTCACTCCCTAATCAGCCCCACACCTCTCACCCACTCACTCTCTGTAAATAATTTAGAACAGCCTTTTGCCTGCTCCAGAGAAGAGCATACACGCAATTGATAATGTAGGAGGTTGAGGACAGTAGAAATCGCTGCTGATGCACATCTGAGAAGTTAAAAAAGTTTGAACAACTTCAAAGTTTAAATTTGGACATATTTTGCTAGTGATCAACTTCATGCATGTCTGTTCAGATCATACATTACTAATGTAAACAGCCAGTGTCCTCTTTAAACAAACCATCAAATTCTTTACACTGAAGAAGAACACATTCTCCGCGTGAGCCAAATGTTTTAGCATTTTAAAATGAAAATGACCCACCGACAGTAGGTCAGTAGTGATAGTAGTCAGCTGTGCATACGTCAGGTACTGTAAATGTGGCTCTTCAGCCTTCGATAGTTATGGTTATGAGAACTTTTACTGCACTTTTTGTGTCAACATTGTAATATGGTAATAGTTGCAGAAAATTAGTAGAGGAAACAGATACATAGCTTGTGGCTTTTGTGGTTGACAATTGTAGCTCACCACTGTATTAGAGATATTGGGCAGTGGCCTATAATCAAACAGTTTTGTGTTTTGCATGAGCCAAGGCTGCTCTTTGTTGTATAGTAAAATTGTTAATGGTAACAGCAACAGATGGGTGTTGATGTGAGGATCTGTGCCATCTTTTGAGGAGAGTGGTTAACTCATTCATGCACTGGAGACCCTGGTGAAAACAGGAAATCCAATTTTGTCCATGTGTTGGGAACACAGGAAGTTGTGACTCTGTTGGACCTCTTTTTTTTTTTTTGGTCTGGTGCCTAGAGATGTGTTCTGATTGTCATTTTTTTTGTGATGCTGTACTCTGTATGCATTATTTGTGTTAACACAGTGATATATATCACTTAATCTCATCCAATATAGCCTGTAAGAGTCCACCTTCCCGACAAAATAAGCAGGCTAGTAAGTGCATGCTGATGCTTTTGATAGTCTAAAGTTTTAGTTAGTTTTCCATCAGTAGCCTTTTCTTCAGAGACAGATTTTAGTTGCAGTCCTGCTTGAGGTTTCAGTCTTTGCCCACTAGAGTGCAGCCTACTCAGAGGAGAAATTGTCTGTCTGCAAGATCAGTTATATGGTGTGGTCATGTTGAGGATTTTTTTTTTTTTTGCTTAAATGACACATACATTTGTGTCAGTGTTTAATACAGTGCATTGTATCACATTGTGAGACATCTCTTGTTGCTTGTAACACCTGTAGTATAAACCAAAACAGAAACTATGAAATGAATAAAATTAATAGTATAACAAACTTTCAGATAATAATATGACTAGGAAGAATATCCGTACAGCATATATTTATTTATATCAGGGGCCAACATTCTTACTACAGATGTATAATCAGTGTGATATAAATCCAAATATGATCCCAAACTGGTGCCTTACTCTTCTTCTGTTGTCCATCCTGTTAAGCATACACTCATATGAGACTGTTTGAAACATGGTGTTTGCCCATTATTTTAATTCTGCTAGGACAAGTATTGTCCTAGCAGTAGTATTGTCCAGTATTGTCCTAGCAGCTACTGTGATGTGCCTAGCATGATTACTGAACAATTTCCATGTGATATGTTGTGGATTTGGGTTCTGCTCTTGGAGAAAAGGATACAGTCCTTCCCATCCAGTTGCTGAAATATTCCCAAATTGTTCTCCAGAAGGTTTGGATAATTGGGCCTTTCCAAGTGCACTGCATCAAGGTGCCTGCATCTTTCTGAGATTTCCAACACCCAGTGTTATTTATAAAACCCGTATTAGTGGTGTCTAATGATATCTGTGTATTATTTTGTCTTTGGTGAATAATTTGATTTTCAGCCACTCCTCTTCCTCCATTACACAGCCCAAGTCTTTCTCTCCACCACTTTAAGTTTTTACAGTCATTGCTGAGCAGCTGATTGGCTGTTCTGTAAAACACAGAAACTCAGTGACGCTCGTCAGTTAGTGAGAAGTGGTCTGTGATGTGGTTTCCATCTTTGTACTGAATTGTGGTTTTAATACAGTTCAGGATTTGTAGATATTTGCCAAAGTGCAATCTTTTTCAAACAGAAACTGGGTAGATGACATTTATATGACAGGCTGCAAACTTTAAGACAAACATTTGCTAGACTACTACTTTGATACACCGTTCCACTCTGTGTGTGCGTGCGTGTGTGTGCATGCTTTTTTTCCCCTTTCAGTGTGTCCCAATTCGGGAGCTCCGGAATAATTGAGGGCATAATTTCAGTCCACATCAATGTATCAACCACTAATTGGAGTGTTTCTCTCCACTTGGACAGATTCGGTCAGTGAATGATTTCTCTTCTGTTACGAAAACATCAATGATTGTGTTGCTTTGATAGAAGAGTTTATAGACTCTAAGCTTTGTCCATTAGACACTGGTTACAACAGTCTACCTTAATGTCTTTCATTCTGCAGAAGAAAATGGAAGTAATGTGCTTTTAAATTGGTACTTTACATAGACATCAAGACACACAATAATGAGGAGCCACTGTCTATCTTTTCTCTTTAATATAGGATGTATATAGGGATGTATTATAAGTGTATGTTATTGTCAGTGTATGTTTTGTAGCACGTTAAAGGTAGCTAATATCCCAGTGAGTACTATATAACTAGAATGAATTGAGAAAGAAAAGCGCTGGCATTGGTTCGGCACTCTGTGTGCCAAAATTCAGATTTTTGGTATCAGAATTGATATCAGGTGTGGCAACTGCTTGGCAGCTATTACCATACTCTTAACTGTATTACTAAGACATTTATTGTGCAAAAATGCAGTAAAAAAAACCCCCTCCTCTCATGTAACTTCCTCCCAGCACTGCTGGATGATTCACTTGATGTTTATGGAAGACGTGCTCTTTTGCTTTCCTGATTTTTCAGAATGTGTATTGATCTCAAGTGATAGAAAAGATTGCTTGTATGCAGGCTCTGTCATCCAACATAATTTGCAGATTATCGCTTTCTGCTTGTCTGACTTTTTAAACCTGAACCATGTCCCTATAATGGAAGTTGCACCCGTCTTTTTTTCCCACTGGCTCCTCCTCCTCTTTCTTTTGTGCAGCGCTTGCATCCATTTCTTCTTTACCAAACAAAGCAGCATGGGCTCTCGTGTCTTCCAGGCGATTTGCTAGCACAGGCAGATCCTATGGCAAATCATCATCTTCTTTTCGGCAGATTAGGCACGGTTTAGTGGATTGTTGCTTCCCACTGGTGTAATTAAGTCATTGCCACTTTAGATCTGTGAGAACTCTACTGGTCAGCATGGTATGGTTAAAATCCATATACCCCAGTGCAAATTCATACCAGTGTACTTTCTATACCGTTTATACTGTCCACCCTTAGCGTCAGGTTGCAGTAGGGCCTCTTTCTCCCTTTGCAGTCTCAGGTTCTGATTTAGAAGTTAGCTGTTTAGCTCCACAGTACACCATGATTAATATTTTAAGGCTGTCAGAGGTGCACACCATTCTGTCTGCTGTCAGTAGTGTTGTTAACACAGACCCCGGACACACCAAGACACATTTTAATGCTCACCAAATCCCCTTTTGTTTCAGCATATGTACAATTGAATAAACCCTGAATACAGTAACAAAATGTCAACTTTGTCGACTTTTTTCTTTTTTAATTTGAAGTACTTCAGTGTAGGCTAATTAAAGGTTACACACATGTTGATCACTGAGATGGGGGTTAAGTGTGAATCATTATTTTAACAATGAGTTGCTTTGTCTTCAGCATGAAGGAATCAGCATGTGGTGTAATGATGCCACATCTCAGTTCACAATGGAAGATGAAACAACAGTAACACAGCTTTCTTTTGAGCCACAGTGATTGTTTGTGGTGAGATGAGCACAGTCATCATCCAGAGGATAGGGTGACTTGGTTCTGGTTAAATTTAAAGTGCAAAAAGCTGCATTGACCTTCAGGCTACTGTTTTATTTTATATCAGCTGTTGAGATGGATGTCTGATGGACTTCATCACACCTATTTTGAGACCTTTTATTTTTGAAAGCCAGCTTCTAGGTACAGTGCAGCTCAGAGGGTTATCATTCATTGGTTGCACTTAAAACCTGTAGAATAATGTTTTCATTTTTAATTTAGCTGATTATTAGGTCACCCATGGGAGTATGAAACTCTGATGGCAGTGGTAATAGCATTAAATTGACTCGCCTACTGCACTTCTTCTCATTTGCTACAAGAAACAACAACACAGATTGTTATAGAGCATAGTGCTGATGAATAAAGCCTTTTCTCAGCTGAATGTACTGCTGAATATCAACTGTGTGGGTACACTGTAGGATATAAAAATTATATAGTAGTTTACTCAAAAACAAAATAATAAAATTATAAAATTCATGCCAGGCCATATCCCGGTTTTTCTGGCCCACTGGGCTTTGATACTCCCTGAAGCTGCTGTGTGTAAGCCTCGCCATTATGGCTTCCTGTGAAACCCTCTGCTATAGTGCAGCAAATCTCAGCTTCATGGATCAATATTGAAACAGTGAGCTGACACAGTGAAAAGCAATATTCATGAATAATGAACATGGCACCCTTTCACACTGCCCTGTCTTTTTGTCCTGACCAAGAAAAGAACAAAACAGTAAACATGATGAAAATCTTGTCTTATGTAGCGTTCTGATTTCACATAAATCATGTTGCCACTGCTCTGCCCTGCCTTAATGTTAGCTGTTGCATACATAAAATGAAGACTGGAGTTTCTTTTAATGCCACTGTCTGTCCTTGTCCTAGTTTGGTGGTTTTGCATTTTCCTTGATAGATTGTTTCTGGAGATTGTAGATGGGTCTCTGTGTCTACTGTGTTAAATTTCTCTTCTGATGTGCTGTTTGTTCCAGGGAGATAGCAACCTGGTGTTTCAGGAAATCTCTGTTGCAATGAATCACAGTGAGGTGTCACCTTTTAGTACCACTCCTATCAACAGCACAAAGATGTACCAGTGAGTGAGCACAGAGAACAGCTTTAAGTGCTTCATCATTACCCTTTCCACCCCCTTTTATGTTGGGCGCAATTGGCAGGCGGTCACAGCTGCACACCAAAGCATGATCCACCTCACCCAGATAAACGGATGGAACAATAACAGTTCTCTTTTGTAATATCCACCTAAAAAGAGACTAATGGCAGTCGATTTTAGAGCGGATCTCTTTGCGTCATTAAATCCAGCATGTACAGTGAATATTGAACAGGGTGGACTGCCCAGGTGCGGAGATACTTTTGTACTCTCTGTGGATACACACTGTAATTGACCTCTTAAAGGTGTATTTGAACATGAACTCAAATTTAGAGGATGATGTATTTCCATATAGTCTCAGTGTAGAGATCAGTGGATGTTAATACACCCAAGTTTGCTCTGAGCAGAAATGTTTCAGCTTAAGCAAAAATTTTTGAACAGTTAAATAAGCCACACTCCACATAAACACAAGGTCAGAGAATAGGTTGCTCGCTAGTCGCAGCTAACGTTTGTACAGTTTGTTCATTGGGCAGATAAACATGGATGGCAGAATTATGCAAAATGTACAGGAATAAAAAGGGAGTCTAACATATCTGTAAAGTAATGGGGAAATATTTATTTATGGCGGTGTTTGTTAGCACATGATCTACATATTATGGGATTCAGTGTGATTTTTACTTTTTGCAGATGTTTTTTCTTCAGTGTCCATCATGAATAAACCATCCATAACAAAATATTAGAAAAAAAGATGCTTCTTACACCTCCAGAACTTGACTTCAATACGTAATATGGTGATATTTTTTGTACTTTCATGGGTACATTGCAAACAGGAAGTGTTAATACCATGCATTCAATGTTGGAAATTGGACGTGAGCACATATAGGCTAAAACAGTTCAGTTTGGCCGGAGCCCCACGGTGTCAGACTTTAAAAGCCCTGATACAAGATGAACAAAAGTAACAAACCTCACATTTGGGAAGCTGGGACTATCAAATGCTCAGTATTTTTGCTTAGAAATGAATTTTTTGTTGTTTGACTGATCAGTTAATCATAGTTGTTTTAGATTTAAACCACAACGTAGTATTGCCCATATTTTTTAAGAGACAGAATCAGCACTGGGGGTATTGATATGGTGTCTTGATTATTGTGTGATGTTGCCTTAAAAAGACATCTCCTCGTTGTAGTAAATCGGAAACTGTCCTTCTAGTTTGCTGGTGTTAGCATTTTGCAGCGTCTGCATGGCCTTTAGTAATATCTCCTTTTTCATTGTCTTTGTATTGGTGTGGTTATTGGAGACAGTGATTTTGAATAATCACTTGACTTTATTTTGTGTATGTGCTATTTATAGCAAGCTGCTGCCGTTCCTTTAACAGAGGGCCCATTCTCAGCTTTTGTCAGCCTGTCTTTGCCATGCCATTATTACTGCCCCTCCCACTCGCTATCTCTCCCTCCCAAGGCCTCCTGGCTTCATCAGCTCTGGTAACTATTAGCTTCTGCACTAAATGATGTTCACGTCGTCCCTGCGCGGCACTAGACTCATAAGGTTAAACATCTGTGATGAGCCGAGCAGAGAATATGCTGTCTCACTGAAGCCGTGACAGATGTTGACACACAAGGAAATTAAAAAGGATGCACTCAGCTTTCGGATGTTTAAACTGACACTAATCACAGACATGCAAGCTGTATGCACCATATAATAGTGTGCTCTATCTAGTCAATCTAATAAAAGCTTAATAACTGTAAACTACTGTGATAATAACTGCAGATTTCCTGGTGTTTATTTTCAAGTTGCCTTTTCAGGTTTTCTTGATCATTTAGAGAAATGGTCATATTATGGGGATTGACTGCAGTGACAGATTATTACCATAATAATCTTTTCTTCTCTGTTATTGTCTCCTAAATGCCTACCCTGAACCCCTCCCCCACTGCATCCTGACTGTATCCTGCTTATCAGTCCTTCTGGTGCATGCAGACTTAGATTTCTTATAATATTCTGTCTACTGCTTCCTCAATTAATGTCTAAACTAGGAGCTTGAATGTCATATGAGACAAGCAATATTATCGGCAAGTTGGAGGAGCTCAGTCTGAGTGGTTTACCGCTGGAGCTGCTGCTGTTGGTGGTGGTTGGTGGGGGGTGGGAGGGGGGTTCAGTGGTGACAGTAGCGTTGACGGGGATAGCATCCTCATTGCACAGCAGCCGAAGGCAGTGGAGGGAGTGGAAAGAAACGGATGGCAATTGTGGGAGACAGAAGGGAATAGTTACAGACACTGCATCCTGTGTATTATTTGCAAAATCAGGATAAGGTGTTTTCTGTATGGGAGTGAGTTTGGCAAAAGGGGGAGCTACAGCAGGGCGCGTGTGACTGTTCAGAGACAGAAGTACAGCAGAGGGAGTGGAGTAAGTGGGAAGCAATCACCAGGGAAATGGACCGACAAACTGCACTTCCCAACTCAAGTGCCCTCACTATGGATTAAGGTGAGCGTCGGGATCTGTATTATGTTGACTGTAGATAAAACTAACCTGATCTCGGTGACGGAGTACCTGTGGATCAGCTGCACCATGTGGAATACATCACAGAAGAGGCATCATCTGTGAGGACAACTGAGGGAATACGAAAAGGACCAGGAAGTGGCTGCTGCTTGCAGCTAGTCTCAATTTTTTTCCCCACACGTTTTCCAACCCCAGAAAACAGCCAGGCTACTAATGAGCAAATCGATGTGTGGCTGTGGCTGCAGCATCATCTCCTCTCTGATGAAGAGACTGGGCCGCACAGCGTGCTGCTCAGATCTCCTCTCCTGCAGCCATACTTCAGAACAGCTGCAGCGACTGGCCACTGGCTGCCCACCTCAACCAAAGGTAATAGTGCTTGAGCGCCCACTGACACAGCCACATCTGTGTCTTCATGCCTCCTGATCAGACGGCATTATGATATTAATGTGTTACCACATGTGTGCAACGCAGCAACCATATGGGGCCTGACAGCATATCGAACAAAGCACCATGTGTGAAGTGCAGCAATTCTTGTTTACCTTCCTTGGTTGTCTGAAACGATTTCTCAGGTATAAGAACTGTGCTACCAGAGAGAGTGGCACAGTAATTGATTCTTTAATGGAACCAGGTGATTTAATGGTTGTCTTGCTGCCTTGACAACAGTGGACTTGCTTTCAGCTGGCAGAGTCATTTAAATGGATGCCTTCAGTCTGCCTGTGGTTTACAGTGATTGCTGCCCCTCCTCAGTTGGAGGAAAAGCTTTTTGTAATGGAACAAATAAAAGCCAAACAAGATTGTGTGTGCGCCTGAATGCTTGTGTGCACACCATTGTGTGTGAATGAGTGTGCGACGTTGCTCTAACGCATGGCTGTAGCTTCTAGGGTTCCCTCTGTTTCATTGCTTGTTTTGCACATGACTGTTTTTAATAGTTGGCTGGCACTGACTGGGATTTTAAGTCCCTTCCAGTGTCCTCCTGGCAGTTGGCCATTCTCACAGCCGAGGAGATTGATTCTCTTAGTTTCCAAGAGGACTTATGCTCTCATGAATAATGATAGAAATCCCCAAAGGAAAATGTTTTGGTATTAATAACTTGGTATTATTGGGCTGTTGCCCAACAAAACCAAGTCATAAGCCCAAGTCATTGTTTTCCTGAGAAAGCGTTGCCACAGGATGAAGTGCTTCTCTGCAAAATGAAGGTGGAAAAAACGTTGTCCCCCTGTCAAGCAGCTCAGGGACTGAGGTTTCACTTTCTTCCTTTGAGACATCACAAGGCACCAGCCTGAAATAGAGCCATCGATTAATAGCTTCTGCATTGAACTGAAGACACAAAGACTTCAGCAAACGGCGTGTATTTATAGGATTACTAGACTTTTTAGGAATCCAGGAAATGATTCCTCTTATTGCATTTCTTGGCTCAAAGAATTCATAATTTCAAAAGTCAAAATCCTCATCAAGTCCAATTTTCTTTTGTGTCGCATGTTGCAGTTACTAAGGAAACGGGTATGATAGTGTTTGAAAGCTAAAGGACACGTTCTACTCTAATACTGGTTTGTTCAGTCTTCACTCATGTCCCACTGTTAATATTTAAGTGGAGCCACTACACATCCACTTCTCAATCTATATCTGTTACAGTGTTCTCTGTGAATAGCCAATATTTTCACCACTCTCTCCCAATGTTCTATTAAGGTCACATTGGTGTGATTTATTGCTGCCATTTGGGGGTTTCTGCTCAGACCTCTTAATTTTCTTTCCTTATTCTCAACAAGGTTTATGTGTTAGCTGTATCCAGTAGCCTTGAAACAGCTGGTCCTCCTTTAAGATAGGTTTCATCTTTTCAAAGCCAGAAATTACTGTCACACTTTGCATTTTGACTTGGGGCACCTTGAGAAATAATTTTGCGAAAACAAATTTACTGGTAATTTCAAATTGTTTTCTTCTGGCTCATTACAAACATGATTAGATTGTATCTCAGACTGCCTTTGGGTTCAGTTTGAATGAGCAGTGATTGAGTGCTGTAGTTGTTTCAACAATGAACACTAAACTGTTATGATATAGCTCATAAACAAGGTATGACTGACTTGTGTTTTTGGATTCGTTCTACAGTCATAGGAAACTAGTTTGGATGCCATCTGTATGGTGGGGCGGGAAGGTTAGTTGCTGCTCTGATGCTGTAGAACAATAATGCATACCTTTTGCCCATGCATCATAGCATGTGGAGAACTCTGTCCAACTCCACCCAAGAGAAGCATACTCTTGCTGAAGTGCCCCATGTTGAGTGTGTGCACAAGGCTAAAGTAAAGTCTGTGTGCACCACAGCTGTGGCCCTATCTGTGAAGTGCCAACTTGGCACAGCACTCTGAAGAAATCCCAACCCTCCCCATCAGCAGCTACTCCCGGGGCTGTCTGTATGTATGTTGCACTGCCAGACTGCCGGGCACACACCATCAGTGCTGGTCTATATACATTTATTGCAGTTGCAAAGTCGCTTTAAAGGAAGTAAAATTTTTTATGTTTTCAGTGATAATTTTATCTATTTTTACTACCTTGGGGCATCAGATACAAGCGGAAAATACAATATCAACATATTACTTTTTAAAGTGAACGTGTAAGCAAACAATTTTTACACATCTATCAGAAGCAGAAGAACATCAGTATTTATTGGAGTTATGTTTCTGGCCAGTATTCACTCTCCTAGCTTTGTTTTGATCTCCACCATCTCACAAGAAAAATGTTTTGCTATTTAAATTACTTTTTATCACTTTTTAATCACTCAAGAAAGGTTGGCCCTTGTTTCTCAAATAAATAGTTGCGGTAATGTTTTGTTTTGTTTTTTAAATAATGAACAAGGCTTTAACTTTAAACTAAGCATGTGTCTTTGATTGTTATCCCATAACTTGGAGGGAAAAAAATATTATTTTCTGTGTTTGTTCTCAGGGGCTCTCTTTCTCCTGGGCAGCTGTGTCACCTGTTTGCTCCAGGAGACACAAATTCACACCTGCCCTCCTCAGCTTCCCAAAGCTATTTTTGCCCACTTCACAGCTCTTGCACGACTAAGAATAGAGACTGATGAGTGAAGTGTGTGTGCGTGCGCACGTGTGTGCGTGTGCGTGTGTAAATTTATGAGCAATACTAAAGGACTTGTGCAGAGTCTCTATTCACTACAAGTGTTGTTGGCATTTTATTTTTCTATGCATTAGCTGCACCGAAACACTAATTCAACCACTTTACGTGCTTCAAGAGAAGAACAATTTGAATAATTGTACACGCTGCTGTTACGACATTAATTCTTTTTTTCAGCTGTTATTGCTGGTTTTGATCAAGAACACTAAAGCTCTTGGCCAAAAATGAATCAGAACTGAGTGTTACATCTGTCCTGTTTCATCAGTTTCATGCTTTTATTGTGCGTCAGTCTCTCTCACCCTGTTTGCACTGCTTACAATTGTTTGAACAACAATAACAACAAACAAATTTCATGCTGTGTTTAGGAAACTAATTACGGAACCTCAGTAGTTCCGGTAAAAGGCAGGGACAACTTTAGCTATTCATAGCCTTCCTCTTCTCAGCTCACAGCAATGAACTGGCAGTCCCGAGAGGGAGCTGTGCAATCTGAGATCAGTCTAATGCTTCCCACCACAGCACCGGAACTATAAAGCAAAGAGGAGGAGAAGCCTTACAAAGGCACCAGTGACTTTTTCCTCAAGGTCAAAGCAGTTGGTTTGCACTGAAACAGACAAAGCACGTGAGCCTCCCAAAAATATTTTCTCATCTCTTATGTAGTACAGTAAGGAGATTGGGAGCAGCAGGATGCCTAGCTGATTCTTAATTTGTCATTTGTCGAAGATTAGCTAGAGACCTCGTGTGGGCATTGAAAAGACCGACCGGCACCTTTTTAAAGCTATATTAGCCATAATTAAATACAGTATAAATATACTTTTCCTCATACAGTGTGTGACCAGTAGTGAACCTCTGAGCTCATGTGCCCAATAGTAAACAGCCACTTGACCGATTAAAAAAGTTTATAACCAAAGTATTGTTAATTGATGAAGGATTGGCTGAATAATCTGAGCCTTCCTCTGTGTTGTTCACAACTGTTCAGAAAACCTTTTCCGTCTTTACTGTGGTCGACTTTGAAAATTTATGTAGCAGCACAGTCATCATGTGGGTCTAAATCACAATTTACAGAGTTATGTGACAGGAAGGAAGTGTGTGTTCAACTATAGTGATGCTTTAACTGCCTTGTGAGACACTGACAAGCAATCTGTAGTTGGTTTGTTATGACTTGCAGAGTATCTGTTATTTATTTGGTCATACAAAGCATGACTTCCACTAATGTGTCCAGGGTTGGTGCTACTGCATAAAGAAACACCACTCTAGCACTTTTTTTTTTTTTTTTTTTTACAGCTTGTCGGCACATTGGTGGAAGTCATTTATACCAAAAAGCCTTAAAGATGGAGCTACTTTGCATGCTACCTACTCAGCCTAGTACCACTTGGACTGGACACATCCACGAGTCACACATCCCACTTACGTTTGTTTGCATAAGCCTTTTTTTGCCATTAGAATGTTAAATCATAAGAACATCAATTGTTCTTATGAATTAATTTTTGGAAACTTATCTAACTTTAGTTTCACTGTTGTCATTTACAGTCCTGTTTTTGCACCCACGTAACCAGACCGTGGCTTTGTGACTGCCTCACATCCAGATTGATTGTACTAAGATTTTGTTTCTGGTTTGGTAGCTTTGCCAGATGTCTGAAAGAGTTGAGCCAATTTTATCTACATAGCCCAAAATCACACATTTCTTTAGAGGGCTTTACAGTCTGTATAACATATAGCACCCACTGTCTGAAGACTTTTATTTGGATTGTAATACTGTTTGGTTTTTCCAGCTGCCCTCCAATCATTTCTAGAGGCTTGCAGCAGAGGGAGACCTATTCAGAATTTGTATGTTTGGAAGATGCAGTTGCAGATGTTGGGGTGTAATGGAATGGAACAAGATGTAATGAATCACTGCTGGGGCTGGAGGATTATATATTTACCTCTGCCACAGAGGTTATGTTTTCACCTGTGTCTGTTTGTTGGTTTGTTAGTCACCAGACATGATGGGATATGGCCCCAGGGAAGGACCCATTCAATTTTGGGGCACATCTGGAACATTTACTCTGAATTTGAATTTCTGTCTCTCAGCTCTGGTGTATGTTGTTTGACACTGACCTTGGTGGAGGAATAGTTTTTATATTGATCAGCAGTAATGGCTTTTGCACACTGGTACTAGTAGCTGTTGTATTTACTTTTATATGCCATACAAATAAAATAACTCCAGTAAAATATTCTTTTTTTAGCCTTTATAATATGGAGTAATAACCGAAAAGGCAGAAACGAGCGACTGCTGATGGGGTTTGACTGTTGAACTACCACAGGAGGCTTGTTTGTAAGCCGGGCTGCTAGGGGTAGTAATTTGGGATAGCAGACTTTGGCTTTCTGTTTACTCAGTGGGATGGTGCCTTTTCAAACTGTGGAAAAGGTTTGCCTGTCTCATTGTAGATAAAGCTCTGATGCCTGTTCTTCAGTTCCACATATAATAATTTGGGATGTTTTCGAGGCAAGCTATGTGACTTTTGTGTTTATTCAGTAGGTTTGCCATCGCAAACTGGTAAAGGAATAGCAGCAACACAGCAGATTTAGAAGATGAATAAAATGTCTTTCATTTTTTTCTCCAAAGCTTATAGACTACACAGAACTTAAGAACAATTGTTGGACAAGCTTCTGGTACATTTAAGCCATGCTTTGCTTTTGTATTTGACAGATTGGACTTTGTTTATTGGCTTTGTTGGAAGTTGGAACACCAGTAGCTCTCAAGGCTATTCTGCCCATCCGTCCGCATGTGAGCCAGAGCATCCAGTGCTGTGATCTGAAGCCAAACACAATCACTCCCACCTTTTTCCTTGTCTGCTGCTGAGCAGCACAAGTGTTTCCAAGAGCAAATGTTTATTGTCCATTATTTTAATTCAGAGAAAAGAATAGACTGTTAGGAGGGATATTCACACTTTCTTTTGGAGTAAAAAAAGCAGCTGCGCATGCATTTGTCTTTATGGAATAACCTCTAATAAGAGCCTTTATTCTTTGTATACAGATGAAAACAATCAACACATTTTAATCATGTGTCTGTTGTCATTTTTTATGTTGCAGAATGTCAAGCCCTTCTCCTCCTCAGACAGCCTAGCGAAGGTCCAGGAGGTAGCAAGCTGGCTTTTGGAAATGAACCAGGATCTGCTGTCGGGGGGCAGCAGCAGCAGGCGGAGTCGGGGGCCGGGGGGTCCGGCAGTGCGAGGTAACGCCTCCTCCACAGCCCGGGCACCCCAGCAGGCGGCAGAGGAGGCCGACGAGGATGAGCACATGAACCGGGTAGTAGAGGAGGAAGAGCAGCTGCAGCAGAGGGTAAGGCCAACTGACATTAAAGAATTTACACTATAATGATATAGAAGCATATGAAATATAACTCTATAGGTCTAAAGTGTGAAGCAACTCATATAATGTCCTGAAAGCTTGCACTTTGAAAGATTTACACATCGTAACAAAATCAAAACAGTGGAACAAGTATGAGGGCAACAGATTGACTTTTTCATCAGACCTTTCCTCAGAGACTGCATTTTTTTTTGTCACAGCCTGAGGCATCACAGGTTGACAGCGGGAGAGAACAACCATGGGCGCCCAGCGAGTCGGGAGCCAGCAACGGCCCTCGGGCAGACGAGGAAGGGGAAGAAGATGAAGATGGTCCGCCAAACGAAGTGAACGGAGGGGAGAAAGGAGCCCGATGGATGTGGGAGACAGAGCAGAGACGGCTGCGAGGTCAGCCGCTGGGCGAAGAGGACGAGGAGGAAGAGGAAGAGGAGGAAAACAACAACAGCAGCAGCCACCAAGAGGAGGAGGAGGCAGAGGAGAGGACAGAGGGAGGGGAGGAACAAGGAAGGGAGGATGAGGACAGGGAAGAGGGTGAGGAGGAAGAGGAGGAGGATGAGGACGAGGAAGAGATGGACCAGGACAGTGATGACTTTGAACATTCGGCAGAGAGTGGGAGGGAGGAGGAAGAGGAGGGGGAAGGAGAAGGGGAGGAAGGGCTGCGGTCTCCCTCTCTCAGGAACAATGTGTCTGCCCCCAATAACAACCTGGACTCGGGTTGTACACACCAAAGCTCTTCCAACAAGAAGGTAAGCACAGCTGTTGTTTTTTGAGCAGTTTTCATTGGAACTACTTTCTGCTGAAGAAGTATACACTATCTGTGGATTATCCAGAGTAACAGAGATACTGTAGCTGTTAAAATGTGTTTTGCCATGGTGCTGTGAGCACCACAGACAAAATTCCTTTTCTCCTCCTTTGGGTTGGTTTGTAGGCTAAAAATCTGCAAGGAGGAATAACACAAAACATGGACACACAGAACCAAAACCATTTACATGACTAGATACCACCACACAAGTGTTAAACTTGTGTAATTTGGGTGAACTGACCCTTTAGGATACTTCTGCTGCAGGCACAGCAGTTACTCACACGCAGTCTTTGATTATTATCACATCACTATGGTGAAAACCTCTCCATAATGTGCTGCACTAGCAAGTTGTGGTTTATATTTAAAACAGCAGCTCCCTCTTTTGGCATACATGTGTTACTGCACTGCACATTCATACACTGTCCCCAGCAAGCAGTGACCAAATCTTCCAAGTAGAAGAATTAGAACAGGAGTGCTCGAATACAAATCTTAAAGCTATACGTTCCCATTTCCACAGTGCCACACGCCCAGAAAAGAACTTAAAAAAAGATTTAAGTTCTGAAAGCTGCAGCTGTGTAAACAAAGCACATTTCTGTGTTTGTCTGAGAATTGACACTCCTATGGCTGGGTGACGCCGATCTATCTGTTCATTGGTGTGTTGCCAGTAAAAAGTTTTTCACTATATTCGTCTTTAAAAATGCTGATTCTCTTGATTTTACTCTTGACTTCTGCCGGTAGCTTGATGTGACATCCTCATCAGGTGGAGGTCTGACGTTCTTACCTCTGACCTTTGATGACAAAACAAACCCTGTTTGATTCCAAATATAGAAAACTAGTATCATGCATTCCCCTGGAAAACCCATGGTAAAAGACAGTTTTCACAGTCAATCTTTGTGTGCACCAAGTAGTTATTGAATATGCCTTTTCACTTTTTTATTTCAAGCTTCTAACCCCAGTAACAGTATTGCCAACTTCAACTACTAGCTGCTAAAAGATGTGGGTGTGTGAGGTGATCGTAATGATGTCACCTGAAATTTAGCTTGAGGTCAGAATTAAATTGAGTTTCAATCGGGCCCTGGACCCTAGTCCCGTCTCGTCCTGATCCTTTCACGCTCTTTCACAATCTTGTATCCCTCCTGAGCAATTTGTTGATGCTTACAGGTTTACTCTACTCAAGAACCTGGGTAAGACAAAGTACAAGAGCAAAGTTTCTTGAAGTGATGCGTTAATGTCTAGACTGTCTGTATGGGAACTCCCTCACCTGAAGGCAACTGACAACATAACAAATGCAGATGCTTCTATGCGGTTGGGGTGCATGGTTTGGATTCACTAATCAGTACGAAATTATTCTGAGTGATCCCTTTTCTTTTTTTATGAAACTTTTTATTCCGTTGGGAGTGGTCTCCTCCAGGGTGACTGCTCCTATTCACAGATCTTGAAGGTTTACTGAATAGTTTAAAATGAAATGATTTGAATCCTTATAAATGTTTTAAAGTTTGTTTTTTATTATGCAGCTGATGGAATATATTTTTATCCAGATAGCGATAAGGCTAGAAGATTGTCTTCAGTATTCTAGGAATACATTTTTAACAACAGCAGATGTTGTTAAATGACAGTCCTGGTTTTTGAAGAATTGCTGAAACGCAAATATAATGCTAACGCACGAAAGGCTCAAACTGAGGCATGTTAGACAAACATTTTACTGAGACACATTATGTTAATTTTTCCTTTTGTCGTTCATCTGTGGTTTTTAGTCAGAATTAGTTTGCAATTTGAGACACAGAAGTGGCCTCACGCTACAAAATAATTATACCTCAGAAGCATCCAAGCAGATAACAGCTTGCTCATATGTACTTCATTCATGTGTGCAATGTACAGAAGCCTCTTTTAGGTCCTGTTAAAAGTCCAAGCATGTTCATTCACTGATTGAATTACTGACATGATGAGTGACGATTGTAGCTGGAAACAGAGTTGGGTTTGATGTTCGTAAAGATGTGTGTAACAAATGTCAGCTCTTTCCTCAGCAACAGAATTAATGTGCTCTGTTCAAAAGGCTCTTATGTAGCACAGCACCAGTGTTTGGATATTAATGCTGGTGTCTTGTTTCAGTGATGACTGATGACATGACTGTTTGTTGAGCATGTTTCAGTGGCCTTCACCTCACCTGCATTTAAAAGGAGGAAATGGAGCTTGCCAAGATGTTTTCAAGGAGCTAGGGATGATATTCATACTTGTCCGTTTGCAATGCACTGACAGAGATTATGTCAAGAGCAAAGCAATGAATTAACTGACATCTCTAAGAATTGGCTTATTACTGATATGTTGTTTCAGTGTATATTTAGGCCAGATTTAGAAAATGTGGTCTTGACATAGGTTGCCCAAATTCTTATTAAAAAGGGTCCGTTTGTCACGTATATGAATGAAAATCTTGAGCAGAATCGGCCACCTTAATTCTGCTACAGTTTCCTTTTTTCCCAAAGTAATACATGAGGTAGTTATATGTATTTTGTGTAATTTAACAATATGCATGTGAAAAATATTTTTATACTAGTATATCAGACATTCACCTTCGTACACCAGAGGCAACATAGAGGGCACTATAGATAATGCTCCCATCTCACCAGACAGTAATGACTAAAACTGTGACAGATTTGTCATCTGCGGTGTAATCATGACTCATGACTAGTATGCTGCTCTCCCCACACCATTCTAACAATGGCAAGCTACACATTTAAAAAGTTTTATTATTGCTGTTGAAAAGTATGTTCCTCTCTTAACTGACACAGTTGTTTCCTGTATTATATGTCATACCTGTGGTCTCAGGTTTGCCTAAAAATAGCAGATAGTCTGAATGTGCTCCTGTGTGCCTCTCACCATCTGACACAGCTGTCAGATAGGTTTGTCAGGGTCTTAGTCACTGTAGTGGGCCAGCTGGCTTTGATGTTGAATGTACACATTTTATTCAGCTGTGGACCCTGTATGCTTGGAATTAGGACCGGTGCTGAAACAGAAGATTGACATTTATTGACACTGTATGTTTAATGTCAGTGTGGTGGCTAATGCATGAGGTTGGCAGTGAAAAATATATAATACTCTGCATACTATGTACTGTTGCTACCTTTGGGAGAGAGTTAATGTGTCAACACATAAAAAACTGTATAGGAAGAATCATTACAGGATTTAACTTTTGTCATTCCATTTTTGTCATTCCTCTTTTTGAAAACATATTCAGCCATTTAGACATAGTAATATAATTTATTTCAGAGCTTTGGGGCCACAGCTGCAAATGCACCATCTCTTTCACTTCTGAGTTCAGTATGGGTAAAACGCCTCGGTTGGATGATCATTGACATCCTTTTTCAAGAGAGACCTGAGAACAAGAAAACATTCACAATCAGACAGATGCAATTGGCCTCCAGAAATAACACAACTAATAAAAACAGTTTCAAGAGTAATAAAAAATATCACATAATAAAGTTTTAAAATCTTCACGTCGTATGAAGGACTCTAGCCCGGTTTGTTCTTCATTACATTTAAAAGTGCATAGTGCCTGAGACCACTTCTGCCAAGGTTCATGGGTACAGAAGGAATATTTAATGTTAAGTAGTTACTAGATCACATACTGTAGTTATAAGATTTGAATGTGAGAGGAGATGCGAGCTAGTTTTGAAACTTAAACAGTAGAGCTTTATAGATGGATATCAAGAGATGACTATATCTTCTTTTTTATAAGGAGAGAGAGAGAGAGAGAGAGAGAGAACAATGATGAGTATGAAATTTGGCATTAGTGATAAATTCTAAGTACTAAGATATAGGATTTAGCAGCTGAAGTAATGATAGGCCAGTTTGACAGTACAATGGATCCCTCATTATTGAATGCAGGCATCAAAGTTGACCTCATGCTAGTTTTACAGTATGAAAAAGACGGCCTTTGATTCTATACACAAAGCTAAGCCTGATTTTTAATTTTTAAGTCAGTTGTTTAATATAAATCTTGAATGACATTCTGTTGACAATCCAAGTGTGTATGTATGTGTATGACTCAGCGAGAGTGATTTTGGGACCATTTAAAGTTGTAACGGAGGACAATAGGAGTCACTGGTGAATGTGCAGAATAGTGAAGTGATTAAGAATTGGAAAACAACACAGACACACTGAAGACAAGCCTGGGCTTGAGTAGAGAGTTATATAAAATTGTATCATCTGCAAAAAAAGAAAAGTTGAAATACTAATTGGGAAGAATGACGTTATTTGTGTGTAATGTTAAATAGTGGTGGATCAAGGATAGCCCCCTGTGGCACCCCATTAATGATGGTAAAAGTCTACACAATTGTGTATAGTCTACACAGTGACTAAATTAGACTTGGGTTATGTAGAAATTTAGTATCTGCCACTTAAGAAATAGTCAGTATATTATTAATTAATTAATTAATAGTCAGTAAATTTTTTTTTTTTTTTTTTTTTACTCTTTTTGTGTTACTTAGATTTGATGAGCTGCCCTTGCAGATTAAAATCTGAATATTTAAAAACATGACTCATATTAGTGGTTGATCCATTGATAAGAGTAAAAATTCCTCAGTTCAGATATTTCATCCGAATTTGAAACCATCAATTTTAGCTTTGACATTCAAAGTTAAACAGCAGAACTGCAGAACCCTGAAAAATGATTATGTGCAGCTTTCTGAACATGTTTTAGCTTGTCCCTGGTAAGGACAGATTGTGTTCCCAAGCTCCAGGTGCTGTAGGCTCAGGTTACCAGAATTAGACACATCATCTCCTCTCCTTACTTGACATTCCTGTCTTTTGACCCTGTGCTTGTGGGGGTGATCCTCCAGGTCATGCTGATTGACCATTAAACCTTGTAAATTCTTAGAGAGCTTCATGAATCAATATTTAAGCTGTGATTTAACATTCCTGCAGACACAATGTGCAAAGATATTCTAGAGTTAAGTCAAAACTTAATTCAGATTTACATTTTAAGCAGATGCCTTTCTATTCGAAGGCACTGAAAGGGTTTGGCATCACATGATATTTTCAGAATTTATGGTGATGGGTTTACATGAGGCTTGTAGCTGTTGGGCTGTAGCAGGTGTTGATATCTGAATATTGTGTTGTATATGTTAAACCCTGGGAAGATAGATTGTTAGACACTGGCAGATGGTTTAAGGTTTTTTGTGGTAAAAGATATTTAAAAACATTACAAAGAAAATTGTTAATGCCACAACCCCTAATCGAAGCATCTTCCACTTCTTAAATCACTTCCTTCAGACAATTGAAAAGTAGAGAGCAATGTTTGCCTATAATATCTCACACTCGGATTTGCTGTTCCTGGCAAAAAAAATGACATTAGCAAATGAAACGGCCATTAAAATAGAAGCTATGTGGGAACCCCCAGGAGCTGTGCATATACAGTTACCACAACTGTAACTACATGGATTTGAAACACTTTATACCTCTTAGCTTCACAGACAAAATAGCGAGCTAACATTTAACCTAACTTTTATTTATTGGACTGGAGAGAAATTAGGACAAGTCACTCTTCAGGCTTCTCTATTTCCATAACATAATTTTGATAAGAATAAACAGGATCATATTGTGCCCTTTTTTGGCTCCCTACAGTAGCCTGCTGCCTGCCCATCTTAGAATTCATTTTAACATATCACTCATGGCTAATGACTGAGGCATTATGTGATCTTACAGGATTAGATGCCTCATAATGACTCATCAGAGACCTTTGGTGGCAGATGGATCTGCAGAGCTATGATAAGGCAAAGCAGGAGGGCGCGATGAGGGCAGAGTGCATTGACAGTGTTAAATTGACACCAACACTTCCAGAATAAGGCATTGATTTATCTGTATATTTAAATATACTATTGTGGGGTGGGCGTCTGCTGTTAAGTACATTTTGTTTTGCTAAAAAAAACCCAGAACCCTTACCTTGTCAGCGTCACACCGCAGCCATCTGTTTGACAGACTTAGTGTTTGCCTACATTTACGTCTGAGCGTCACTCATAATATGGAATAAAAGTATTTTATTTAACTCTTAATTTCTCTTTGTATCATCTTGTGGTTTGACAGCCTTTGGGACATGATGACTTATATAAGGTTGAAATAATGTTTTTGTCCTATTGTTCGTGCTCTGTTGCTACAACCATAGGAACAGAAAGCCTCATGGCACTGAGTAATATGTCTCTGAATTTGACCTCTACCCACTTACACCACTATAAAGTAATGTGCACTGTTCTGGAGACTGTTCATTAAGTGAGAAATTTACATGTATGGGCATTTGAGATAGAAATGAGCAATAACTTGTCAGCCAAATTTTTTTTACTGTGACAAACTTAGGACAATTTGAGGCACATTCGATTTTTAATTTTTCTTCAAACACATGACTGTTCATTGCCACAAATTAAATGTTTTTCCAAAGAAAAGGCAGCCTGCTTATTGTAGGTGGTGTCTCCCACACACTGGCCTTGTCACACAGGCATAGATGAGCCACACAGGATCAGTGTTCTCATCCTCCCACATAAAAGCAACTAGTTTGAGTCACTACTGATATATATTATATACAATTTATTTTCACAGAAGCCCTCATCATATCCTGATACACCTCCACTTGTCCGTTTAGTTTTTCATTGCAGCATACTCTTTTTGCATGTCTTCTTTTCTCTAGCTTTGCTAAGGCTGCACAATTATGGCTAAAATGAAAACTTTTTTTAAACTCAGCCCAAAGGTCATGATTATTTTTTTTTACACTTTCTCTTCCTTCTTTTTTCCACAGTTTCCACAAGTTTCATTTATTTGACATCTCTAACACATTCAGTTCACACGAATAAGGATGGTGCTGTAAACTCCAATACTTATTTCAATTGTACTTAGATGTTAAAATATCAAAAATTCAAGTTGGCAAGGCAACATCATACCACCAGCAAACTGACACAGTAAGTATCTGTATCATCATCAGTAAGGCCACTCCCAAGTTATATGATCATTACACAAGCTTAATGTTCTTAAGAAAAAGGTTCTTGGTTGTGTTATTCATAAAGTCACCTAAGGATTATTTTGCTTCCACAGCATATTCTTGAAATTTCTTCTCTACAAATCTGCCTTTGACAGGATGCTGTTGTATTGTGGCGGGATTTTGCAGTGTAGCATTGTTGTCCAAGTCTTTGACACCAGAGGGAGGCAGTGGTCTGAAAGTCATGTTCATACAGTAATCCGGGGCCCTCAGATTGTGTGCAGCTGTGCCCAGACTGTACCACAGGCTTTACCTAGTAATGAACTGCTGTTTGCCTCACATGGAAGCCGTCCAGCCCCGTGAGCAGGGGAGTTAGCATTCATGTGTTTGTTTTTTCTAGTAATGCCTCTGGTGTTTGGCAAAGGTTGTAGCTCCGTTGCTGCCTGATGTAGAGACAGTGCGGGGGTGAACAGGATGAGAATGGTGTAATGACTTTTGTAAAGGACCAGTGTGTAGGATTTAGGGGGATCTATTGGCAGAAATTGAATGTAATGTTCATAATTATGTTTTCATTACTGTATAATAACCTGAAACTAAGAATCGTGTTTGTGGTAGAATTAACCCTTCATATCTATGTAGGGAGCAGGTCCTCTTCCACGGAGCCTACCATGTTGCACCACTCTGTTTCTATAGTTGCAAAGAAAGGACAACCCAAACACTGGCTCTAGAGAGGGCCTTTTTCGTTTTTACGTTGCCTGTTTTAAGATATTTTATCTCATTGAGTCCATAAACAGATTTTCATTTTACAAAGTCACGTCATGCTTTCCAGGGCTGTAGTGATGCGATATAAGTGAAACTGGCAGCACTGAAATGACAGGAATAGTATGAAAGAATTGTGCAGTTTAGATCTGCATATTGCAGGTCTAAATGTATTATTGGTACTTTTGAAAACTAGAAACTTGGACTACACACATTTATTTCATATTCTAATATACTATTTTCTCATGCAAAGCAAAATAATGCCTGAACAAAAACTTCTCTTTGCGCATTCTCCTTTGAGCTTCACTGTTAATAACTTTAACAATACACAGGCAAGGACTACAGCTTCCTCATTCACCAGGCCTATATCTGCAGCCATGCCCTGTCATCTCAGCTGTTTTGAAAAGCTGGGAGTGGTTTATAAGAGTACTGAGTTACTACAAGCCACATTCTTGACCCTCTGGCACTCCAGCAGTCTTCATGTCTTATCAGGGATTGCAAACTCAGTGACCAGGCAGTAATACTGTGACACAGTATTAAAAGAAAGCAGAAAAAAATAATTACTTGGGCATGTTATGAGCTAGTACAAAGTAGGAAAAAGTTTTTTTTTCTGAATTATTAGTGGTTTTACACTCAGTAGTTTGGTCCTCTCCATTTGGGTAGTTTCTAAAGTTACTGTAAAGCTCAGTGGTGCTGTAAGTATTTACCTACTTTTGTAGCTTCATACTCCAAAGCTCCTAAAATACTCATAGCACATTTTCTGCCTTGCTGTGAGAGGACATAATAACAACCCCCTTTCTGCTACACAAAGTTAGAAACACTGATTGTTGGAACATTTTCAAGTACTCCAGTAACTCTATCCCCTTTTTACCCAAGAATCTCCTTTGGATTTGGCTTTGGGATTCTTGGTCGTGGAATGTTAGATCCTAGATCATTTAATAGGAAATATTATAAAAGATATTGGCTTAGAAAATGTTGAATCAAGTATAGATGACAAGCATGGAGGATCCGAAGTTAAATATGCTCTCATGGCTTGCTATTTAACGAGTTACTTTGGGCTGATCATGTTGTAGCAGACTGGAACAGTGTGTCTGTCACATAGCTTGATGGCCTAAGATTAGTCTGAAAGCTCAAGTAACCTCTACAAGGCCTGGGAAATGTCAGAAACAAGTAGTCGTTCACAGGTGCCTTGTTGGTTATTTCATACTGCATACTGAAATCTATAAAGTGACAGGCAAACAGAAAAGTATTATATTAGCCAATCGTGCAGGTGGACGAAATTAGAAATGAATAATTCTAGGAAATTGGATAAGATCTGCTGTCAGATTCTTTTCTTGTAGAACTACATGGAAATACTCTGGCTTTCTAGCCAGTTTCCTTTCTGTATTGAAGTTTTACCTGTAAATTTGATTATTTATCCATTGTGCTGAAGGACAGAGTTTCATTGGGGCACTGACAAACCAAGCTAAACTTAAAAAAGAAAGGCCGACTGAAATAAATTGCAGTGCCTCATGTTGCCCCTTGTTGTCCGTTTAAAAAGTTGCACACTTAAGCATGCTGCAGCTGATGGTGAGCTCACAGCGGACGTTAATGTGCATTCTGTGCCTGAGTAAGAGTCCAAAAATATCAATGAAAGACAAACAAACCAAACAATTCTTTGCCACTGTGAATCTATTAAATATTAAATACTTGGAATATGAACTGCTGATTTGTGTAGCCTTACTTTGCACTGGTATTGTCACAATGTTTTGCTTTGGTTATGAAGAGGCAGAAAGCAAAAATAAGGAAAAACTGCACAAATGGGTGAAATCCCTGATTTGTCAGACTGAATGTCCAGTCAGGGAGCTCTCTCATCAACTGCCTCGGCTTAAATCAACACGGCCAATAAGCTGAACAGCTGCCAATAAGGCGGCAACTTCCTCCAATTGTGCTGAACAAACTGTAAAAACTATGTTTGTTGGTCAGCCACAAACACTCAATGGCATCCAATTGCTGACTGTCGGCCTGGTGTGTCAGGGCCCTCAGTGTGCTCTGATAGATGTTCTGGCCCTATAATCCTCCTCAAACAATGGTGGATGTGAGAATAGAAGAGAGGTTAAGCCCTGCAGGTCTTTTTGTTACCAAGTATTCAGACATGTAAATGTGCACAGGGAAGGTTGTCTCTTGCCACTTACTCAATCTGTACATTTACACATATTCAGTAAGCATTGTCAGCTGTGCTCTGCTGCACAAAAGCATAAATCCCACACGTAACTTTTCCCAGTTCCTTGCTGTTGCACCAGTTTTTGCACCTATTCACCTTCTTACCATCACACCTTGTGCCTTGTTTTGGTATCAAGGTGTAACTGGAAAAAAAGACATCCTGCTGCTTCCTCTCTCCTTGTAGCTGCATTTGAAAACACTTTAATAGACACGAAAGTACATCCCTCTTGACACTTGGTTGAGTGAATCCTTGTTTTAAGTGCATGTGTCACACATACTAACATTGGACAGCTGTGCGATCGTCTCTTGAAATATCCTCAGTCTCTTTGCTGACATTCATTGACACCTTGGTCCGTGGAAGAGTCAGAGATGGTTAGCTTATGAGAAATCCTTGCTTCAGCACTTAGGTTGACAAATGTGATTCAGACTAGGATATAGTAATCTGTTGGTTTGTTGTATGTTGACAATTTTCAAGGGGTAAAGTTGTCTGGGCTTGGTGATGATGTAGGCCACTAATTTTGGAGGACCATAAAGAGGTCAGAGAATGACCACAATGAGGAAGCTCCCTGGACACGTGTGCGACGTCGGGCGACTGCTGGTACACATTCCACCGCCGAGGGGTCATGAGAGCAGATTCCACGGTGCCTGTCTGAGGGGGGAGAGGCTGAGTTGGTCCATCCTCTTTTCAGGCCCTAACAGCAGCTGCTTCAGCTGGCTTGGGCACAGCAGTGACCTCACACCCCAGAGATATTTTAAAGGGTGCCAGTCAGCAGGGAGATGTGTTCTGAGTAGGTAGGTGTAGGGGCACAGTGAGCGCAGTATCAAAACGTCGCACAATGGTTGTGAGGTCCAAGGAAGGCACTGCTTTCATTTAAGAAAAGTTATCAGCTTTCGACACTGGTTGGCCAGCTTTTAGAGGTCCTCCTGGGATATGATCCATTAAACGGCCTTTTTTGCAATGCTGCGGCATTGCCCTATTCCCCGTTTCTCGTCGTCTGGTGCTCGAAGAAAGATGCCAAATGTTGCCTGTGGGAAAGAAAAGACTTTACACGTCCCTCTGGAGAACCAGGCACTTGACCTGCCAGACCCCAAGGACGATGCCACGGAACCGTTACCTCCTCAGAAAGTACTCAAGATTTTTAGCATCAACATCATTGCTCAGGGTTTGCCTTTCTGCCGCAGACGGGTGAGTATTGCATGTCTTAGGTAGGCCATACGGTTTCGGTTTGGTTGAATCACAGAACCTGAAAATGTCAAAGGTTATCCTACCCTTTCACCCCCTGTCACTTCGATTGTTGTTGCTCTGTGTATCTGCTGATTTATCAAAAAGGCAAATCCAACTTTCAAGCTTTCATCATTTTGTTTTTCTAATTACTTTTTCTGTTTTGTCAGCACAACGAAACATTCTCTTTTTCGTATTTATTTCCAAACTATTAAACCTTTTCAGTTTTGCTGAATATTAATTTAACTTGGATTAATGTAAAGTTACAACCCTTCAAAATGTTTTTTGGTATTTGCCTTCAGCTCTTACTGATGAATTTTTTAAACTGTACTCAAGCAATGTGAAATTAAAAATCTATTAAGTTGCATTCTCAAGAGCAGATAAGAATAAGTTCAGACATTTGCTATGACATATGATGGATTTGTTATTTTGTCAGGTTTACGTCATTCGTTTCCATACTCTCATAGATACATAGTTTCGCTTGCCACGGCTCCACCCATGGTAGACGAATGACACCAACATATAACCTTAAAAAGGCTGTCGGCAATGAGCCTATTTTTAGGTTTTAAGTTTTTAGATGAAGACATAAATGCATTAATTGAAGAGAAATCAAGAAATTGCAGACTGGATTCGCTGTTTATGGAGTAATTGTCACAAACAATGATGAATTTTATTTTAAATATACAGGTTAATAATTACCTAAAATACTCAGATTAATAAGTAATTTGGTTTATTACAGATGTTGTTACAGGATTTTTAGATACAGCAATCTGTTTGACTTGCAGCATATACAAATGAAATAAATAGCCTATATTGGTCAGTGTCATCCGCCATGGCCATGAAAGGAGTAATAATCATATATAATGGGTGGTGATTCGACTTAAATCAATTGTTAATGCCTATTTTTATGTTTGCATGGTGGTGTTATGGTCAATTGGGAAGTCAGTTTGCATTAAAATTTGTAGTTTCTGTTATCCATCCATTTTCTATACCGCTTAATCCGTCAGGGTCGCGGGGAGCTGGAGCCTATCCCAGCTGACAATGGGTGAGAGGCAGGGTACATCCTGGACTGGTCGCCAGTCAGTCGCAGGGCTAGTTATGTAATTGGCTTATGGCTTACAATGTAGTAAATTGCATATTTATGAATTTTGGATGGTTGCTTGAACAAAACAAGACATTGGATTACTCAACTTTGACGGGCTGTTCACAAGAATCAGGAATACAGTTGTAGCCCTAGCACGCTGAAACTAATAAAAATTGATACGTAAATTACTCATATTTAATTAATCAGGTATATGTACGTGTATTTAAAATATATATTGTGGCTTCCTTTAGCTAATTGACATAACGATAAACATTTGACATGTTATTGAAGTCTCTTGAACTGTCCAGGACAACTCAAAGAGATGCAACATTAGACTTAGATCACTGTTTCCATCTAAATACTACAGGCTGTTTACTCAATATCCATGTATTTGCCCAATCTTTGTATCATAAACTCAGTTTTTATATATTTTGTTTGTGTTTTTTGACAATCCTGACAAGTAAAATTAAACAAATTTAAACGTTAAGCCTCTAAGATCTTCTATAACAGCTGCATTTCTCCTCTGAATTACGGTGGTGCTTACAGTGTTTCCTTAATGTTATAAAATAAGAGATAAAAAAGACAGACTGTTAAAGAGAAGACTGAAATAGAAATAAGGGTAGATGTCACAATGACTGGGGAGTGTGAGCTTGTTGTTTTTCCGTTCTCAGTTTTCTCCCAGATCAAAGCAGGTTGCTAAGTTGGTCAGCTTTACGAAACAAAGGGTCTGCTATGATGACTTGGCTTTAATTACTGTTGTTTATGTAGTACTATACAGTAGGTTTTTAAAAAATTGCATTGTATTACACCTCTGCTGACAGTAAGATGTTACAATCCATCCCTAATTACCATCTCTACATACGGTCTGTATAATTTTATATGTTGCAGTCATACCTTTATTTAGCATCAAAGGCAGTTTGTCTTCATTTCCAAGATTTGTACTTTGCTTTTTTTAGCCATACTAGTGCCATGGCCCTGTGGATGGCAGTGCCAGTTTGTCTCCCAGTCAGTGGGTCAACCACCGTGGTCCACACTGAAATATCTCAACAACATTTAGATGGATTGTCGTGAAATTCTGTACAAACACCGGTGATTCCCAGATGATGATTCCTAATGACTTTGGTGATCCACTAACGGTTTCTTCAGTGCAGCCATGAGGTTGACATTTGTGGCTTTGAGTGAAATGCTCTTGAGCAAATATTAGCATGTTAACACGCTGAGCTAACTTGGTGACCATGATAAACATACTTGCTCAGCATTAGAATTGTCATTATGAGCATTTTTGCTGACGTACAGCTTAGTCTTGTTTATTTTCATGGTGAAGTGAAATATGGGTTCCGCACCCGTTAACATACTTCACATATGGAATTCTTGGGAGCAGGAATAAGGAGACGGTTTGATCAGCCTTGGTTCCCAAGAACCGAGGCTGATCTGGTTTGAATGTTAAGCAAGAATGTTACTGGTTTGAATGTTAAGCAAGAAGGAACGGGAAAAGCACAACTGGGATTACATAAGGCCTTGACTTAAAGTGTTAAACTCTGCCATCCGCATGCCAGCGGCAACAGCACTTGAAGGGATCTTATACAAGATATTGTACAAAAAAGTAATGCAACTGCTTGTGCTGAGCAACACTTCACAAGTCAGAAGTTGAAGAAAAGAATCTTGAACTTTTGTGTTATTTACGGAGTCTGTTTTGCTGGATGAACTAAATGCGAGGTCCCATAAGGCCAGTTCATGGAGTTGTTGCTCCTATTGCTCCATGCAGAGCAGAAGCCACGTGGGCTCTGCTGTGCATGTGGCAGCTGTCTCCAGTGAATGGCATAGCTGGGATTTCTCAGTGTCTCTGTGGTACGGTATGACTTAAGTCGCCTGAAACTATGTCTTCAGAAGGAAGAGAGGATAATAAAAAATCCATATTTTTATCACAGATTTTACTTTTTCATGGAAAATTTGGATGTAATTTATCATCTGCTTTATCACCACCCCCCCATTCCAGTTCCAGTTAAAATGTTCAAATGGACACAGGCATGGAAGCTTTCTATGAAGCCGTGCTGTTTCCTGTATCTGTAATGTCTCCTGAGTGAGATCTGCCCGGCCCTAAAACTTCTCGTACTACACTGATTAAAAACAGTCCTGGTTTAAATTTCCAGTCAAAACGTGACCAGCAGAATCGACACTGTATTTCCGAGAGCCAGAATGGGCATCCAGCTGTTCCTGGAGATAGTGATCAAGACACAGAACATTAACAGCAGGACATTTTAGTAGTGGTATTACTTTTCTCGCCCACCACACCCTGCACTGCAGGCCTTTTGAGTAAGGTGATCTGGACTTGCCCATAGCAGCTATGTCTATATAAACAACTATCAGCAAGATGCATTTGCTGTTTGAGCAGGTGCTGTGGGTGTGTTGCAACTTTCTTTACTGAGTTTGACTAGAGCTTTAGGGTTTCCTGTGGTTTTGTCTGCAGACGCGTAAATTAGAGACACACATCTGCTGTAGATTTTCTTTTTTTCTTTTCTTGTTTTTTTTTTTTTTGAACGTTTTGCTGTTTTTACATTTTGTTAGTGTCACTTGTTGTCACTCTGTCAGTTTAAGACTACGAGCCGCAGTTATCCTGGTGAATTTTTCTTTGACACATACATATCCTTACAGGGACTCTTGTCACATGTCATCTCTCAGTTAGAACAGCTCCTCATGTCTGGTTAATTAAGACAAAAACAGCATTCACGTCAGAACTCGTAATAACAACTTTGAGAGCTGAGAGCAGTTAATTATCAAGTTTTATGCACATTTTCGTAATTATAACATTGCTATCATAGTGACACATATATAGAGACATCAAAAAGCCTTCTATCTCTATTTGAATGCAACTTTTTTTTTTCTGTCTATTTTTGAGAACATATGCCTGGATACACTTTCGATTTGAGTTGTGTATCCCCGAGTGGTACGTGACAAACAGAGTGACATGATACTGCTCCAGATCCTGCTACTTGGAGGTCAGATGATCTGATAGCTGTTCAAGTGTTACTTGTCTTTACAGTTCATATTTCAAAACCGGCTGTTTCCCATTACAAGAACCTCAGTGAATTTTAGTTAATTGTAGTTCATTTTAGCATCACAATCATCACCATTTCTTTGCTGCTCTTTCTTGTTTTGTCTCATATTTTTTGTTTTGCAAAAACACTGCCTGTTGCTACCACCTGTCAATGTGTGTGTGATTATTTGTATACCAGTTTTGATTGTCATTTAAGTGCCACTGGAGTAACGGTCAGGATTGGGTTGCTTGTCAAATTAAATAGAAGAACTTATCTTAACTTATCTCAGTACCTCAGTAAAATGATGAATGAAATGAGCATTAGCTGGATAAACAATTTCACAAGCAACGCAAAGCAGTTCTCTAGTGCTTATAGTAAAAAATGGCCTCAGAGGGAGCAACCACCACAGGAAAACTAGATTTGTACCATCCAACATTCACCTGATTAAAACACTAAAAGTCTCTTAGCAACGTTAGAAATGCAGATTTTTATGTACTCTTTATTACACGCTATTAAATTTAGGTAACCTAAATTAATTTCCTCATAGTCTCCATTATGTGTACAGTAAATTTATTTGAAACTTTAATATGTGCTAACCAAATGTTGCTGCTTCTACCTGACTTGTTCGATGTTCAGTAGCAGCCAGTGAATCACTTTAGATAAGCTGGATGCCCTGGAGGAGCAGCTGCCTTTTCTAACGTTGGTCTCTGTAGATAAGTGTTGTAAGGAAAGTAAAGCTCCCCTGGCAGAATTATGCTGCTACACAAACACCGTCACTCAGACCTTTTAACCTCTTCTCTCCCTTTAGTGGATAACCAAATGCAGAATATTGTGTCTGACAGGACAAGAAACTAATTAATCTTTTGATGTTTTTTATTCTTTTATTCTTTTTTTCTTCCACTATTACTGATGCAATACATTGTAATACACTGGAGTGAAGCTGGTGTGAAGCTGAAGAGAGACTTCTTTCTTAGTCTGGTTTTCCTATGCTACTGAACCGTTTGACTGAGTGTATGATAGGAATTTCAGAGTTTTCTGTTTGTTTTACAGCATTATCCCTGAAAACTAGAAAATCGGACCGTTAATTGGTCAAAAAGGGGTCTAAAAAAGAAATTTGAAGACGTCACATTTAGGATATTATGATTGTTGGAAATTATGATTTTTCACTTTTTGTAGCATTTCATGGACCAATGACTCTGGGAAACGCTATTTTCTGAGATTTTATCAACAGAATGATTAATCAAGAAAATATTAGATACTGATAATTAGTTACAGCCCTAGCCACATGTAAAAAGCAGAGGTTGCTGCTGAAATGTGTCCATATTTTAACTTAAAACTTTTTTTTTTTGCTTGCTACAAAGAGTCATCCGATGCTGTTACCTTGATGCTTTTCACCCCATTTGCTAAGCACGTCCGTCCTGCTTGCATGAGTCAGTGACTGAAAGACAGCTGATTTTACCCTCCCAGCTTCAAGCCCTTCTCTCTGTCCTGAAGTAAGGACCACACCACAGTACACTGCAGGAGGTTGGATTCCACTGCCCTTGGGCTCCAAATAACACAGAGGGGAGGAAGGCATCTGCCATTGGCTATTCTGAGAAGCAGTCCCATTCCAGGGAGCACACAGATCCAGTCAGCTAGCTACCCAGCACCCAGATCAGCCAAACTGTTCTATTTACCACAGATTCAAATAGAGACTCAAAAGTATGGCAGCAGAAAGGCTAACAGAGTTTCCTTGAAAGCCTATTTGCTGTGACTTGAGTCCATCTGCCTCGGCCGTTCTGATGTATTTTGTGAAAAGGAGATACGTTTGCAAGTACTGTTCAAAAAATATTTCCGTAACTTTATGAATATCTGTATTTTGTCATTTCATGTGCTGCTCATGCATGTTTCCAGCATATGTTCAGTATTTGACAATGTCAAATTGTTATTAATGACGGTGTGGTCTTTGCATTTTGACAGTGCACGTGATCAGCGAACCTAAGTCTGATCTAAATGCCACTTGAGTTCAAGCTGGTGGGTGTATAGTGTTATACTGTTATGTGGTGTTTTACATACAGAACATACTGGATAGTGATGTGCTCCCACCTGCCACAGGGCTGCCTGAAGGCACTGACATTTCCCATGCTGTTAGAAAGGAGCTGAGAAAAGACACAGTCATCCATCAGGAACATGTCACAGCCCCTAAACACTGTATTTTAACTGAAGACAACAAGCAAAATGAAACCTTTCAAACACAATCTGTCACACATACAAGCGACTATTTTACATGGCCCACACATTTTGCTACATAATTCAACACTGTTTGACACATTCAATAGACTTGAATCTGAATAAGCCACCTCGCTAACCAGTTCTTGAGGTTCAGCTGCATTTGATGGCTTTGTTGGTGTGTTGTAAAACCTGTTGCTTATTTTTTGCTTCTTGCATCAAATCTGTTGAGGTTTTTCTTCCAAAAAAAATAAAAAAATTAATTAGCAATTCTCTTTGAAAAGTACAGCCCACCTGTGTTAGTGATCATACTTAGCTGCTTGGAGATATTTGAAATATTTGGTCTTTGTGTTTTTAAAGGAGTCTCTAAGTTGGCAACTGTATAATCACAAGTTTGCAAGCTATCTCTCATTTCTTTTCCCCACAGGTCAAAATTCATAATTCAAGGAAACAGTCACCCAAATGAATTTTAAGAAGGCGAACATTAGACGTGGTCCATTTGTGTTTGTTCTCTATGGATTCACAGGACAATGGGTTCTGAAGCATTAGATTCTCGTATAAAATCTAAGAAGTGGAAGGAGAATACCAGTTTTGAAACGCACTCCATACAAATCAGTTGTCTTTCCATTTGATGGATGTAACCATGGTAACAGTATTTGTTTTGGCAACAATCATCTATTTAACATTGATGTAATTTTGTCCTTACAGTTAGACGCTCCGTCACACTTCATCGGTATTTGTCTCTAGAAATGTGAGCTGTGAATCACTGGGCCTGGTCTTTTTCCCCTTTCTCAGTGTCAGCATTCCCCAGCGCTGACCTTCAACAAGCCTTTCCTGTGCCTTTCACAGTGTCCTGCTCACTATAATCTGGTCATCAGTGAAGATAGCCTTGATAGACTGACTGTAACTGATGCGGCTATCTGCATAGTTTGTCTAATCTGTGTATGAACCCTGCTGTCTGAGTCTCAGTGTGTGATCCCTGCTTTTGATGTGCTGCAGTGCTATATGGACACTTGCTGTAGGTCTGTTTGGATAGCAGCCTTACTCTGCTGAAACACCCTATGCACCCTAAACCTCTTCATAGTGACTATTTGCAAAGACAAAAACCTTGAGCTTGCCTCCTCTTAGTATTCACCTGCAGTTGGTGTAGTATCAAGTGCCTCTTCATTACTTCAGCAGAAGGAAGACAAGGTTTTGGAGGCGAGGATATGCATGTGCATACCTTAGCGGGTGTCACAGAGGTCTGTTGTTCAGAGGTTAAGCAGAAATTTAAAAACTTGCTCAGCAGCAAGAGGATTACATCCTCTGGAGAATGCAAGGTCTCTAACAGGGCAAGATGAAAAGAATGCTTTTGAAAAGTGAAGGGGAAAGGATAGAAACGAGGAAGAATACAGCATAGTAATTCTTTTCTGTTTTTAGCATTTATATAATGTCATCATGGCTAAAGGACAAGGAGGCCAGGAGGAGGAGGGCAAATGTTAAGTTTTGGTTTATAGAAAACTACTACTTACAGCAGATGGTAAAATTAATCAGAATAATGTGTGGAAAGTCTTCTACAGGTGTCTTCATTTAACTCATTCATCTGGCACACTTTCTTTGAAGGCAAAAACTCAGTACTATCAAAGAAAATTATGTTGTGCGAAATGCCTATACTATACTAGTCTAACAAACTTATGGGTTTGCTTTGAAACAAAGAAAAAACTGCTTTTCATGAGCCAAGGAAAACAACCTTGTTTTCAGCTTTGTGATGATGCATTTTTCAGCTAAGGGATGTACAGTAACTCCTCTTGCAGCTGTCGGTGGCCAAGTGATCATATTCAGTCTTGGTGACCCGATTCATCATCTGACATTGATTAGCAGCATGTACAGTGTGAGAGATGATGGATGACTGCCAGGTTTAGGCCATGACATCCATATTTATAATTTGCACAGTTTATAAATGACCTTGGCTGTGGTGTACTGTACCTCCAGGTCTGACAAGTAAGGCCATGTTCAGAACAAAAATAGCACTCTGTTAAAAAAAAAAAAGGCACAAGAGGCTGCCTTGCTGCAGGTATCAGTGAGAATATGAAATTTGATCCAGGAGGTTTAGTTTGAGGAGTACATCTATGAGTTTAAAGGCTTATCACATCCCCAAACACTGTGCAGTGGTTTATAATACTATGAGGCAGGATCTTGCAACTCTGGAAAGTTATTGCAGCAGCAATCATTTGATCTTCAGTCACAACGTTCCCTGGGTAAACAGTAGAATTAACATTGTTAGCATTTCAAAGTAATTTAGCAGTAGTATACACTCACACATTTGATTGATCGCTGCAGTGTATTGCCACGTGACTTGCCATTGCATCATGGTTTTTCAAGGGACATTCCAGCATTTATTTCGTGTAGCCCTCTGTTTTAGGACCCTCACTGAAATGAACAAGGTTGCTGCATTTGGCTGAATACAGCCAAACACATTCAGATTCTTACTGTCAGCCAACATGATCAGAATTTTCAAAATGGCCACTTAAACTTGTTCAGTTAAATTAGTCTTCTTGTTCCCTTCTGACTTTCTGCATTGTATTATTAAAAACATCAAGGCATTGTTGTTGTGAGGTGGTGGATGCATTCATTTTAAATGGGCTCCTACTAATGTAAATGTGGTGACTCAGAAGACCAGTGTCTTGACCATCTCCTGTAGGTCTCTCTGTGCTGGAATATTTTGCGGTATGTCCATTATGCTCCTCTTCACTGTTAGTAGACAAACGTCACATCAAAATATACTTATGGCCAATGGATACGTTGGATAATACCAGGATCTTATATTATCCTATAGCACTGACGTAGAAGTAAGGCGATACTAACGATTATTTTCATTATCAGTTTATCTGCCAATTTTATTTTTCTATTTATCAATCAGTTGCTTGGCCTATAAAACACCAGACCTAAAAATACCTGTCACAATTTCTCTAGAGCTTATTTTGTCCGATCAACATCCAAATCCCACACATATTCAAGTCTAGTATAATGTAAGACCAAGAAAAGCAGTAGGTTGGAATCATCAAGTGTGATTTAAAAGATGAACTAATTATCAAAATAATTTCCTAATAAATTTCTCTTAATCATATAATAATTAATTGACTAATAGCTGCAGCTGTACCTGTTGCTGCAGTAGCTGGAATGTCTGAAGATGTCCTCATGTCTTCCCTCCAGACTACATACTTTTATTAATACAAGAGCTTCATCCACGTCACTGCGAAATGAGAATAATACACAATCCTTTCTGTTTATATGGAAATATGTCTTTCTTCTCGTTCAACACATAAAAATGGGGACATACTTCCCCATTTTTGTCATTAACAGTACAGCGAAGTAGAAATTATAGCTCCCTTTCAGTTTCTCTCTGTGGGCATAGAACAGAAGGAGGATGGCTGCATGCCTGGCAGAGTACTGACTCACTGTTCATAAAACATCAGTTCTTGCTCTGCCTACCTTATGTCAGTTTTGTAATTCTCTTCCTCTTCTGCTGCAGTCTTTTCTTTCTCTCATTCATTCATTGAGTTTTTCCTTCCGAAGAGAGACTCCTGGTCTTATCTCTGAGGAGCAGAATCAACGCCCTCTTTTCTCACACTGGATGGGCTGCTTATTGTCCTGACTAAATTGAATCATTGAGTCTCAGTAAAGATGACTCTCCATGACTGAGCATTTCTCCAACACAGACGGTGATTGATATCGAAACTTTAACTTTCCAAAAAGGTGCCATTGTAACAGTATGAATTACTTATTTATGAACTACAAATCTATTTTTGAGTTTTTTGAAGCCTGTCAAACAAGGTAAGAACACAAGGAACTTACCAACATACGTTAATGACTTCCACATGGTGTGTTTTTTGTCACTCAAGAATGCTTGAATAGCTATGTACAGATTTTCATCTTCATTTGGCAATGGATCGTTTGAAAATGGGAGCGGGTCACTGGTTCCAGAAGTGTTTTTCCCCATTCTGTGTTCCCTTATATTTAGTGGTACTTCAAGAATTAAACACAGGACTCTCCCCGATAATATAACAACCCTTCAGCTTTATGTTATGGCCCCACAGTTTCACTTATCTCGACTTTTTCTGGTCAATTTCTGAGAAATCATGTCATTTTGGTGCAGCGATTAGGTCTAAATACTGTAGTATCCATGAGCCCCAGGTACTGTTGTAATGGTGAGAGGAGGCCAGTCAGAAGTGAGATTTGGAACAGTAGCATTTTCAAAATGCTTTGTCAGTGCATAATTCTCTGACTCAGAATTTAAAAGTAAACTGATTTTAAAGTGAACTTAGTAAGTCTTAGTTAACACCCCCTCCCCAGACACACAAGTCCATGAACCAGATGTTTTGTAATGCAGTTGTTAATCATTTGGACTGATGACTGAACCAGGAGAGTTTCATGCCAATCCAAGCCGTAGAAGTGCTCTTTTTGTGTGTTTACAGTATGTTTGGATATTTTGGTTTGAGCGTGTTTCCAGTGTGTGTAACTTTCCAATGAACAAATAAATTATCAAAGTGAAAAAGAATATGTCAAAGTGGGGAAAAACTGAAAAATACATGCAGTTTCATTCCTGTGACTAGACGCCTCGGTCTTCTCACAGCATGTGGACCTCTGTGACTTGTGCGTGGGAGTTGTAGTTTTCACATTTTGCTTTCAGACTAACAAAAAGAACAAACCAAAGCTGAAATGGTCAAGAACAATGAAAGTGTGCAGTTAAGCCAAACAGAAATTGCTTTTACCTTTCCATTGTTTTTGCTGTAGAGCCTCGGTGCTGATACCATTTCAGCTGATACTCGTCCCTACAATTGGTAGAGAAGCTAAGAAACCAAAATCAATTTCTATGAGCCAAAAGGGAATTGCTTCAGCACCTACACAACGTTACATCAGACACCAACAACAAACACCTTCATTACATAGCTGTGAATCCCACCGTCCTGTAGTCCATGTAAGTCTGCCTCACAGAAGGCCTCACAGTTCTCTTTACCATGCAAACATTTGTGCAGGTACATCACAGTTCCTTAGAATTTTTATACAGTGCAAAAAAAAGTAATTCTGCTTTCTTCCTTCATCACATCCCTCATTACTCATTTCTGTGCTTCTTTCTTCCTCATTGTGAGGTGCTTTGATAGTTCACGTCACAGGGGGAATGATGTGTGAATTCCACCAATAGTTCACAAGTCACTTAGGAATAGCTTGATGGGTACTTAGAAGTGGTCAGCTGGAATTTGAAACTAAATCCTCTTTATCACAGCTGCTTATGTTACATTTTGACAATATCTGTTACTAGTGACAATACTCTTAAAGGGTAAGTTCATCCAAATCACACAAGAAAAACCTAATGTTACCCAGCAATACAAATATGTTTGGTTTAATGTGCCCTGATTTGGATGTGCCCTGAGAGATGTCACTCACTGAAGCTTCTGGCTTCCTCAAGCCAATGGAGTTAAACCTATTTGTGCTGCTCACAAAAAAACGTCTGTGTGTGTTCCAGATTCAGTGTCTTTGTAACTCAGAATAATCCATGGATCTTATTAAGTTTACATTTATTTTTTTATATTTACATTTAATTTTTTATATTTATTTTTTATAATTTGTTATTTTTTATAACCACCCCATCCATTTTCTACACCATTTACCCTGTTCAGTGCCACAGGAGGCTGGAGCCTATCCCAGCTCACATCAGGAGACAGGGTACAGGGCTCTAGACTATTACTGTGCAGCTGTTAGATTTAATAAATAATAATATCTTGCTGTTTAGGTTCAAAATGATTATAGCACTTTGCAGCCCATTGAACCTCCCTACAGTGCATTAATTTGCTCATTCTGTTTACCTCTTAAAAAAAGATCCTTTTGCTAACAGAAATGTGTTTTCTGTTCTTTCTCCCCTATGTCCTGCTCCCTTCATATGGAACATTATGCAAACACACAGGTAAGAAAAACCTCTTTTTGCTATGTAGCACTTATATTTATTTACGCATCTGCATTTATAGCATGTTTCTTTGTTCCATCATGTCATGTCCAACAGAAAAAAACTGGACACAATCCCACCATGCTCTTCACTGCTGCTTGAAATGTTTTGTCTGCAGCAACTCAAAATGCTGCTTGGTTACCTCTGGGGGGCAGCATAAACTAAAAGTTAAATGATCACTGAAGCATTTGACAGCTGAGTGCTACCCCGGACCTTCCCCCTTTCAAAACTGCTGAGATGGTTTGTTCCCATGTATTTGATTTGTCTTGCTTGGACACTGATATTAAGTGTATGTTGGACATTTTCATGGCAGAGTGTGATAGGGATCCTGCATGTTGTTGCTGTAGGTGTGTGTGTGTGTGTGTGTGTGTGTGTGTGTGTGTGTGTGTGTGTGTGTGTGTGTGTGTGTGTGTGTG